>CM038795.1:140577390-141177390 GCA_021764765.1 Vicia sativa | reverse complement strand
GAGATACAGAGTTTCTGAAAATGTAAAGTGTTTGATAAAAAAGATAAAATAAAAGTAGAGTTTCTGGGAAATAAAGGTGTTTAAAAGCAAGTAAAGTAGGAATTTGAAGGGAAATCGAAGGGCTCTAAAAGTAAAAGTGCAGTAAAAGTGAAAGAAATATAAAAAGACTTGTATTTAAATTGTAAAGGATCGTGATGTTCAGTACGTACATTTTGTCTTCTTGACTCGTTTCCCTTCAATTACGGTATTTTGAGTGTTTAAGATTTTTAGTACACGAATTGAACACACAAAATTTAACATAAAAACACCTATTTATAGTGTTTCGACCCTAACGGTCTTACTCTAAAATCACGCCACGTTCGGAGCATGCAAACTTCCTTAGTTTACTGACTTCCACGCGTCTTCTAAGAATGGCGCTTTTATTTTGAAATTTGAATCCTGTATCATTTGAAATTCGAATTCTGTATCAATCCTTTCAATTTCGAATTAACCTTCTGTCTGGACCATTTCCAATACTGGCACCTTCGTCCAAAGGAGCTTCTTTTATATTTTAAACGCTAAGATCTAAAAAATAGAACCCATCATCTGTTGCTGGAAATCGAAAGCTTCCTTTAGAATAAAAGCTCTATATTTCTTCATCAATATTATTAACTCCCTTTTCCAGGTTGATTCGAAATATTGTTTTGATTATTCCAACTTGTTCAATCAAAATTGCCAGCTAACAAATTGCCCCTCAAGAACATGTATTTCGATAGATATAAAGAAATACTTGTTTTTGAATGTCCCATGTAATTCGACACATCAACATTCATGATGATTATACTGTACATGACGTCAGAGTAAGTATCCAACTTTCTGCAAAATGTCCAATCAGCACACCTAAACGTGAAATCACAGCAGTTAAGACTAATAATTAGTGACAACACGTCACTTCCCTAGGAAGTTGAAAAATCCACCTTTTCTTTTCTCAATAAAACAGTCACACGTGTCCCACTTTTTCCAAAGGTCAAAAACTTCCAAACTGTTGAAGAAGGTTATAAAAGCACTCCATCTTCCCCATTTCAAACTTTTCCAAAAACTCTCTCAACCTTCAAGCAACCCAGATTTTTCATTGTCAGGAAAAAAAACCTTTGATCTCCAAAAATGTCTTCTCCATCAGCGCCAGCTCCTTCATCTAAAAAATCTGGAAAATCCAAACAAGTTTCTTCCGCTAATCTCAAGCTAACAAGCAAGATCATCAACCTTGATAATCAGGAGTTCATCTCAACTCCCAAACTCACTCCAGAACAGAAAGCCATTTATGCTTCCCAGGTAATCATCCCTACCACTTTTCTTGATAAAACCCTAGGGGTTATGGGTCCTTTGATTTCTACAGACCGTTTAGAAAAGACAAAGGGATTTTTTCCCGCCTATTCCAAAACAAAACCCATTATTAATAAATCTTCTCCTTTAAAACCTAAAGAAGATGAATCTGTGGTTAAGTTATCAAAAACCCTAGAGAAAACTGAAACGTCAAAACCCAATAGAGACGTTTTTAACATGGACTACGTCACTGGAAATTTTAAAACCCTTTCGTTCGTGTCCTTCATCAGACCAATTATATCAAGACTGGCTTTCGAAAATTGAGAACAAGAAATCCCAGGAATGGGAAAACCTAGGCATCCTTAACCTAATTCGAATGTCGAAATTAGGATTTAGTTATAGTCACCCCTTTTTACTAGCCTCTTTATATTTTTGGGATAACACATATAACACCTTTCACCTTCCTTGTGGGATGCTGACACCCACTTTTTCCGACATCGCGGCCATTACTGGACTTTCTCCTATTGGAGAAACTTTCGACCCAAATGAGGATGCAGACAACTTAATTAATTTCGACGTTAAGAATGCCAGCTTCTCCAAGTACATTAATTTCTACCATTCTTCCGAAGAAGAAGTTTCAGAGGTTGAACACATAGCTTTTCTGGCACTATGGCTATCGAAGTACGTCTTTTGCAGCAAATCTTTACAAGTTGCAAGTAGATTCATCACTCTGGCGAACCAACTCCATCATGGTCGAAGAGTATGTATTAGCGAATTACTGCTGACAAGCTTATATGAAAGTATATGTGTTGCAGTTTTGAAATTGAAAACTTATAAAGCTGGCACCAACCTACTTCTTGTTGGACCTTTCTGGCTGTTGCAGCTTTGGATAAATGCTACCTTCGAACCATATCTTTCTACCTTTGGGGTAATCAATGAAGAACACTCTGATGTTGTAAACCGCAGCATTGAGGGAACCAGATTGCTAAAATTAACCCCAAACGACGAAAGAGAGAATTCCAATACCTGTTTTGTTAACTACATGATGATTTTCTCAAAAAGACATAGGTTCGATTCTTCAATGGCTCCCTTTGCCACTCGAAACTGTGGACCATCTTGGTTCACCATGCCCCTCAAGCAAGCTATCTTAGAAAAAACAATCAGGGACATTTGGTGCGCCTTTCTAAATCCCAGGCTAATCACTTCTAGAATCACACCTGTAAAGAGCCAAGTGTGTATCCTTGCCTACCAGCCCAATTTCGTGGCCCGTCAGTTTGGATTGTGCCAAATTTTACCTGAACCTCTCTTCGACAAGAAAAGAGAGATATGTTTGGCAGGGGTGCCTTACTCCTTCAAAGAAATTGAAGCTCGACAGAAGCAACATGCTGGCTTCGCTGACTTTTCACTACTCTTTTTTACTCCTTCATTCTATAAAACAAAAGATTTCTATACGTGGTGGACGAACTATTATTCGAACAATATGTTCAGCACCATCCAGATTCAACAACAACTGACAACAGCTTTTTCTCTTGTGCAGGAGAACATCAAAAAAGGTAGACTTACTCATGTCAAGGAAATTCGAGCCTTTCAAAAATATTTTGAAATTGTCTATAATCCTATGGATATACATCGAACTGTCTGCGATGCAGCAAAAATTTTGAAAGAAAAATTTGAAAAACAACTTTCAAAGATTCGATGTCCTCCTTATGTAAAACCTGAAGATAGGTATTGGTGGACTTTTAAACATCAGCCACCTAAATTTCCAAATCTACCTACTTCAGAGCTGGCTTTGGCCTTTTTTCCACCATACCCTGGGTGGTTGGTTTATAGGGACATTTTTCGTAGCTACGAAAATGATACCGAAAAACCTGCCCAAAGGGTAACATGGGCCAAACATGATTTATACAATTTCAGGGGGCACCTTCGCTATGACTTGTCAGCCATGTCTATCACGTCTCGAGGAGGCGAAGGTGCGGAACTGAAGAAAAATCGAAGTTCCCTTATTTCTCTAAACTTTGTCTTCGACTTAACTGTTTTGATTTCTTTTTAACTGTTGATCTAAAATCTTTGAAGAAATATAAAATGGTGCCCAAGATAGGCTCAACTTCGACTTCGAAGGCGCCAATAACCACCACTGAAAATCCCCCTCTTGAAGAAGATGACACTCCAAAGAAGAAGAAGAAAAAGGTAACACTTCCCTGATTTCTTTCTTACTGTCGAAATTACTTTTAAATTGACTAATTATCTTTTCCATGTCTCCAGGCAAGTGGATTGCCTCCCAAATCTCCTAAGAAACGGGGACGTGATGGTGCCCGCTCAGAGAGTGAATCAGAGAAGGATGAAGACGTTTCTCCTCTCCAACGAAAGAAAAAGAAGAAAACCAAGAATTCTGGTGAAGACTCTCAATCCATCAATCCTACTGGCAGTGAAATTCCTGCAACCGCTCCCAAATCCAAATCCAATGGTCCTTCGAAATCTCAATCTTCGAAGAATGTAGTTTCAGAACGCATTGGCAACAATGCAACTTCTGATGAGCAAAAGGTAAATTTTACTTTAATGTTTTTCTTGATAAGTTATGTGACATTCTTTTATGCTGACTCTTTATTTCTGTTCAGAGTGTTCCTTTTGCTCCTGCTGATCCTCCCATCATCCAAAGCCAGAAATCTACAGCTTCTCTTCAACCAGAAGGTTTTAATGAAGTTGTTTTAAATAAAGGCTCATCCACTGCAGCTACCCTTGTAGGGACTCTCGAAACCTTCAATCAACAAGCAACTTCGCCTCCGTTGGCTGAAGTCTCAGATCAACAGGTAACTTCCCCTCCATTGGCAGAGGGCCTTGAAGCTGATGAGCCAGACACAGGGATCGAAACTCCCATCATTGACATTCCCAGTGATTCTTCTCCCAAAAAGGTGCATTTCGCTGACCAATCTGAAGAGGAAAGCGAAACACATATTGTGAGTCATTACTTCGTAGATGGTGATGAAGACGAGGTGATGCAAGAAGAGGTAGAGGTTCACTTCTTTGGGCTGTTTTCACTGACAGACCCTCCAACCTTATCCGAGGAACAAAAGAAGAAATGAAGAGTAATCCCTAAAATACATCAAGTTAATGCTAGATTCTTCTTCTTCAAAAAAATCAATCTGAGGGTTCGAGCCAAACAAAAGAAGATGCCCCTCTCACTTCTCTTGACCAACTTCTTCAGAAAGTCAACAAAACTATCCTTCAGGCTGATCTTTTTACTATCTTAAAGGATAACTCTGGAGCCTATTTTTCGATGAAGAAGTTGCTGTCTCAGATAGACCTCAGTATCTGTCCATCTGACGTGGGTGAAACCATATATGATCTGCAAATCTTGCTTGATGAGGTTAACAATGCATATATCAGGGCACATGGTATTGAGGCTAAGATTCGAACCAAACAAGAAGCTTTGTCTAAAGCTTATGACCAGATGTGATACGGTGAACTGACTTCGTAGGATTTTTGTATCCAAATGTGCGGATAGCAAGAGTCGCCACCGACTTTTATTTTTATCCAATTAAGGGAAGGTAAAAGTAACAGAAAAAGACCTTCGTTAGATTACGAGTTCGGAGAATGGTTATGAAAAGGAAGGTATTAACACCCCTTTCCATCCGTAGTTATCTCACAGCTCTTAGTTGCTCTAGATCACTTTTAAAAATTGCTTTACGTGTGTTTGACAAAATATTTTGAAAGATGGCATTTCGCTTTGACTTTGTAATGACTCATGTAGGAGTGTATACAAAGTGTTCGGAAATGTTTTGTTTTGAAAAAGAATTTGAATTTTGAAAAAGAGTGTGTGGTGTGAAAAGCATTTGGTAGAGCGAGCAACTAGGAGACTTATTACCCACTCAGAATTTGGTCGTTTTCGTACTTCTCGTTCCTTTAGAATAGCGCTAGCGTACCATTAGTTAGTAGGTAGCTCCATTTGTAGGATGTAAGCGGGACATTCGAAGGGACATCGGATGGTCATAGAAAGCAACTTGTAGGAAGTATCCTAGCACATTCGAAGGACTATCATCATTTTTCGTAGAGCAACAATCGGGGTCAAGATCATGTATTCGGAAGCGGCGTCGTGGGTCTTATGATCTTTGTATCGAAGGGACTATGATGATTTATTTGGAAGGCAGCGGTGCTAGAATACCTCTACGTTCGAGGACATGACCATTTGAATTCAAAAACAGAGAAAATTACCCTAAGGAGTGCGTGTGTGAAAGAAGTGTGTTGATTTCAGATATTTTATCTTGAAAATTAGTGGGCTATGTTCATTATTATCTTGCCATACACGCCCAATTACTAGCAATTTATAAGGTGCGGAAATTAAAATGCGGAATGTAAAGTGCGAAAAGGTAAATGTCCTACGCTATTACAAGGCTTTGGGGCAGATACATAATTTAAAATGCGGAAAATAAAATCCTAAATTAAACTATTACATCCCATATACAGTTACATTATTGGAAAATATAGAATGATAAAGGAAAAATCGTCTGAATCGGAACAACCTGTGAAAGAATGAGAAATCGGAAAATATGATGAAATCGAAATAAGAGAAAATGTTAGGAAAAATGCAAATTTTAAATTGGAAAAAATATGACATGCTGGAAATAATGTAAATATACTAAGATAATTTTTTTTGGGATTTTTTAGATCCAATTTAATAATTAAAAATGAATTTACAATGATTTAAATGCAAAATTACAAATAAAAATAAATATGCATGCAAAAATATGTTTTTTTAATTTATTAAATTAAATAAAGATTTTCTGAAAATAAATGCAAAAAGAAAATTATTTTTGATGATTTTTAATGCAGAAATAAAAATGTGAAATTAATTAAAATGACATGCAAATATTAAATAAATAGAAAAAATATGAAAATATGCAAAGTTTGAAGTTTGGAAAAGAAAAAGGAAGAACCGGTGCAAGCAGGATTCGAACTGGTGTCCTTTGAGAGGATCTTTGAACAGCAAACGCCTTAACCACTAGGACAAGTGGCTCTTTGTGTTTTGAAAACTGAAATTAATTGAATATGAAGGATGATGCGTCAGGGGTGTGTTTGAAACACAGTCAGCGAGGTGGTCCCCATCTGTTTTTAAATGGACGAATCATGGAAGCCAGAAACTCCACGCAAGCCCACGCCGGAGTCAAAGCTTTCAGCGGCGCCCTAGTCGTCGTCTTCCGATGCTCCAACACGAAAACTCAAAAATACGCAAAACAAAAAGTTCTAAGGTACCCTACCCCTAAATCGGACCTTGAATCCAATGGTGCTTTGTCGGTTTGTCTGAAAACTTATATTAACGATTCGATCAAACAATCCAGCGCCCTAACAATGGCAAACCGTTTTCCTACGTTCAAGCTCACATGTGATGGTTCAAACATGATCAAATATGCATCCTGAGTTCAAATAAACACACAAAAATTGTTAGCAATGCATGGATTTACAAATTCGATTTCATGAAAAAATACCAAATCGGAGTTGATGTAGAGCCGATTCGGATGGGTGGCCGAGCAAGTTGATTCGACTCTTGGGAACCTCCGAAACACGATGGAGTGGCTGGAAGTGGTTGAGAAAGGCTGGAAAATAAAATTCGAATTTTCAAGTTTCTTGGAAAATTTTGCAAGAGTTTGGGTGATTTTAAGGGTTAGGGTTTCGTCCTCATTGCTGGCTGCATTGCTTGGTATTTATAGAAGAGGTTTGGAAAGAAAAAGAGTGAAAAAAGATATGATTTGGTGCATTCAATTTTTTAAAATAAAAATCAATTTTCTTGAAGGAAACTTGATTTCCTCTTCAATGCTTGATCATGCACGAATTTGGCAAGTATCTTGGGCTTTCTTGGACATTAAGGAAGATATAAAATCAGCCCTTTTGGAAAAAATAATTAATTTTCATATTTTATATAATTTATTTTTGAATTAAATGTTATAAAATTCAAATATAAATCATAAAAATAGAAAATTACCAATGCCAAGCATTTATGGGTCAAGAATAATGTCATGAACAAGTTTGGATCAAAAGATTATAGGCCCATTTGGAAAATTTTGCAATTTGACCAAAATGTCCTTTTGTGCAATTGTCCAAAATTGCCCAACTTCTGAATAGTGTATCTTGCTCAATTTTCCACATTTTTGAGTGTTCTTGCTCTTTTTGGAAAGCTCTAAGAGTCCTCTAACCAACATTTTTGGTCTCATCTCAATTGGAGTTACCATGCTCAATATATCTTCAAAACAAAAAGTTGACTTTTTGTTGACTTTGAAAATGACCTGTAATGTTTTGAGCTATACCTCTCAAATGAAGCATTTTTTGGACATTCTTGTGAGACATGAAGTTGTAGAGAATTGAATTTCCTTCAAAATGAGCTCTGGTGGGAAACTCTCTGAGAAAGTATGAGAAAGTTATGATCAGTCAAAGTTCAGTTGACTTTTCACCTAGAAACCCTAATTTAGAAAGTTTGACTTTTGAGCAAATCTTGAGTTTTCTTGATGAATCATGATCAACCCTTGATCAAATGATGAATGTAACTTCAAAATGAGGATGTTGACCAAAAATTATGAAGTTTGGTATGTTGACCACAGTTGACTTTTGTCCATCTGTTGGTTTCAACCATCGAGCAATTGTAGGAAACTTGACTTGTGAGGCTTGAAACTTGACATGGAGAATCTTTGAAGCATATGAGGAGGCATGAAGACCATTGGAGATGTTGGAAGTCCATCTTGATCGAGAAATACCAAACCCTAATTTGGGTTGATTGTCTAGGAGAGGGTTTGTCTGATCAACTCTTGAGGAATCCTTGAGCATAGATGTATGAAATCTCTTGAGTAGATGGAGGGCAAATTTTGGGGTATGACACCATACCTCGAAGCTTACTGAAGAAGTAGAAGCTTTGGAGCTTGCTAAAAACCAGGCCAAAGATAAGCATGATGTTTTGGCTCGATCAATCTTGTTTTGGGAATCCCAGATTGAAGAGCTCAAGAAGAAAATTGAGGGTGCTAAAAATGAACAAGCAACTTTGAAGTCTGTTGATGACCAAGGGCTTGCAAATCTAATCACACAAAGTCTTCAAAAGATGGAGGTAGCTGAAGGAATAGACAAAGAAATTAAGGGGCTCGAAAACGTCAGAAATGCCACTCAATGTAAGATCAACTTATGCAAAAGCAAATTTGCCAAGCTAAAACGAGACGCTCCTTTCACTTCTTTTTATTGTTAAGGATTCTTATTATGTATTTTTGTAATTCTAACATAACCATTTTGGCACTTATGTAATACCATTTTGGCTTTACTATTTTTCCTGCTTTAACTATTTTGAAGTAATTCGAATCTCTTGCAAGTATGGTTTATACCTTTTTAAGTATTTCCCATTTACTTTTAAGATTCTCCTATCTTCTGCCAACTCCTCTATTTCATAAGCATTATTCGAAAATGTTTTCAAAACACGAAAAGGTCCCTCCCAATGGGGTGACCATTTACCCAAGAATCTGTTCTTTTTATCCATAGGTAAAATGACTTTCCATACCAGATCATTAGTTGAGAATACCTTGTTTTTAACTCTTTTATTATATGCTCTAGCTACTCTCTCTTTCTGTCTTCTCATAACTTCCAAAGCATGTAGCCTATCTTCATCTACATCTACTAACTCATTCATCATCATTTCCCAATATTGGTCAACTGGTATTTCGTTTTGTCTTTGGATTCTAACTGACTGTAGATGTATTTCGACGGGTAACACCGCGTCGTGTCCAAATGTAAGTCGAAACGGAGTAGTATTCGTTGCCTCTTTAGGAGATGTTCGACACGCCCATAGAGCTTGGTCTAGGGTTTTATGCCAATTTTTTGGTTTTCGACCTACATGCTTCTTTATCAAACCTATTATGACTTTATTTCTACTTGACCATTTGCTTGGGCATAATAAGGTGTTGACGTAAGCAACTTGAATCCCATTTCTTGTGAAATCTTGCATTTTTAAGTCTGTGGCGAACCTTGATCATTGTGATACTACGGTATCCCAAACATAAATTATTTATACGGATAAATTCTATAATAGCTTCTTGGTCCGTATTCACTAAAGGAATTGCTTCTACCCATTTTGTGAAATAGTCTATACCCACAGAATATATCTACATCCTTTGGATGATGTTGGTCGAATTTCACCAATTAGATCTAATGCCCATCCTCTAAAGGCCAAGGCTTAACAATCGAATGTAATTAAACTTGCGGAACATGTTGAATACTGCATGAATTTGGCATTCTTCGCAACCTTTGGCAAATTCTATCATCTTTGAGCATAGTGGGCCAATACATTCCGTATCTGAACAAAAGCCACTTCATTTTGTGACCTGCTTGATGTGCCCCACATGCCCCACTGTGCACACTAGACAAGTCTAGATACGCTTCGTTTTCCCCTAAACATTTGAGTAAGAGTCTCTCTGGGGTTTTCTTAAACACTTCATTTCTTATTAACACATAAGACAATGCTCTGTATTTGACCTTTCTCTCTGTACTCACTGAAGGATCTCTCTAATAATTTACTATGGGATTCCGCCAATCCGTGTCTGCTAAAGCATCTATGCTTAATACTTCGAATTCTTCCTGGCCTGCATAACCCACTTTCGAATTCTCTAAGTCTAATGGTGATAACTTAGTAGCCACTATTCTACCTCTTGTTTCTACGAGGTATTGGAGTTTTCTTTTGATATCCTATATCCTGAAGCTATTTGAGCCAAGTCATTTGCTTCTTGATTATCAACTCTAGGAATATGTTTTAAATCCACATATTCAAATTTCTTGATTAATCTATTAGCAATAACAAAATACATGATCAAATTTTCTTTGATACACTTGTATTCTTTGGTTATCATTTAATGACTAACTCGAGTCTCCTCTAATTTACTCGGTTGCCCCAATTCAACAAAGCTTCAAGTCCAGCAATCAATGCTTCATACTCAGCTTCATTGTCCGAACAATGAGGGCTTTCCAACTTGTACTTGATTTTTGTTGGAATTCCTTCAGGCGAAATAATACATACTCCAACGCCACTTCCATTTTTATGTGTTGACCCATCGAAATATAATTTCCATGGCCGGATCTCAACATAATCTAATGCGAAGTTTTCATTCACGGAGAGATCAACAATGAAATCTGAAACAACCTGTCCTTTCATAGCCTGTAAAGGCTTGAAGGCCAAATTATATTCAGTGAGCGCTAAATCCCATTTACCAATCCTGATGTGCATGATTGGTTTTGACAACATGTGTTTAATAACATCAAAGTGAGATGAAACAAATACATCAACAGGTTCAATATAATACTTGAGTTTTGTACAAGAGAAATACAGGCAAAGACATAGTTTTTCTATACTATTGTACCTAGTCTACCTTTATTTAGGACCTACTAATATAATAGATGGCTCTTTCGACGCCATCTTCGTTTTCCTGGGCCAACATACTGCCTATAGTTACATTAGAGGAAGAGATATAGAGTCGCATTGGCCTATCTTTAGAAGGGGGTGCCAGTATAGGAGGGTGCATCAGGTAAGTCTTGATCTTCTCAAATGCCTCTTGATGTTGTTCCGTCCATTCAAAATGCCCTTGATTTATACGCAGCAGTGGAGAAAAGGCTTGAGTGCGCCCAATCAAATTGGATATGAATCTCCTTAAAAAGTTGATTTTACCCAAGAGTGATTACAACTCTTTCTTTGTAGAAGGAGGCTTCGTCTCCATAATGGCCTTCGTTTTATTCAAGTTGATTTCGATTCCTTCTTGTGGACCACGAAGGAAATCCCACTGCACAAAAAAGCACACTTAAGAGGATTCATTTTCAAGCCATGTTTCCTCGTTCTCTCGAATGATTGGCTCGGGTGATTTAAATGATCCTCATCAAAAGTTGACCACTATGTCATCTATATAAATGCATAAATGACTCAATGAAATCATGAAAATAGTGTTCATTGCTCTTTGATATGTTGCCCGACATTTTTAAACCAAAGGGCATTACTACCCACTCATAAGTGCCTAAAGCGCTGGGTATCGAAGCGATTTTGGGGACATCATCCTCGACCATGAAAATCGATTATATCGGAATACCCATCTAGCATACTCGGATATTAACCCATAGCGAATCAATTAACATTTCCGCTATAGGCATAGAGTATTCATCTTTTGGGGTGGCGATTTAAATCCCTAAAGTCTATGCAAATCGTAAAGAACCATTTTCTTAATAACGGTATGATATTAGCAAGCCATTCAACGTGCCTTGTGGTCTGATAAACTTACAGAAGTAATCTTTCTATTTACGCCTTTATCTTGAAAGGATTCTTGCGAATCTTCTAGGCGTCGCTTGATGGGCTTCTTGCCATCCTTGATTGGAAGCCTATGTTCCACCGTTCCTTTTAAACCGGGCATTTAAATCGTAGTCGAGGCGAAACAATCTTTATTTAATTTAAGCATTTCGATCACCTTGTGTTTCAAACTGGGGCTGAGTTTCGCACTAATGTACGTCACTCTCTTTTCGACTCCATCCCCAATATTAACTTCCTCCAAAGGGTCCTGAGCCAACATTTTGGCATTTGTTGATTATGGATCCTTTTCGAACCCCAGGGGCTCTTGATCATAGATAGCGTCTAGCCGTTGATCCATTGGTGCGGAAGTTTGTCCATCATACGGTGAGGGTAAATTGTTTCCCTCAGGACTTGCTATTTCTGCTTTGTTTTTTCCTTTTGTACCTATGGCTTCAACAGCCATGTTTTGTATTTCGGCTTCGAGAGCCGTCTTTCTTTTATTCTTAGCCAGATAGGCCGAAATCTTCTGATAGTAATTTGACTCAGTCATAGTAACCTTCGCTCCCCCAGCCAGTTGGTCGCATCGTCGAAGTCTCGCCTTCTTCCTCAACTTCCTGTCCATCCCACATCACTTCCCTATCCCATTGAAACCCATTGGGACGAAGTGTTAGAGAATAATAAGCATTTTCATTTGGTTCGAAGTATTCCTCGGGTGGATTGCATGGCCCAATGTTGGCCATGTTGCGGTCGAAATTTATTTTATCAACATTATTGACCTCTGTCATGTAATAACTTTGGTCAACTTCTATATTTTCAACGATTCCATCATCTCTCCATAATACCAATCTTTGATGCATTGAAGAAGCCGCCCGATTAGTGGATCCATTCCACCAGTAGCAAATTATAGTTGGCCTTGGCGGCTATAACCATGAACATGGTTGATGCGGTGAGGAACCAACTGTTAGATTCACCTGTATCACCCCCAATGTCTTACCAACTTTACCTTCATAATTTGAGAGCACCATGTTATGAGGTCGAACGTCTGAATCCTGCATCCCTATCCTTTTCAGCATGAATCTGGGCATCAAGTTAACAGCAGCTCCACCATCAACTAGTACTTTGTTCACCCCGTGTTGTTCCACTTTAGCCCTAATGAATAAGGGTTTCAGGTGATTTTTCATTCCTTCGTCTGGTTTTTCGAAGAAAGCATTTTGCTCTTCGACTGCTCCATTATTCATCACGTAGTAACACACTGGCTTGTGTTTGGCCATTTCTTCTTCGCCAGTTTCTTCTCCAACACACACCTCCGTATCTTGGTTATACTCACAAACAACGACACTACATTCTGATTAGCATTAAAGAAAGACTCCCCTTCTAATTCGAAATCGTCAGTCATTAAATCTTCTTCGTTTGCATTCTCCTTCTGTGCTTTATTTTTGTCAGTTTCCTTCTTTGGTGAGAATAACTTCCTGGACACCGGGGGTTTGCCCCCAGGATGGGTCACTGATTTTGGGTTGTTAGTGCTAGACTCTCCAATTTCTATAGGCTTCGATTCCTTTTCGGCCTTATTTCGTTGGTGTCTGCGCCATTGAGGCGAGACATTGGGTTTTACCTTTGTAGTTTTCCAACTGATTTCCTCCATACATTCGAATTAAATTGTTTCACATGCGCCATTCTTTCCGCCTTGATCATAGCTTCTCCATTTACCCTTTCCTTGTCGACCTTTACTTGCAACCACTATCGGTAAGAATTTGGTAGTTTGAAAGACACTCTCTTTGCTCCCAGGATAGGGGCTATCGGCCTCCTCGGCATGGTTCTTCCGCATCGGTGATTTGAAGGCATTCCACCTTGGCGCCCCACTGGCGAATGGGACTCTTCGAGCGCTTGGACATCTCTTTATCATAAACTGCTGCGCATATGGGACAAATCAAACATTCTGTGCCGATCTTGTGACAACGAACTAGGAACTCTAGCAGACTCTCATCAGCCTTTGGATAGACTCTGTACAATTGATTATCTTGCCTCCAATTGACCCCTGTTCGCTCCTGGGCCGCTTTCGAACTCGGCACAGTGCGGGATTGCGGATGATCTTGCACCTTGGGCACAACAACTTATCACGGTTCTTCTTGTGCGATGGAGCGGTATTCGAGCTCGCATCCTTCTTTGGCAAGTTTTCCCTTCTTTGTCCCCTTTATTTCTCCAAGCATCGCTCCACTTCTTCCATCTCAGCGTGGGGCTGTTCGAAATCTACCATATTCACTCCCAACATTTGATCATCAACAATTCTGACTCTTTCGAATTTCACCCTGAGACCTTCAGTAGCCTCAGTGAAACTCTTGTCAGCAACACTTTGGCCTTCAGCAGCCTGCATTGCTTCCTTTAATAACTTTGCTTTGAGTACTTTTGGGAGGCCATCAGTAACCTCTTTCTTGCTCTTAACCAACACGAAGTCCCCATCTTCTTTGAATTCCACCTTTGATTGAACCTTGTTCTCAGCAACTTCCACCATGTTGATGTCCAAAGGCTCAGCATAATTGGTCTCCGCCATCAGCAACGGATCCGTATCCACTTTCATGGGGTTCTTCCCTTTGTTTGAAAACTTTAGCCTGTCATCCTTGATTGCATTTTGTATCAGATCCCTGAAAAGAAAACATTGTGAGGTTTTATGGCCTAGAAAGTTGTGGTATTTACAGAAACCCCTCTTCTTCCTTTGTTCCAATGGAGGAATCTTAAGGTTGGGAGAAACTATTAACTGGCCATCCTTAACAAGCAGGTCAAAGATTTCATCACATTTAGTTATATCGAAAGTATATATTTTCTTAGGGAATTTATCATTCCTCTCATTTTCGACAGGATCTTTTCCATTAGAAGGAAGCAAAACTTTGCAAGCGTAAGGGGGTGCTTCGATTAATTCTGCAAGATCTATTTCGAACTGATCGAAATCATATGGATCTTGAGAGTCATCTATGTTTTCCCCTTCTGCCTCTATATAAGCTATTCTTTCTTTCTTATGATTTTTACTAGCCCTAGCCTTTTCAGCTTTTAGCCTTTCGACTTGTCGAACTCTATCTGCTAATTGGGCCATGTCCCTGAGGTACTGTGTATCCAGTTTCTTTCGAATGGAATAATCCAGACCTCCTGCAGCCATTTTGACCAATTCGTGTTCGGGCACTATTGTAAAACATCTAGATTTTAACAATCGGAACCTATTCAAATAATCATCTATTGGTTCTGTGAATTTTCTTTTAATACTTGCTAATTCCTTCAGACTAATTTTAGATTGACCCATTTAAAATTGTTCATGAAAAAGCTTTTCCAAATAGGGCCAAGTGTCCACAGATCCAGGGGGTAGGGTAGTGAACCAAGTAAAAGCGTTCTTCGTTAGAGAACTTGGAAAATATTTTATCCTAAGATTTTCATTATTGGATATATCTCCTGCTTCGGTTAAATTTCTTGTTATGTGCTCTACTGTTGATTCACTCGTATCACCAGGAAATTTCATGAATTTAGGGACTTTGAAGCCCCTGGGTAACTCTGTTTGCAGAACGTAACCTACAATGAGAGATGTGTAATTTGGCCTTCTAAATCCTGAATTTAAACCATTCTGGGCCATTATTCTCTCTATCATAGTGGTTAGATTATTTTCTGCCACCAAATTGTCATTTCTAACCCTGTGGACAATCTCGTCTGCATTTTGGTCTCTGTTAACAACCACTATTGGTCTAGGCTGTTCGTTCTGATCTTCCTAAACGTCTTGTTGCCTCAATCTTGCCCCTACATTTCTCTCTTCGACCACTCGTATAGGGGGTCGAACCTGTTCAATTGTGGGTTCTTCATTTTGAATTACCATTGGGTTTTGCCTACGTCTTATAGGCGCATCAGGGGCACCAAAGAAATCTGCTATTCTAGACATCTGGATTGCATTTTCTTGGTTTGTTCTATTTATGTTCTAAATTAAGGGACCAAAAATAGCATTCATTTCACGGACTAAGACTCCCACCATATCATGGTTACTATCATTCATCTGTTGCCTAAGCGCTGCCTGATTGTTAGTTGTAAGGGTAGGCAACTGGGTATAATTTCCTAAGTTTTGGGAGTTTGTACCCAAATGGTTCATTCCCTGAACCAGACCCTTGGACTGGGGACGAAGTGGATGCATTGTGCAATCCTGCCATAAACGAAGTTGGCATTCCATATAGGGGATTTCTGGGCCTCAAAGGCTCGAAACCTGGAGGCCTGGTGGGGGTCGAATACGGATGATTTCCTATGTGTGGCATAGTTTGGATTGATGACATGTTAGATGACATTTCTGTCATACCAATTAGGGCCGTATTCGAACTGCCAACAGGGATGGTACTGGAGGCATCAATCGAACTTGAAACGATTGTTGAAGCCCCTTGTGGGGGATTTTGTCCCCTATCTTGGTTAGTTGTGTTAGTCATTGTTTTGGTACGTTGTCTTCTGGGTATATATAGATTATTGTCTTTTATTTTACCACTTCGAAGGTTCATATACCAACATGTATTCGAAATCTACAATTTTCACACAGTTTTGATACACGGTTTCTAATATGACACTGTCCCACCGGGTGTGCCAATTTGTTTACAGTGATTTCTGGTAAACAACCACTAGTCTTCCAATTTACCGATTATTATTGGTTACTTGCAGGATCGACTAGATTGATCCTAGGACACATGTGTCATAATTGATTCCTATGTTCAAACCCATTATCTCAATTAACTCTTAAGAGATTTTTCTAAGATTGTCTATGGAAATATACTGACTGTATAAACAAATACTTCGAATTTAAACTTAAGTTTTGATAATTGAATGTAAGGATAAAGATTCTTTAAAAAGATAAAGGTTTCTGGACACGTAAAATGCTTTGAACGAAAAAATAAAGTAAAAGTGCAGTTTCTGAGGGAATAAATGTGTTTAAAGGCAAGTGAAACAAGAATAGGAAAGGAAATCGAAAGAATCTATGAATGTAAGTGCAATAAAATTGAAACGAATATAAAAGAACTTGTATTTAAATTGTAAAGGATTATGATGTTCATAACGTACATTTCGTCTCCTTGACTCGTTTCCCTTCAGTTACGGTAGTTTGAGTATTTAGGATTTTTTAGTACATAAAATGAACACACAAAATCTAACATAAAACACCTATTTATAGTGTATGGACCCTAACGGTTCTACTTTAACATTGTGCCACGTTTGAAGCATGCAGACCTCCTTCGTTCACTGACTTCCACGCGTCTTCTAACAATGGCGCTCTTATTTAAAATTCGAATCCTTAATCTATTCAAAATTCGAATTCTAGGTTTACTTGGATTTCGACCTGATCCTCTGTTTGGACCGTTCCAATACTGGCACATTCAACAAAGGAATTTCTTCACATTTTAAACACTAAGGTCTCCCATCGAAATTCCATTATCTATCACTGGCAATCGAAGAACCCCTCTTTTCAGAACAAAAATGTCTTTATATTTCACCAACATTTATTATTAATAAAAGTTTCTTCTCCCAGGCTGATTCGAAATATTATTTACTTCTGCCAATTTATCTAATCGAAATTGCCAGCTAACACACACATATGAAACCTCACTTGTAGCTCCACAAAGATCTTGGCACTCCCATTTCTGATCCCACTGCATATCGAAGACTCATTGGCATACTCTTATATCTCACACACTCTCGCCCAAAGATTGCATATGTTGTCAGCAAACTGAGCCAATTTCTGGCTGCTCCGACTGATGCACATATGCTGCAAGGTATTCATGTTCTACGTTTCCTCAAGAATAACCCTGGCCAAGGTTTATTCTTCAGTTCATCTTCATCTTTTTGCCTTAAGGGATTCTCTGATTCGGATTGGGGAGCATGCCCAGATTCGTGAAGGTCTACCACAAGTTTTTGTTTTTCTTGGGAAAATATCTCATTAGCTGGAAGAGAAAAAAAGCAAGTTGTCGTATCTCGTTCCTCTCCAGAGGCTGAATATCGAGCTTTGGCTCACACAACTTGTGAGGGTGTATGGCTCCTCTCGTTACTGCAAGATTTTCGAATTCCACACAAACCCCTTTTTATTATCTGTTGTGATAACAAATCAACGATGCATATTGCTGCCAATTCGGTTTTTCACGAAAGAACCAAACACACTAAAATAGATTGTCATGTTGTGCGTGACAAAGTTCTAGTTGGTGTTGTTCATCTTATGTCTGTCATAACAAAGGAACAAGTCGCTGATATTCTCACTAAGTCATTGCATTTGGGTCCTTTCTCTATTTTACAGTCCAAGCTTGACATGATTGACATTCACTCCAGCTTGAGGGGGGTTGTTGAAAGTAACAAAGCAGAAGAATAAACAGAGAACCTTACATTACTTGTAAAGTAGTTAGTAACTAACTCTTAGTTGGTTGATAAGTTAGTTAGTTGCTTGTAATAATTAGTTAGGAATTAACTGCTATATAAGCATCAATGTAATTATGTATTTAACATGAAAAATGAGTAATGAGAAAAAATTCAGTGATTCTCTATTTGTTTCTGCAATTCTTCTTCATTCTTTGTATGCAAGGCTTGAGTCTAAACATAAATCATAGCCTTATTCATTTTAAGTTTAGAAAAAATCATGGACACTTTTTTTCTTCTTTTTCTAACAACACATATTATTGAGAGGAGATTATTAGGTAGTACATCTTAATGAGTTATTCATACGTTTAAGTGAAATTTCAAAAATAAATTCTAAAATGGAAATTTAAAATTTGAACATACTTAATACACAATAAACCAACACTAAAATAAAGCAAAGATGAAGTTAAAAGTATTTGGGTTTTTGAAACCCGTATTTTTTTAAGGGGAAATTTTTTTTCTATCTAGTGCTCTTTTCTAGATTTCTGACAAAAAAATCTAAAATACTGTCAGATTTTATAAGTGTATTTGCGAAGTCACCTCACAGCAGGTTTCACAAGTGCACTTTCGAATTAACCTATAATTTATTAAAAGTAATGTGACTTCGCAAGTGCACTTCTGAATTAACCTATAATTTCTTATTCCGCAAGTGTACTTGTGAAGTCTGTGAATTATTTTAACAAAACAAATAGAAGAGGTCTTAAACCCTTTTCTCACTTTCTACTATTAACCCTAACATTTCCCAAACTCACAAATTTGTGCTCATTTCTCCATTTCAACTCATCCCAAATCATCTTCAAGCTCTCAAAATTGTGTAAGTTTTCTTCAATTTATTTTGAAACAAAATACAATCTTGTAATAGTTTTCTAGGTTAGTTTGTAGTAATTATATTGTGTATGTTTGTGTTAGAATAGGTAAATGTAGTTGATTGAGTGAAAAAATTTAGGTTTGGGTTGTTTAGGGCAATAAGCTGCTGAGATTTGAAAATGGCAGTGCGTAGGGGGTTTCGCAAGTGTACTTGCGAAGTCACTCTGGACCAGTTTCGCAAGTGCACTTGTGAATTCTTGATTGAGTTGTTTTTTTTAAACCTAACAATTATAATTATTTATTTCAGGAACATGACTGAGAATCGACCAAAGCAGGCGTTTAAGACAAGGAAGACCATCTCAGACTGCCTCGGCACGTCGAGAGAGGCAGGCAGAGCAGCAGGTTAACCGGCCTCGAGGCCGGTGTCAAGTACAAAGAGAGCAGTCAGATGTAGCTTCCCCTTCTGCACTGAGGATCCGTCTACATCAGGCGTCTTCCTCTTGTATGTATGAGCAGGTGCCTGATGAACTAGATATTCAACAAGAGTGACGCTTGAGGTGGTGAGGTACCTGAGGATGTTCCGCCACCTGAGCAGGAGGAGTAGGGCTATTCGGGAGGGCCAATTGACACCTCCCTCTTGATTTACTACCATGACCATACCGCCCTCCATGTTTAGGAAATGGGTATATTTTTTGTTGCAATTGTTCATTTTAAAGTTTTGTCAAAAATACTATTGTAACAGTTATTACTTTTTTGTTTCAGGAACAATTCTTTATTAAGCATGTGAATCACTCCCGAAAAGTTTTTCAGTCATTCATGCCAAGGGCTTAGTGGTTCCATGAATATGTGATTGGAACTGGTCTTTCTGGATTATGGTGTACAGGTTACAACACTATAAGCAACGACTTGCATGAGGCTTTTGTTGGGAGGGGGCACAAGGAGACCTATTCTTTCCACTTTCCTGTTGGGGAGCTGGACATCACCCTCAATGATGTTGCCTACTTGCTCCACCAACCTATCAAAGGTAGGTTACTTAACCATCACAAGATAACACAGGCTGAGGCGATTGAGTGAATGCTTGATTATCTAGGAGATGGTCCATATAGGTGCCAAGGAAGAAAATGACGAGGTTTTTATTCAGTATCACTGAGACTGTGCCATTCGGTATTACTTGATGTTCTTTGTCGACATGTTCGTATTTGTGGACACAAGTATGACCTATACCGATGTGACCTACCTACGGTATTTTATGGACCTGACTATAGTTCGTGAGTGGAACTGGGGGACTGCTGTTTTGGTATACCTCTACAAGAAGCTGAATGAAGCTTCAAATTGGAGGGCGGGGGCGCTCACTGGCTCATGCACACTCCTCATGACACCTTTTTTGTTTTCAACTATTAACTTTAATTTGTTTAGATTAATTTGTAGTTACATATTATGTTATTATTTTTGCAGAGTTGGATAATATCCCATTTCCACCGCATTCATGGTTTCGAGCCATATAACGACTATACTAACAAAATTCCAAGGGCTACCAAGTATCTTCTCCACAGAGGAAACCATAAAGTGGCACCATACCGGATGTATCTTGATCACACCAACCATGATGACATCAATTGGATGTCGTTTGAGGATTACAGGGAGGTTATCATGTTCGATCCCATCTCTTTATACTCGGGTGGCTAGCATGTGGGTCAAACGTTATGGTCAAGTATCTTCAGGAGTGGTGTATCTGCTAGTTTGGCTATGTGCAAATGATACCTAGATCTCCTTTTCATGTTGCTCTTGACATCATCTTATGAAGGGGGTCTTGATGGCATCTTCTAGGATTGGGAGAATCATATGGTGCCACAAGACCATTGGATGATGTCGGCGTCCCAGAGTTGGAACTATGTAGAGGGTTTCGTGACATGGTTCTTTAACGTGTCACACCCTCTCAAGACACCGAATGCTCTTGGACGTCCACCGAGCCAGCTCATGAGGAGCTCTTAGAGAAAAAGTAGGCCGAAGATGACCATGTGATTGATCTATTTCTAATCTATCAACGGATCTATCGCTTTGTTGTTGGTGTAATATTTTTACCGTATTTACTTTCCGAACAATTTATGAATATTATTATTTATGAACATCTATTATTATTATTATTATTATTATTATTTACTTACCTATTTTTACTGTATTGTTATGTTCGTATTATATTTTCAATCAAATAATAAAATATTTGTCCGATTGTGAAATAGTGGAATTGATGAAATTTTAAACAAAAAATGACACAAACAAAAGAAGTTTCGCAATTGCACTTGCGAATTCATCTCAGAGCAAGTTTCACAAGTGCACATGCGAAGAAACCTGTAAATATGGAGGTGAAAAATTTCTTACTTGCGAAACCTGCTGAAAGATGAATTCGCAAACGCACTTACGAAGAATATTTTTGAATTTTCAGTGACAAAACCCACCGGTAGAAAAAAATTTCCTTTTTTAAAAATTGATCCATAAAAGTGTGGGAATCAAAGATTGGTTTATTCACCTTTCGGTAAAAAAACAAGTTTTTTTTATTATTACACTAATAAATTTACATTGCATATTATATTGAATAATTAATATTTATATATTTATTTATAAATTTATAATTTATAAAAAATAATTTTGAAATTCTATTTTTGGAGGTCCTGGACCCAAAGACGACCTTGCGTATAATCAATTACGAAGACTCCACTTTAGATGCACCTACCACATTACATCTATACCAACCTCATAACTACACAATTTGAAAATAATTTAGATTTTAATGTTCGAGTTTCTTACTGAGAATAGAATTCAGACGCTTTTATTTTATTTAACTTGCACCTTTACTCTTTCTTCCTATTTTCAATAAAAGGTACATTTGAAACATGAATTCAATGTTTTTTTTTACAATTCCGGCAACACTTTTTAGTTGTTGTCAAAAAGGAAAATCTTGTCGTGTACTCACAATCCAAGTTCTACAAGGACCGTGAGGTGACTCATTCCAACTCAGCCAATATACAAGATAATACTATACAATGAATAAACAACAATGGTACAACTAAAAGTGTCAAAATGCTTGAATTAAATCAAAACTATCTATTTTCTTAATTTTAATTCAACAAAACTTGAAGATGTTCAAGTTTGCAAGTTCTGTCAGTGACATAACTGATTGCTTTGTGGTTATAAGCAATTCCCGAAGGCTAATCAACTTCCCTAACCCTTGAGGCAATGTTTCAAGCTCTGTGCATCCAATGAGCCTCAAGACTTGCAAATTATGGAGTTGGCAAATAGAATTTGGAAGTTTTTTTTTATTTTCCTATTATCCTTAAGGTCGAGAAGTCGCAAGAGTTCCAATTTAGCAATTGAATTAGGCAGAGACTCAAAGGAAGAATATCTTAAATCTAAATATCGTAAGTATTTGCATCTTGATATCCATGTATCTAACAATGGTCCTTGTTATGCTCAGCATCCAGTAGCAGACCTCTGACAATTGACAAAGTGTCTTTGATCTGTTGTAGATCATCATACACACCATAGGCTTGTGAAACTTCTTCATAAGCATAAGAAGCAAGCTTTCCTATGAGTGAACTAGCAATACGGAAGACAAATGATTCAGCCATGTTAATGAGGAAAGAACAAAAGTTCAGTTTGTATCAAAGTTTAAGTTTATGGTTGTGGTGGTTGTGCCTTCTTGATAGCCATAATGGTTTGTTTATATAATGAAAGTCAATGTTGGTTCATTATTTGCAACAAAAAAGTACTAGTCTATTATAAATAGTTTAGTTTTAAACTTACATTTGAACGAGTCTTTTTTAAATCTTCATTTAACTCTAAAACTGTAGACAGGTTTCTGTTGGGACATATTTCTTTTTTCATCATATTTTATGTGAATGTCATGCAGTCAATGGTCACTCTATCATCAACTGTGCATGGCTGTCGGTAGATATTCGTAGTAAATTCATGCTTCATGACTTTGTTTTATAATAGTAAATATAGAGAGTTCTTAAAAACACTCTTGTAAATACTCAGTCCAGGTACAGTGGCGGAGAGAGAGGGGTTAGGGGTATTCCCTGGAATACCCTTACTTCTTAAATGTTTTTACTATTTTACCCTATATTTTTAAACCCTTTATTTATTCTAGTGTCACTCTTTTTAGGTTTAGTAAAACAACAATTTTTCACTTTGTCTTCAAGCAGCAGCAGCCACAACCTCACTTTCTGTAAGTTTTTTTTTTCATTTTAAAATTTCAATGTAACTTTAGCATATTATAATTTTATCATAGTTTTATATTTTAGCATAGTTTTCAATTTTACAAGAACCAATATTCTATAACCTTGTAAACCCTATGCTTGTTTTATATTTTAACTTTTGCTGTAATTTTTTATTGTGATTATAAATTTTGACTTGCAATAGAACTATAAAAAATGAATTAATTGTGATTTGTAATTATAATTGTGATTTGAAATTTTTACTTGTAAAATTAAGTGAATTTTGATTGTAATTGTAGAATGTTGTTCAAATACTTTACACCCAAACCGAGATTTCCAAAGCCAGAGAAGCTTACTCCTTCAAATGGGCAGCCTGAAGAACCTTCTTCGGTTCCTTCTTCAAAAGACATCCAACCGGAACTTCATTCGTCATATAAGGTGTTTAACAAAGGGCTTATTTGGAGACGGATCACGGAAAAAAGTCAAATTCTTGAGTATCATCCAAATGATCAAGATGAGGTAAGAAGAGCTTACCTTATGAATGGGCCATGTAAAATTAAATTAACTGAATATGAATCCACGGATATTGGGGGAAGGGATCGTTCTTTTCAATATAGTTGGCATGAAGAGTATGATTGGTTGGAATATAGTGTAGAAAAAGATGTTGTTTTTGTTTGCCTTGTTTTGTGTGTTACAAAGGTACTAGTAATTACGCATTTGTGGTGACGGGTTTTAAAGGTTGGAATCTAAAGCATAAGTTGAATAAACATGTTGGTGAGAAACCGAATAGTCATCATAAAAAGTGTGTGAAAGCATGTGAGGATCTTATGAAGAAAAAGCAGTATTGAGTTTTCGTATGCAAAATATAGTTCAAAAGAAGAAGTAGATTATCTTGTTCGTTTAAAAGCATCACTGAGGTCATCAAATATCTTGTTAGAGGCGATTGGCATTTAGGGCACATAATGAGGGTGAAAATTCGGTTTATAAGGGTCATTTTCTAGAATTTGTAGAAGCCTTGGGAGAAATAGTGAGAAAATAAATTGCAAGATAACAAGTGGTGGGGAAATTGTAAGATGACTTCTCTGTTATTCAAAAGAACTTGCAAATGCATGTGCGGTTGAAACTATTAAGAAGATAGTTGGAGAAATTGGAGATGGTTTCTTTTGTGTTCTTGTTGATGAATCGGTGATTGCTCGGTAAAGAACAAATGGTGTGTAGTCGGTTTGTTGATGTTAGAGGGTTTGTTGTAGAAAGATTTATTGGAATTGTTCATGTTGAGGATACAAGTGCAATAGCACTTAAAGGGGCTCTTGAGTGTTTGTTGTCGGGGTTTGGGTTGTGTATATCTAAAATTTGAGGTCAAGGGTATGATGGAGCAAGTAATATGCGTGGTCAATTTGGAGGTTTAAAGACTTTGATTCAAAAGCAAAATCCGCAAGCCTATTATGTTCATTGTTTTGCTCCTCAACTTCAATTGGCTCTTGTTTCAATGGCGAGAAAGCATGAAGATGTTGATTGGTTTTTTTGTGAAGTGTCTCGTATTGTTACTTTCTTCATCTAACAAAAGACAAGCTCTACTTGAATAAACAAGTTGCACATTTTGCAAATCTAATTGAAAAAATTGGTGGAAACTGGTACAGGTTTAAATCAAGAGTTATCCATTGCAAGAGCGGGTGATACACGTTGGGGATCTCACTTTCGAACTCTTAATAGGTTGGTTGATTTGTTTACTCCTATTATTGAAGTGTCGAAGATTTGAAAAGTGATAGTCATTCTAAGGGTGAACCAAAAAGTTTGTTACTTGTCATGCAAACTTTTGGTTTTGTGTTTATGTTGCACTTAATGGTTGAGATTTTATCATTGACAAATAATTTGTCACAATCATTGCAAAAGGGGGATCAAGATATTATTCATGCCATGGAACTTGTCCAAATATGCAAGAAAAAGTTGCAAGAATTTAGAGATGGTGGATGAGAAACACTTTATGACCAAGTTGTGGCTTCTTGTGGCAATGTTGAAATTGATGTTCCTGACATGGAGTCTCGGTATGTGAAAGATAAGAAATCCAAACGGCTTGCTCCTTTTGTTACAAATTTTCATTATTTCAAGAATGATTGCTTCTTACATGTCATAGATGTGGTATTGAAAGAGTTGAATGATCAGTTTACACCTGAAAATACTGAGTTGATCAATTGTGTTGCTTGCTTGAGTCCTTGTTATTCATTTGAAGCATTTGACATTAAATCACTTGTGAGATTGGCAAGATTGTACCCAAATGACTTTGAGGATATTACAGATAAGGAATTGTCTAGTGAGTTGGAGACTTATATTGAGAGTGTCAAGATGGACGATCACTTTTCTAATTTGAATGGCATCTCGGAACTTTGTAGGACTCTTGTTCGAACAAAGAAGCATAAGACATTTAGGTTTGTGTACACACTTATCAAACTAGCTTTGTCCTTACCGGTGGCCACTGCAAGTGTTGAGCGAGTATTCTCAGGGATGAAATATGTTAAGAATGAATTGAGAAGTAGAATGGCTAATCCATGGCTAAATGATTGCTTAGTGACATTTGTGGAGAAAGAGGTGTTTAATACAATCGATGATATGGATATCATCAAGCGTTTTCAAGGAATGAACAAGAGAAGAATGCATTTACGATTAAACTAGATTGTTGTCTATTCTTGAGTTGTAATTGAAATACTAGCACATTTTTATTAAGTAATATTATCATATTTTTGTCACTAATTTTTCCATACATTTTTTTTTGTATATTTTACTCATTATGGGAATCCCCTTGATTTTGATCCTGGCTCCGCCCCTGTCCAGGTAGTAAGTAAAAGAAATGACTCAATGTCAATATCATTGCTGTTAAAATTATTGCTTTTACTTATATACGATATAAAAAAAATATAATTACTTTTTCATGAATCAATATCACTATATGATAACTTACATAATTTTAATGAATTTTTCAATTACATCCAATTCGTAAAAATGACACTTGTGGCTAGAATTCCCATTGAAGACTTTTAAAATTGGACAAATAACAAGTAAATGCTTTGTTCCTACAAGCACCGAGGCAGAGGTGAAACCTGTCTATTAGCATACTTATCCGTGGATTTGGATCATGGTTAATTCTGACCAGTCTTGGTTTCACAAAAGAAAAATTGTTTAAACATAAAAAATATAAAGAAATTGATGATAAGGGTGACGTCAAGGTACAACTATCTTATCCAATTTTCATTATGTTGGAAAAATTTTGGTTTTGTAAAAATTTACAAAACTTTCACAAGAAATATGTTACCTGGGTTTTGCGATTTTTCTGCAGATGTTGGAAGCATGTGAATGAAAGTTTGAGGGAAATTCTCCTGATTTTGTGGGATTGGAGTGAACAGAGTGAGTGCTCCATGTGCAAATTTTGGATTTCATTTTGATACCAATTTGATTCTCTTTTTGTTGATGTTTTTTGATAGGGCTTGGTCGACATGTTTTGGGATGAATTGTGCATAGCTTGTTTATATCCTAATTTTTACTCCTAAGATTCTCTAATACTTCATACCATTGCATTGCACAAAGATCACAAACTGGCTCTCTCTCTCCCCTATCTTTAGGTTTTCTCTTGGAAGATCACCAAGCACATTTGAATGTGTGTGATAATTGATACTTGGCTAACAATGATATGTGTATACTTTTCTCTCCAAATGTTGTAGGTGACGGGTGCAATAGTTTCTCATTCAAAAAGCCAATAGGTTCATGTGTTTATTTCCATGCCTTCTATCCTCTATTCTCAAGATTTTGAAAGTATTGTCTCTCATTGAATACTTCTCTTGTCATCTACTATGGTCTCTCATATTGAGTGTATGCTTCATGTTTGAAGAGGATCACCAAATTTGAAGAATTCTTCATGTCATGGCCATCTATTATGAAATTAGGGTTTTGGGCTTCTGAGGACCACATCTTGGTGTTTGTGTAAAGTTTGTGGATGATTTCAAAGCCCTTTGACTCTTAAAAGGACTTCTAATATGAATATTCTTTTATCCAAGGTTTTTAATTGATGAGAAGATTGTTTTGGAGATCTATGATTGCAAACTCTCTAGGTTGATACTTCATCTATCTTGTATGACTTCAAAGGATCATAGTTTGGTCATCCCTTATCTCCTTGAGCTCATTCTTCTTTCACAATGAACTTAAGGATGTCTAATACAACTTAGTTCAATTGGTAGAGAGATAAAATGCTTGGAAATTTGCCTAAGAAGTCAAAAGATTACAAGTCCTTAATGAATTTCTCAATTTTGATCAATCAACTTCAAGATATCATATCTTTATCATCATTCATCATCTTGTGCTCATTATATTTGCACAACAATCTTGAAGATATGGACTTTATCTCCATTTAAGTTTCAAGGATTGAAAGTGTTTGGAAGTTGCTTGAAGAAGTCAAAAGATTATAGGTCATTTCACAAATTTCCATCAACAACACAATGCCATAACTTTTTCAATTTTTAGAGTTTTTGGTTGATTCTTTTTGCAAAATGTTCTTTGAGAGGTCTACTTCATGTTATCTTTGAAATTCAAGAGAAAATTTTGAGTGGAAGAGCAAGTTTGAAAGAAAAAAACATTATAGGTCATTTTTAGAAAGTGTGGCATGCTTGACCAAGGCCTGACCTGAAAATCAGTGTTTTTTCACAAATTCTAAAGGCAATATCTCTCAGCTCAAGCATTCATTGGAATTTATTCTTTTTGCATTGTGTTCTACTCTTTGAATACTTCATTTGGCTCAAGAAAAATTGAAAAACGCACAAGAGAATTTGATTTGGCCTCAGTTCAAAGTTTGTACCAAAATCGGTTTCGAGCTCACCATCAATTTGTGCATTTGCACGTGTAGATCATTTTTAAGCCAAAATTAAGTTTTGTTTTCGTGACTAATTGTTAAGGACGAAATGTAGATATTTTTGTAGATAATTTGGTGGTCCTTTACTATATCCTTTGTAAATTAGTGGTATTTAAGTTGTTAATTTGATATAAATATGTTTTTAAGTAGTTTTTGTTGTAAATAACTTTGAAGTTTGGGCATGTTTGGATCAATTTGGACCAGCCAAAAGAGTCAATTTTGAAGTTTTGAATAGGCAAGGCCGTTGAGCGCAAATCGAAGTGCGCTTTGCCTATTCTTGTTCGAGAACATATTTGAATTCGAGGCGGTTGGTAGTCCGTTGTGGGCCGAGCGTGATTTTATTATTCTTGAGGCGTCGAGCGATCATGCTGAGCGTTACTGTCATGGTCACTTCTATAAGTACCACGCTTAGATATTTTCTTCAACAACTCTACCTTTTCCATCCAAAATCAGATTTAGGACAAAGAAGAAAGCAATTTTCTCCATTGTAACTCAAATTCTTGGAAGAATCTCTTGAATCTTTGCTTCTTTATTTTCATCCGTGTTCATCATCATCACTCCATTTCTTGCAAGTGAAGCTACCATGAGAATGAGTAGCTAAATTTCCTTGTGTCAAGATTAGAGGTAGTTAACCTAACTTTTATTTATTTCTTTTGATCTCTTGGTGTATGAACTTGGTTAATGATATATATATATATATATATATATATATATATATATATATATATATATATGTTGAATATCTTTGTTTTACTATCTTTGTATGCTTTGGATCATGATTGAGAAATATGCTTCAAAGTTGACTTAAGATATTCTTCTACTAAGGAACAAATGCTAGATATAGATTTGTGAGTTAGTATTTACTGGTATTAAACTTAAAGATTATCATGTCAATAGTTAGAGTGAGACATCATCTAAAGATTAACATGATAAAACTCACAATATTGGTTGGAAATCAACAATGTTGGGAGGATACGTAATTATATCGATCGTCAACTAGTTCATCCGCTTGGTTAATTGAATTTATATGAAATTAGGTTAATGAAACTAATCTTGACATGTCTTTACCAATTGAAAACCAACCAAAACTCTCTTTAATCCAAACAACTCTCTTTTGGAAAGAATACTAAACTTGTTTGATCGAAACTTATGATTTTTGTGACTAGAAAACAAAACTATTTTGTTACCAAATCTTAAAATATGCTTTAACTATTGAACGACGGTAATATCACATCAATCCCTGTGGAAAACGATAATTAAAAATACTTGCGTAAGAAAATACGTACAACACTAATCATGTTTAGAAGTTGCCCAAAGTTAATTAGCATCTTGAAACGCATGTTTTGGCTGAGTTTTGATGCACATGAGGTCATACTTCCTTCGTGCACATACCTTGCACGATTTCACTCCAAATCTCACAATTCCTTCTCTTTTGCATCACCATTCACTCTCCTATAAATAGAGGACCATTCCTCACTAATTTCCTCAAGCTTTGAGTCTAGAAAATCACTGTCAAAATCACTCAAAACCTCACATTTCTGCAACTTCGTTTTCACTCTTAAAGCCATTCCAGTTTGAAATTAATCACTCCTTCTTCTTCCTTGAACCTCTCTGAAGCTAACAGAACAAGAATCGTGCCTTGAAGCTCCCTGAATCGTGTTATCCAAGTCAAGTTTCAGAGCTCTGAAAGTGAACTTCGTTCAGGTAGGATTCATGACCAAATCGTTTCAAATCAAGTTCTATTGCATTCTCCTCATCTCCCTGATCCTTGTGATCTTCACCGTTTGCATTTTCATTAAGAATTGACTGAGAATTTTTGAAAAATAAGAGCTCGTTATTATTCTGGTTTTTTCCAAATTTCTCTTCACTCAGTGTAAATAAATTTTTCGCGAGCATATGGTTGAGATCGTCTTGAAGAGACGAATCCAAGGATACCACTCATGTACATTGATTTTACAATTTGAGAATCACGCATGGAAGATGGTTGGAGGTTGAAGACGACTTACGTGTCTGTCTTCAACCAATGAGAGTGTGAAATGTAATTTTTTCAAACTGAATCTGGTGATGTTGCTTTATCATACACGCGTCTCCGGAGCCCTTGGATCTGATTACTTTTGTGAGTCAGACTTGATTCAACGCGTGACATTATTTCTGATTTTATTTTTTAAAACTTAATTTAAATTGTGACCTGGTGTGAAAACAAGGAGGTCCATATCAAGCACAACGCGTCTGATCCATTGGATTAGCTTACTAACGTGTTTTGACTGTGATCTGATGGTCCATATTTTTTTGGCTTTTATTTTATTTTCTGATTTTATATTTTAATGTTTTAAACTTCAAAAAATCATAGAAAATCCATTTTTGACTCAAAAATTATGAAAAATTCACAAAAATATTTTAAAATATTATCTTTCTGATTTTTATTTTTTCATAATTTTATTTTCAGATTTGGTATTTTTTATGATTTTTCTCTTTTTTTGTTGTTTTTTAAATGTTTTAAAATACTTTTTGACATTTAAAAATTCTGAAAAAATTATGGAAGGATTCAATAGTCATTTGACAAATATTGGTAACCTCATTTTATTTTTATTTTTAATTTTTCTATTTTTTGCAAATTTTGGTTTATTTCACTATTTTTTCTTTATTTTAAAAAATAATTTCTGAATTTTAAAATTCTGAAATTTTTTGTCAACACTTGTAGACCTTTGTTTGACCTTAGATAATTTTATTGGAATTTTATTTTGATGTATGAATACTATTTATGTATTTCATCAATAAAATCCAATTAAATAATCTAATTTCAAACCATATTTATTTGTTTTATTTTTATTTTTTATTTTTTATTTCTTCTTTTTACTTTGTTGATTTTGGACTTATTTAGTGTCCTAGGCTTCCTCAACATCAACGGAACTTGGATGTTGATAGGCCTCTTGGGTCAAATCCACCAAGATAGTTGGTTGATTTTGACGAAGTTAGACCGGATAAATTCATTTGATGCATTGTTGACTTTGAAACTTGTTTCCTCTTCTCCATCAATTGGTGGCATGAAATTTAATGTTCAAATAAAAGCCCCATAACATGACTCGAGCTTTGATTTTGGTTCAACACCTGTGACGCTTGTCGCGTGGTCGCTATGATTTTTTAATCAAGCTTCTGGCAAGTTTTCACTAACCTTGTCCATTTGAAATTCTCAATCATTTTTTATCAAGTGGTGATTGTTCCAAAATCGGTGATATACTTGACAAGTTTCAAGATGGCCACCTTGCTAACGTTACTAACAACTGACAATTCGATGATATACTTGACAAGTTTCAAGATGGTCATCTTGCTAACCTTTATTAATTGCCTTTTATTTTTCGCTCTTTACTTTCCGCCTTTATTTTTATGCTCTTTACTTTATGCACTTTACTTTTAGCATTTACATTTCATGTCATTTTTTCTTTGCTCACTTGAGCATTTTATTTTCTTGTCATTTTGTTATTTGCTCACTTGAGCACTTTATTTTTCTTGTTATTTTGAATTTGCTCACTTGAGCATTTTATTTTCTTGTCATTTTGTTATTTGCTCACTTGAGCACTTTATTTTTCTTGTTATTTTGAATTTGCTCAATTGAGCTTTATTTTCTTTTTCCAAAATACCTAATAACTCAACTCAAACATTAAAAAAAACTTTTGATTAGACTTGGTTACTATCCCTATGCTCGGAGTTTGACCTTTACCTTAGCTCGGAGATTTTTGTGCCCCTTGGTGTTATTCTGTCTTGCTTGGTTATTATCTTTGTATGCATGTTATTCCGTTTATACTCGATTAAGAGTGGATTTCCTCCAAATACAGTTGTTACTCTGCCCGTTTTTCTTGAGACCAGAGTTCATCTGAGGCATTGATTTATCTGAAACTTGTTTGTTTTTGTCTGGTTATTTGTTGCTTATGTGGTAATCCAAAGGATGAGATATGATATTGACTCTTGATGTCAAGTACTAGTTTCCTCATCCGGTTAGATCTTTCTTTACCCTTATCTTTTACTTTATGCACTTAGGTTAGTCTCTTCATCTCCTCCCATATTCTTTAATTTTCAAAGTCTTTCCTCTTTTTCAAAGGATTCTTGTTTTCAAAACTCGAACCGCTTTCATAAAAAACTTGGTCTTAGGTCCATGTATTTTCAAACTTGTTTTCTTAATAAACTTTCAATTCATTTAACAATACCATTTCTCATAAGACTAAAAAACAATAACCTCATTTAAAGCTTTTTTTGAGTCCTTTGTGGCTTTCTTCTTAAATTTTTTTTTCGTAAAATCAACCAACACACAATTTTGGTCTTTTTTACCCGAACTACATTGAGTTTTAATTTCAACATTGCACATTATTGATATGTAGACCTGGAACTCATTGGAAGATCCATCAAATCAAAAATTGTAAAAAAAAATACTTCTTTTTTCCCCCACCTTCCATTTTGTATATACACCATTTTTTAACACACATATACAAATTTTCAAAAAGGTTTCTACGGAGTACCGTAGATGTTTTGGGTGCCTAACACTTTTCCTTTGCATAACTGATCCCCGGTCCCAGATCTCTGATTTTTTTTAAGGATTTTATTCGTTCTTTTTCCTAATCTTTTGAATAAAATAAAAGCACAGTGACGACTCTGTTTATTATTTTTTGAGATAAGTCAATTCAATGACTTAATCTCAAAGTTTTTACCGCTACGGCTTGACCTTGAAGAAATTGAGTTTTCAAATAAACACTTACCTGTTCTACTTCTCCAAGGTGATACGCATATCTTGAAACTTAAGCAAGTCATGAGCTCTTACATTTCAAAATAAAATCACCTATTTCTTAGAATCTCAAATTCTCTAACCATATTCAATGCTGGAATCCTCTTGATCCTTTCATTTCCTTTCATAAGTCCCTTTTAAGAAGCAGGCTCTAGATATAAATTTGTTAGTGGTTAAGCATGACTCACAAAACATAAGAGAAAAACAATTGTTTTAATGAAAAATCTGCTTGAAATACGTTGTGTATGAAATAAGAGTAACAAACTCCTAAACTTTCCTCACTACTTTATTAGCTGATAAATAACAGAAAAATTAAACAAATTTTCCAAAGACTTTGGTCAACTAGTGTAGCTAGCAGTAAGAGTTGTCGTATGTGTTTTGTGGTTGTTACTTGTTACCAAGCTGTAATATGTTTTTGTTTAATCTTTCAAGCTTCATGATACATAAATCATGACTTGCTATAAAGGAGAGGATATTCAGCATTAGGCTCCATTCTACTCTTTCATTGGATAAGAATATGTTTAATTACAACATATTTACATGATATTTATTATTGTACAATTCAATTAAATCACCTTCAAATAGAACAAATGACAAATGCTGAGTGGAATATAACAACTAAACATGTACTAGATGGAAACAAACATCCTAAGAATGTGAAGCTTCTTGCTAGCCATCATTTCTCCAACATTATCAACCATTGGTGCTTATGCTGAATCCTCATTCCTCAACCTACTGAACCCACTAATCATACCCTGTAAATAAAGTAGATGTTACTGAAAACTTATCCTTGTTGGCAATTTGAAATATAAAGAAATGTTTTTAGAATGTAAACAGACTTAACATATTTACCTTCCAGTTTGATGCTTGCGCTACTGTTTTCCAATGGAAATTCGCTTGATGTGGCCAATCATGGGCCAGTACTCTCCAGATGGGGGCCGGCATTTTTGGCACAATTCTGGACAACGATAAATGCAAAGTTCTTCAAGTGCAGTAAGACGATGCATGTCACCTGGAAGACTCGAAAGTTGAGGACATGAATCAACATAGAGGCTCTTGAGACGAGTCATTAATGTCAGACACTCAGGAAGCATCTTGAGATTTGGAAACTTTCGAATTTTCAAGCTTTCTAAAGTCCCAGCTGCATTTTCAATCCATCTAGGCAGTTTCAAAAGTTGTCGAAAACTCTTAAGATGCAGATGTTTCAACCTCAATTTCTGCCTCTGGATTGGGCCTTCATGGTTCAAAACCAGGTTGAACATCCGGCAATCTTTAATTACCAGAGTTTGCAATTTCGGGAAAACATGAAGAGAGAAAGACTCCAAGCTCTTACAAGATTGAATATACAATGCTTCAAGGGAAGGGAGTTGTGTTTGTGACCCGCTGACCAAAAAGTTCATATTGTCACAGTTATATAAACCCAAAGCTTGAAGATGATGCAAGCTTGCAAATTCATCCAGTGACAGAGAAGACTGTTTTGTGGTTATATACAGTTGTCGAAGGCTCGTCAACTTGTCGAATCCTTCAGGCAATGTTTCAAGTTCCGTGCATCCAACGAGGGACAAAACTTGCAAACATTGGAGTTTGAAAATAGAGCGGGGAAGTGTTTTGATTTGGTGGTTATCTCGAATATAGAGAACACACAGGTACTTCAATTTGGCGATTGAGGTTGGCAGAGTGTGAAATGAAGAACTACTTAAATCTAAGTATAGTAAATATTTGTATCTTAATATCCATGTATGCAAAAGATTTTTACTTTTAAGACCCACTCCTTGAACAGGATATAATATAGTTTTCACTCTTTTGGATTTGGGAATCAAAGTATAGTCAAGTAAAACATTTTCTGAAATTGATAAATGCCTTGCTTGCTCTGGTGTATTTTGAGTATCAGAGGTTACCAATACAAAGCCGTCTCTCGCAACATGTATTGCAAGATCGTGTATCAAATCATGTACTTTGAACTTGTAATAGTAGCCATAGTCTTTGAAATCCTCAAGAAATGATCGTGAATTTAGCTCGTCTATATATTCTCTTAGAATACTCTCTATCTTTTCACTTCCATTTCGGGGTTGAACTAACAACCCAAGGGCTGCAAAAAGACTTATAATTTCATCACTATTGAAGGTAAAACCTTTGGGATATAGGGAAAAAAAAGCAAAACATTGCTTCAAATAAGACGGCATTTGATCATAGCTTAATTGTAATGCTGGTAGGATATCACCTTTCTTCATTTCTGACTTCCATAACCCATGGTCTCTTACAAATTCCCACTTGCGCAAATCAAAGTTTGAAAACAAAGAACTCCCTAATGTTCTCACGGCTAGTGGAACCCCTGCGCATTTTTTCACAAGCTCTTTTCCGATCTCTACTAGATTTGGATACTTTTCTTCTTTTCCTTCCTTGAAAGCCCATTTGACAAACAGAGATAAACATTCCTTTGTATCAAGACCTTTTAAAACATAGGACGGAACTGTACCCATCATCGAAGCAACTAAGTCACTTTGTGTTGTCACCAAGATTTTACTTCCTGATGTACCGACTTTTAACAAATCTTTCAACTCCATCCATTTCACACGATCATCATTCCATATGTCATCCAACACTAGTAAAAACGTTTTACCTGAAAGTTTACGCCTCAGATGACTTTGTAGCTGCTCAATATCAAAGTGGTCTATATTCTCCTGGTGAGCAACACTTGAAGTGGAATCGAAAGTAGAATCTGTAGAAGCAGCGGAAATTGAGTTGATAATTTTAATAACAATCTTCCTGAGGTCAAAATCATCAGTGACACACACCCACATCTTTAATTGGAAAAGTTGATCGATCCTCTGATCATTGAACAAGAATTTTGCAAGCGCAGTCTTTCCCAAGCCTCCAATACCCACAATGGGAATAACACATAGGCTTTTATCACCACCAGTGCGAGGATGAAGTGGCTTCAAGAGCTTGATAATTGCTTCCTTATCTTTCTCCCTCCCAATTACACTTGAAATATCAACATATGAATGAGTCATTTCTCTACTTTGCACAAGTCTGGCCTCAACATTGATTTTCACAAGTGCAAACCCGGCTCCATCGGCTGCAGCCTTATTCAATCTGCCTCTAATATCTTTAATCTGATGTGCCATCTTAAAACGGAAAGCAAGTGGATTAGAGGAAGAAACATAGCGGTGTACCTTCCTCCTTGAGCTGCCAGAGTCTTCAACAGCTTGTTTTAGCTTGACTTGCAAACGAAATTCGTCCAAAACATCATCAGCATCATCACAAATGTTTTGAATCTGCCTTAGCCATTCACGCAAAGCAGGTCGTTGTTTTTTCTTCTCCTCCGCATCCAACAAAAGACTTTTGATAATTGAAAGAGTATTTTTGATCCCTTGAAGATCATCATACACGTGATAGGCTCGAGCAACTTGTTCAAAAGCAAAAGAAGCGAGCTTCTCTAACAGTGAGTTAGCAATATCAAATAAAAAAGTCTCAGCCATGTGAATATGTTAACTTGAATAGTATAGCAAAAACGGAGTTGGGATGTAATTATGCTTTCATATCCATACTTGGTTGGTTGTATATATACCCAAGTCAAGTGACACAGGTTGTCAGTCTTGCCTAGTCTACCTACTTATTTTATTTGCAAATTGCAATGCAACAAGTTGTGATTGTTAGAATAAAGTAACAACCAAATGAGTGGTTTTTAGTAAAAAAAAATACAAGCTCACATCAGTCAAGTAAGCACAACAAGTTTGAAGTTTCCAAAGGTTGATGGCATTGACTTCATTTGGAAGAGCAAACCCGTGACACACGTGAATGTGCCCTTCTAAAACCAAGATACTCTTGATTTGAGTTTATGTACCGGGCATTAATTACATGTAACACTCACTCAAAAATTATTATAACTCACTCAAAAACAGATTGACTTTATTTAGTTTTTTGTAATAGTAATAATTTAGACATGAGTGATTTTTGAATAAACAAAATTACTTGCAGCTTATAGCTTATAGACTAAAATATTTAAGTTTTTTTTCTAATACATGTGAAATATGATTCCCCCTCCATTTAAAATGACTGTCGTTTAAGATTTTTACGCACAAATTAAAGAATATAATAAAGTTGTCATAAGACATTACACTTTTATAAAATTAACCTTATTAATGTATTATAAATAGTGTTCACAATAAAAGGTATAAGGCACAATTGGAATAATGACATTCCAATTGGATAGTATATGGGCATTCATTTTGAAACAAATTTATTTTTTAAAACGACAATTATTTTGAAACGGATGGAGTTAGAGATGGAAATGGGTAGTATATGGATAGGGTACTATAGTACTTATCCTCATACCCGCGGTTGAAATAAATCCCCGCAGCCGAATTCATATCTGCTTGGGTAACAACTTTAATACTCATACATGTATCCTCTAAGTATGTAAGTACCTATATCCGTATCTGTTACCCACATTTTTAATAAAAATAAATATATTAACTATAAAATATCAAGTCATTTTAAATTTTTAAGAAAGTTTAACTGTTTTCAAACAACTTATTGATGAATTATGAAATAAACGAACACTTATGTTACATATGTAATGATTTAATATTGATGTATTTTTGAAAATTGATATACATTTATTTTAATATAATAATATAAGTTAAAGTGTATATATATATATATATATATATATATATATATATATATATATATATATATATATATATATATATATATATATATATATATATATATATATATATATATATATATATATATATATATGGGGTATGGAGCCGAGTGGATACTAAGGTGCCCATCTCCACTAATTTAAATGAATAATTATCCGAGCTCGTGCCAATACTCTTTTATGCATGTTTATACCCTATCCGTTATGGGTTTTTTGTGAGTACCTATTGAGTCTGTTTGTTATGCCCAATTATTTAAGTTAGTTTGTAATTGATATTTGTGAAAATGTTCATTAATTTAATATGTTAGGTTTATTATAAATAGCATACTAGTCTCTCATCATTGCACACTCCAAATCCTAATTTAAGGTGATAGAGGTTATTTGTTATTCTTTTGTACTTATAATCTTATTTGAAGAGAAAGTAAAGAATAGCAGTTGCCAATCTTTGTTGTTCTTTGTTTTATTTCATCTTTCCTACCCTGATTGTTTCTTGATCATAAAGAAACAGTTTATACTTTATTTATAAGGCATATAATTTCAAAGCCCTAAACACCATAGATGACTTCCAACGGTAAATCTTTACCTCCACCTCATGTGTTTTTAGGAGAAAACTATCATGTGTGGGCTGCAAAATAAAAGCTTATTTGAGAGCTCAAAATTTATGAGATGTTGTGGGAAATGGAAGCCACCCACCACCTCTTTCAAATAATACAACAATTGCTCAAATAACAAATCACAATGAGGAAATGAAAAAGAAGAAAGAACACTTATCATAATACAAGCATCACTATATGATGATATATCTATCAAGATCTTGAATCTTAACATTGCAAAAGAAGTTTGGGACAAGTTGAAGGAGGATTTTCAAGGGAGCAAAAGAACAAAAAAAAGATGCAAGTGTTGAACTTGAGAAGAGAGTTTGAAGCACTAAAAATGATAGAAAATGAAACTGCTCGAGAATTTTCAGATAGAATTTCAAAAGTTGGTTCACAAATCAGATTAGTGGGAGAGAAATTAAGTGATCAAAAAGTTGTGGAAAATTTTTAGGATTTCTTCCAAAGAGGGTTGAAACAAAAATATCTTCTCTCGAAGAAACTGAGTATTTTTCTCAAAACACACTTGTAGAACTTGTTAATGCTTTGCAAGCTACTGACTAGAGATTATATATAAGGATGGAAGACAATGTTAATTGTGCTTTTGTGACAAGCGCCAAAGGAAAAAATCAAAGCCACAATAATTTTAGGAAAAAAGTCTTTTGGTGAGAAGAAAGAACAAGGAAAGAGGGATGAATTCAACAACAAAAGATAGAGTTGGAAAAAAAGTTTTCACTTTATCAACATTACAAAAATGATACTCATTTAGATAAGTATTGTTGGTACAGGTCATGAGTTAAATGTAGAACGTGCAATCAACTTGGTCTTGTCGAGAAGGTTTGCAAAACCAAAGCAAACCAGCAGAGATAACAAGTCCAAGTTGTTGAACATCACCAACAAGAGAAGAAATTATTTACAGCTTTTTTCTATTCAGTCAATAGTAAAAAATAAACACGGTTAATAGATAATGGGTGCACTAATCACATGACTCATAATTTTGGCATTTTTTAGGAACTTGATAAGACCTTCTACTCTAAAGTTACTATAGGCAGTGGAAAACATGTTGATGTCAAAGAAAAAGTTGTTGTAGTTGTTGAAACTCCCTTAGGTGTCAAATATGTTTTAGATGTTTTATTTGCACCTGAAATAAATCAAAGTCTTTTAAGTGTGGGATAAATGATGAAAAATAACTATTCATTGTATTTCAAAGACATGAGATTCACTATTCTAGATCCTTCTGGATCTAAGTTAATGATAGTTGAAATGAGAGGTAAAAGTGTTCAGTTGAATGGAAGCAAACAACCATGCATCATTATCCAAGTACTATTCATGATTCCTCCTCGAGGCATAAAAGGTTTGGTCACTATAGTTACTCAATCTTAAAACAAATGAGTTCTAATGATTTGGTTGAAAATTTACCAATCATGGATGTCAATTTGGAAAACAAAGTAGATTATCATTCTTTGTTGTTTCAATCTGGAGAGCTTCTGAAAAATTACAGCTCATACATATTGATGGTGTCAGGTCCAATGCCAACGACATCTTTAAATGGAAGCAAGTATTTTCTTTTATTTATTGATAATTTTACAAGGATGAGTTGAGTATTTTTCTAAGGCATAAGTCATATGTGTTTGTTGCATTTTAGAGTTTCAAACTTAAGGTTGAAAAAAAGGTGATTATCAAATTAAAAAGCTCATGACTGATAATGGAATTGATTATACCACGGGAGCATTTAAAACTTTTTGTGAGTAAGTTAGAATCCAACATCAATTTACTATTTATTTCACTCTTCAAAAAAATGGAGCGACTGAAAGGAAGAACATGACAGTCCTGGTGATGACTTGATGTTTGTTTTTTTGAGAAAGATATTCCTAAAATCTTTTGGGTTGAGGTTGTAAACACCTCACTATACTTGCTAAATTTTTTGCCTACCAAAGCTTTGAATGGAAAAATACCTTTTGAAGTGTGGTATTAAAGAAAAATTTTGTTGAACATTTAAAAATATTTGATTGTGTGTGCTATGTCCATGTTCCAAATGTAAAAAGAGATAAATTGGAAACCAAATTTGTGGTTGATATATTTTTGGTATACAGTAGTAACTCCAAAGGGTATCATCTAAAATGCTATACATGTTTGACACTGCAAAATCTCTCTTCCCATCAGCAAATCCAACTCTGGTATTCAGTCCATCATTTGTCACTCGGGGTATAATGCAAGGCATTCGATTTAAATTTTCCACGGGAAGCTAATAAGCAAGCATCAGCCAATTCCACTTTCCCTCAGAGTTTAGTAAATATACAACTTTAGCATGTTGTAGAGCCTCTAGAATTGGAATTTTCAGATCATTCACCCTGAGCCCTGGCGTAATCCAGCTACTATTCCATGCGTCTGCTGCCTTACCTAAGCACTTCACTCCACAACTCAGTAAACCCTGTTTGAAACTTCCGTCCCAACCTAAAAATGCAAGCTTTATTTAAAAGGCATTGACGTTCCATCAAAACTCTTGTACTTCCTTCCAACAGAGGCGAGAGTGAAGAAGAACCTGGTAAAGCCCGCATTCTAGGATGTAGGAACAAGGGCTTGGGAGAAACTATTTTGGGTCGTCTACATGGTCCTGTGAAGAAAGCTCAATAGCACATGTTAAAGGGGAAGACACTCGAACAGGTGGACCCTTACCTTTACCGAGAACACACGATCACGTCATATATCACATCTTTCATTGTTTATATCCAATCGAACAACTATCTGCTCAATACATCAAATCACGAATGATTTTAACAGTCCATACTATATAGGAACCAGATCGCGCCATTTTAGGTATTATTCTCACTCGATAACTAACTTAGACGTTGAAGTATTAACCTTGCAGGTCAGTTCCCTTCTCCGTCGTACCAAAAGCTTGTTCTACCACTCTAAAATCTCATTTCATCACGTCACTACACATTTTTGGTTCCTACAATTTCATAAAGGAAAAACTAGATGATGAGATCATAAGTCTCGCTTTAGTAACTTCTAACCAACATGCAGATATTCTAACCAAGAGTTTGTCTAAACCTGTCTTTGAACATCTAGTAGACAACTTGGGCATAATAGATATTTATGTACCAATGTTGGAATACTTTCTATTTACTATTTATCTCTATTTATTACATAAAGAAATAATTAATAATTAAGTTGTTCCATTAGATCATAAGAGTGCAATAGATCATAAAGAAATAATTAAGTTGTTCTATTTATCTCTATTTATTACATAAGTTGTTCGATTAGATCATAAAGAAATAATTAAGTTGTAATCTCTCTATTTAATCTAGTTCGTGCTGAGGAATAGATCATAAGAGTGCAATAGAATTTGTCTGCAAGCCAAAACTTTGTAACGAAATAATGAATATGAATCAGTTTTGGAAATAGTCATCCATGTTCATGAACGTTAAGCTAAAAAACTGAAAATATATCTTGTGATTCTATACATGTTATTTCATGAATAATATTTGGCAGCATTTTGAACTCAATTTTGAGTTTTCTTTGCAATAGTGTAGCAAGGAAGGGGAAGATGATGAAGTAAACCGAGCTATGGATGTCGGTATTCAGAACATTAAACAGGTTTAGCTATAGGTTATGTGAATAAGGAAAAATATGTTCACCATTAATGAAATAATTACTTACAACATAACATAACATAACTCAAACATTCAGATAAAATTGTTTACATAACATAACTCAAGTGGTTGAGGTGAGACACTTGAAGAAGTTTGAGAAAGAGATTCAAAGTTTAAACTCTAACTACTAACTAACATACTAAAAATCAACGATTAACAGTTCTAATAATGCTAAGCTATCTTCTTTTCCCGTGTCTCTTCAAGCTGCATATCCCTTTTCCAATCCAGCCACATCATATACGCTGCCTTTGTGAAGGCCTATTACTTCATTCCTCTTCTCCTCTTGATTCTCCAATGTAAACACTTTTGATGTGAGCAATCTCGTGCCAAGACACACCACATTGCGGTTGATATTGTCGATACAAATTAGGACAGCCATCTATGTGCAAATTTTCAAGGGCAGTGAGGTAAAACATGTGACATGGAAACACAATCCTCTGAAGAAGAGGACATTCACTGATATAGAGCCTCTTAAGATGCGACATAGTTGTTAGCCATTTAGGAAGCCTCTTTAGATTGGGACAATTGACAATAATCAAGGTCTCTAGAGTGTCTTTGGCACTTGCAATCCAATCAGGCAACGTGGATAGCTCGGGAAAGTCCTCGAGATGTAGATATTTCATCTTCAATGTTTGGACGGGTTTTTCGCTGTCGGCCAACAATATTAAGTTATTACAGTCACTAATATACAGAGTCTGTAAATTTGGGAACATACAAAGAGGTAACTCCAAGATCCCACATGATATAACAAACAATGTTTCAAGGGACTGGAGTTGGTTGCATTTGAACAAATACTTCAAATTCTGGCAATAATGAAAACCCAAAATTCGAAGATGGTTTAAGCTTGCAAATTCATTCTCTGACAGGTCAGACTGTTTACTTGTTATAATCAGTTGTCGCAGACTGATTATCTTCTCTAATCTTTTAGGAAGTGTTTCAAGTTCTGTACATCCCCCGAGTGCCAAAACTTGCAAATTTTGGAGTTTCCATAAAGAACGGGGAAGATATTTTATTTTGCAGTTACCAGAAAGATCAAGAACTCGAAGGTGCTCCAATTTAGCAATTGAATTAGGTAGGAACTCAAATGAAGAATCACTTAAATCTAAATACCTTAAGTATTTGTATCTTGATACCAGTGAATATAATAGAGTTCCATCAGCAAGACCTACCCCTTCCATGGGAAATAGTATAGTTCTTACACTCCTAGACTTTGGAAACGAAACACGGCCACATGAATTATCGTCAACGATTGATAAATGTCTTGCTTGATCAGATATACTTTGAGTGTGCGTGCCAATCACTGCAAAGTCCTCTTTTGCAACATATAGTGCAAGATCATGCACCAGATCATGTACCTTGAACTTGCAATAGTAGCCATAGTCTTCGAAATCCTGAAGAAATGATCTTGAATTTAACTCGTCAATATATTCTCTTGCTACATTCTCTACCTTTTCTCCTCCTGTCTGGAATTGAACTAATCCAAGTGCTACCCAAAGAATAATAATTTCAAAACTATTGAAGGTAAAATCTTTGGGATAAAGGGAAAAATAAGAAAAACATTGCCTCAAATAGGATGGCATTTGATCATAGCTTAACTTCAAAGCAGACAAAATATCATCTTTCCTATGGTTTAAGTTCCATATCTCAGAGTCTCTTACAAGTATCCACTTATCTGAATCAACTTTTGAAAACAAGGAACTTCCTAATGTTTTCACGGCTAGTGGAACCCCTTGACATTTTTTCACAATTTCTTTTCCAATCTCCACTAGATTTAGATATCTTTTTTCTTCACCATCCTTGAATGCACATTTGACAAATAGAGATAAACAATCCTCTGAAGAAAGACCTTTTAATTCATATGAGGGAACATTACCCATCATTGAAGCAATTGATAAACTACGTGTTATTACCATAATTTTGCTTCCTCGTGCACCAACTTTGATCAAATCTTCCAACTCAATCCACTTTTCACGATCTTCATTCCAAACGTCATCTAACACGAGTAAAAACTTTTGACCACAAAGTTTGTTTCTTAGACGGCTTTGTAGCTGCTCAATGTTCAAGTTGTTAATGTTTTCTTGGTGAGAAAGCACATTAGTTAGAGCTGAAGCAGATGGAATAGTAGAAACCAAAGCTGAGTTGATGATTTGAATAAGTATCTGCTTGATGTCAAAATCCTCAGTGACACACACCCAAATCTTCATTTGGAAAAGCTGATCCATCCTTGTATCGTTGAACACCAACTTAGCAAGTGAAGTCTTCCCCAAGCCTCCCATTCCTACAATTGGAATAACACACAAACTTTTACTACCATCATCACAATCACTCTGAGGATGTGGTTGCATCAGACGCTTGATAATTTCTTCCCTATCATTCTCCCTCCCAATTACACTCGAAGCATCAACATAGGAATGCGTCAATTCTCTCCTTGGCAAAACAAGTTCAGGACCATCATCAATTTTCGCAAGACCAAACTTGGTTCCATCAGCTGCTACCTTATCCAATCTATCCCTAATCTCTTTGATTTGATGTGCCATGCTAAAACGGAAAGCAAGTGGATTTGAGGAAGAAAAGAAGTGGCGTACCTTCACCCGCGTGCTTCCGGAAGCGTCCACAACTTGTTTCCTCTTGTGTTGGAACTCAAATCCATCTAATACATCTTCAGCATCTGAGCAGATGTTTTGAATCTGTCTCAGCCATTCACTCACACCATGTTGTTTATCCTTCTTATACTCCGCATCCAGTAGCAGACCTTTAACAATTGACAAAGTGTCTTTGATCCTTTGTAGATCTTTATAAGCTCCAAAGGCTTGAGAAGCTTCATCATAGGCATAAGAAGCAAGCTTCCCTAGGAGTGAATTGGCAATATCGAAAAGAAATGATTCTGCCATGGTACTGAGGAAAGAACATAAAAGCTGTTGGTACCTAAGTTTGTGGTTGTGGTGGCTGCTGGCTGCTGGCTGCTGGCTATGAGCTATGCCTCATACTTTGATAAGTCAAGTCAACTTTGATAATATACAAAGTCTTCTTCACTCCCTTTTTTTTTGTCTTCCACGGTGTACTATAAAACAGCATACAATGTTAGAAATGACAAAACATAACTAAATGAGGAAAGAAATTTTATTTATCACTTAAAATATTATTACTGCATTGGAGAAAAAACATAACTAGTCTAATATGGATAGTTTAGTTTTATAACTTACATTTGAATGAGATTTTGTGTGCTCTTCATTTATCTCTTATCTAAAAAAGTTTTTATTCTATGGCATTTCTCAAAATAATAGGTGGGGCATAATTCCTTTTTCTTCATTCTATTTTATGTAACACAATTTGACCTTATATCCAGAATTATTAAACTCGGATAACGGATCGGAGCGGCCGACCCCATGAAAAAAGTGGGATAGCGAGATTCCGAATAACAGAATAATTTTTGTTGACTTTTTAAAATTGACTATTTTTAGACAAAATATATACAAACTACACAATTCAATAATTTTTTATAAAAATATAATTAATAAATTAATAATAAATTAAGTGATATCTTATTATTTTTTATTATTAATATTATTATTTACAATTCTATACATATGTTACTATTATATGGCAATTAATTATTTTTATTATTAGTTATTATATATGACAATTAATTCTATATATCTGTATGTGTCAATATTAAATTTATTAAATGATTATTATTACAGCTATCATATAGTTGTCCACTCAACTATCAAGATAGTACTTTATCAACATCTATCATCTATCTATCATCATCATATAAGAAAACTCAATCATTTTCACCCAACACTATCAATTGGGATGTTAGAAATTGAGAATTCCTCAAATTGAGTGTCACATCATCATCATTTAACAATCTCTATTTCTGATGGCAGTTACAAGAATTGGAAGAAGCAATTTACGTGTCCATGGAAAAGTTGCAGTTTCCACCCTTCCACTATCCCTTCCTTGCACGGTTACAGAAGGCCATGAATGCTCTCTTTTTTTCAATCGCTCCACTCTCAATCATAGATGTATTATTTATAGCCCTCCCAAACGATGCATCTTTCGCATTCTGGCTTCTCCTGGTATCTCAACTGTCCAATTTTTCGCTGCCTGACTCAACAAAGTTCACATTATGGCCAGACCTGTGGTGAAAATCGGCGACATCGACGACAACAAGGAATTATGGAAGGAATTGGAGAGAAGAACACAAAACGTAATTCTACTCCTAATGATTGCTGCGGGCGACGAATAAACAAGTTTGGTTTCAACTTTCTTTGTTTTTCTTTTATTTGCATACTAATAAGTTTTGTATTTTGTGTTTGTTTTGGTATTTGCTTTAGAGGTACTTTGGTGCTGCGATTGGGAAGGACAAGTAGCATGTGAAAATGTAATTTGAAAATTAATACAGTTTTGTTTACTTATAGTGTACACGTACAAGAATTTAATATTCAACTTTAAGAATACGGACTGTCGAGCAGGTACAATAATTTTTCGTTCCAATTTGGTTCTTACTTCTTTTGAATTTGCTCAGGTTTTGCCTCTTTGTACTACATTGTGTAAAGATGGGGTGATGATGGGTAATTCTTCTGTTAATGGTCTGACTGGATTATTTTTATTCAACCCTATAGCTTTATCATGTTCTTGACTCTATATGTATGTATGTAATTGTTGATTTATGGTTATGCTATGTAGTTTACCTGTTGAGTTTGGTAGGAAGAAAACAATGGCAACAAAGACTCGAGGTAATTCTTTTCTAATAGTTTTTATAAATTTATGATTATATTTTCATTAGTTATAGATGTTATTTTGCTTTTATTATAATTTTTTATTTTTCTTTTGTTTACTAAGAAGTAAAGAAGAGTAGCAGCCATGTCCAAAGGAAATTGGAACAACAACAGAATGATCACCACACATTTAAGAGTAGAAGAATATTTTGGAGTTGGAAGATTGCTTGGACAATATAGTTGTGCTGATGGGTAATTCTTCTGTTAATGGTCTGGATGGATTGTTTTTATTCAACCCTATAGCATGTTCTTGACTCTTTATATTCTTTATATGATTATGCAGTTGTTGACTCTTTATATTCTTTATATGATTATGCATATATATATGATTGATCTGAACTGGCGATCAGAATCGGAGACGGTCGAAGTGAACAATGGTCCTTCGAGCAAGTTGACATTGAGGAGGGGATGATGTACCTGCAAGGCACTCCGATGCTAAAATAAGCCAATGATCAAGATGAGGACAAGGGAATATTAGGGTTGTTAGAGTAAGAATGTGATACCTTGCCCTCAAAGATATGAGAGTTTATATAATGATCTTAGGAGACTCTCATTGGTTGCTATATTTGGGTCGGGATATGCGGATCCGCGAATATAGTTGTCCGAGCTAACTAGGTCAAATTGGACGATGGTGTCCGTAACTAGCTGTTATGTCGAAAAGAGGAGGCATAATGGGCATGGCCCTCAATGGGGATAATTGGTCTGGTCCGCTCGACACCCGTCGAGCAGACGAGTTCTGTCCATGTGAAGAGCGGGCAGATGATGCCCTTTGAAAGTCTTTCGGCCTGTTTGTTATGCTACTAGGCTCAAAGAGATGGCTTGCCCGATAGCCATTCGGGCAGTCTAAAACAGTATCCCCCCAAGTCGTTGCTTCTAGGCACAGAAGTGACGACTTAAAGTCATCTTGGGCATTAAGGGAAAAGTGCGTTGATGGCGCTTATCATCTGTGATAGAGACGTTTTGTGATTTTTACAAGGACATGCTCGTACAAGATTTGTTCGTTTGTATGCTCATAGTTTTGAGCTACTTTATAAGTTTTTTTTTTCTAAGTGTTTGGGAGGTTTGCTCGTATGTCTTCACTAGTGTGAGGTGACTAGTCAAAGGGTGCTAGTTTGCCTATCGGACTTGGTCCGGAACTCAAGTCTTGATTAAAGTCCTGAGGTCGGTGGCGTGAACGTCCCATCGCGAGCTGGGTGTTCTGCCGGGTGAGGTACTTAAACAACGAGGCTCGTTTTAGTCCCCTGTGTCGAGGCAAAGATCTGGCACGTTATATATGTGGGGCGAGGGTCCCTTAGTGCCGTGTTTGTGGCGCATCGCTGGTACCGGGGTGTGCGCTTGGTGTCGATCTCTTAATGATCGGAAGATATTTCGAGGCATGTCGACTGTTCGTGCCTTAACTATAGTATTGTTTAAGTTTTTTGGTGTTTTATGATCGAGCAAGTTCTTCCCTATGTAGATTTTTAAGATAGTATGCCCCTTTCCGTTTTTACTCGGATGCAGGGAACGTATGTCTGTCAGGCAGTTGTGTTGGCAGGGAACATATGTCTGCTTGACAGTTATGTTCGCGAGGAACATATATCTTCCAGGAAATTGTGTCCGCGGAGAACAATTTGTTCAGAACCAACTGCACATGTGTTAATCAGTTGCACATTTTGTGTTAAAACCCTATGAATAGGATTTGACTAGCTGTATTTATTTGTAGAAATTATTGGCTCTTAATTATAAAAGTTATGAGGGAAACAATGAGTGTTTATTAGGAATTTCCTTTTCCATATACATTGTATTCTATTAAAGAGCACATGCTTCTCCATTAGTAATAACAAAAATTTATCTCTGTCAATTTATGCCCTCCCGTTGGGGAGGCTGGTGAGGTCATTTATGGCGTAATGTCGAGCATAATTGGCTGATTCCTTCTCCTCGTACTGGATGTATGCTTGAGCCTTGAGGAGGTGGGCATCCAGTGTTGTTGGTGTTTCAATGCCAACTATTTTGGAAAAATCGTTGCGGGAGCGTAATCCTCGTTTGAGCAAGTACTTCTTCATCTCGTCAGTCGTGGAGACCTGGACGGCCTCTTTGTTGAACCTCTCGATGTATGTTCAAAGGGGTTTGTCTTCTCCTTGTATGATCGCTTTTAGCGAGGCCTCTGTCTTTGGGTGACGGCGAGAGGCAATGAAGTTCCTTGAGAACATCTTCCCCAACTTCTTCCATGAGGTGATGGACTCATTGGGGAGGCTTCTGTACCAGGACATTGCTCATTTCCTCAAGGTTGTTGGGAACAATCTGCACTTGATGGCACCCCTAACGGCTCGATAGTCGAGCAGGGCGTCAATATTTTCGATGTGCTCGTCGGGATCAGTAGTTCCATCATATTGTCCGAGCTTTGGAGGTTTCTCCAACCCGGAAGGGATAGGAATATCCAAGATCGCCCGATAAAGAGGACCATGATGCTCATTTTCTTCGCTTCGATTTGGAGAGAGAGAGAGAGAGAGAACGGTTGTTCTTGATGCGCTGGGGCAGAGAAAGGTTTTGGTCGCGGGGATGACGTGGCTCGCTCTTGGTTTTCTTGTGAAAAGGGGAAACTCTATTCTTCCGAGGAGGAGTATGCTTCCTCTTCTTCGGGAAAAATTGGTCGGGATTCCCATGGGTTTGGTTCCGACCAAGTCTTCATGGCGAGGGGCTACGGGAACTGAACATCCTTGGTCTCTGAGTTAGATTCTAGGAGTTGTTCTTTTTTAGGGCCCCTATGCACTGATCCTGCCGGAGGATAAGATCGTTGGTGCGATTGAGGGCAGACAAGATTGCTGCCAAGATTGGATCATTGTTGGTCGGTGATGGTACCGAAGGAGGAAAGATGACGATGTCGTATGCCTAGTCCTTAGATTTTTTATTATCCAAGGGGTAATCTTGGTCGCCAACATCGTCAGAATCGGGGGAGGCGGTCATGTCATCCCTGTTATGGACGAAATCCACAAGATGAGGAAAGACGTTGTTCCTGTCTGTCTTGCGGACAGGCGAGGGGACAGTCTTGCTTAAAGCGAACAGATCATTGCTTTCAGCCATCTTCTTGGAGGTGTTAAGGTATCTTTGGTCTTCTGGATTCTTGATGAGGAATAAAGATGGGGAAGATAGTTTCCCTCAGACGGCGCCACTGATCTGAACTGGCGATCAGAATCGGAGACGGCCGGAGTGAACGATGGTATGGTCCTTCGAGCAAGTTGACGTTGAGGAGGGGATGGTGTACCTGCAAGGCACTCTGATGCTAAAGTAAGCCAGTGATCAAGATGAGGACAAGAGAATATTAGGGTTGTTAGAGTAAGAATGTGATACCTTGCCCTCAAAGGTATGAGGGTTTATATAATGACCTTAGGAGACTCTCATTGGTTGCTATATTTGGGTCGGGATATGCGGATCCGCGTATATAGTTGTCCGAGCTAACTAGGTCAAATCGGGCGATGGTGCCCGTAACTAGTTGTTATGTTGAGCAGAGGAGGCATAACGTGCATGACCCTCAACGGGGATAATTGGTCTGGTCTGTTCGACACCCGTCAAGCAGACGAGTTCTGGCCATGTGAAGAGCGGGCAGATAATGCCCTTTGAAGGTCTTTCAGTCTATTCGATATGCTACTAAGCTCGAAGAGTAACTTGTCCGAAAGCCATTCGGGCAATCCAGAACAATGATCATGCAACTACATTTTTGGAAGCTTTGGAAGATAGAGAGTTGGATTTTTACATGAAAAACTCCATAAGAAGAAGGGAAAGTGTGCAGCTTGATGACTTTTCAAATTATTATTTTACCTTATTTTACATAATTTTATTTGTCTTATTATTAGAAACACTTATTTTAAAATATTTTATTTTAAAAATTAAATAATAGTATTATCTATGAGCGAGCCGATAAATTCATGAATTCTATTGTTACTATTTTACTTAATTTTGAGTTATAAAAATTTAAATATTTCATAACTATTGTTTATTGAACCCCTTTTGATAACTTCAATAACAAATAAAAACAAATCCTTTGCTTCCTCTTTAAAAAAAGTCTGATAAAAATTTATTTCAGTATTGATATAAAATCATGGAACATAAATATAAATTAAATTTTAATTATTGACATTGACAAGAAGAAATTATGCAACATAAACCCAATTTTAAAAATTAGTAATTATATATAATTAATTAATCCTGATATTAAAGGAGAATAGAAAATTATATGTATATTAACTTTTAACATTTCTTCTATGAAAAGCCATACATTTAAGTTTTAAGATTTTTTTTCCTTTAAATTTTAAGATTTATTACAAATATTAATATGTATTAAAATATAATTGATGAAAAGATTATATATATCGGTGAATATCGATAAATATGCTTACACACTCTGCACATGTGAAATATATGGTTTAATGCTTATTTTTATTTGTATTTTAATTATTTAATTTTAATAATTTGTCTTTTTTCTCTTCCATAATTTTTTTATTTATAGCAACTTTTGTTATTACATTTTATTTATAAAAATATAAATTAATTTATCATCTTAATACAACATTTAATAGTTCTTATTTTTATTTAGTCTATTAATTAGTATGTTATAAATTCTATCAATATGTTATATTATTTATTAGGGTTAAATATATTATACTCTTACCAACTTATAAGATTATGTAGAAAAAGTATACATAAAAACTTAACAAAGAAAAAAATATGGGTTATTTATGATCTTTTAAATTTTTACTACACAATGATAGTTTTTTTTTCTTCTTTTGAAATTTAAAAATAAATATACTTAAATGTAACACGATAAAAATGTATTATTTTGTACCATTATTTAAGTTACTAATTAGCGGATAGTGATGCGTTCGCATGGCGTCCGTCGTGTTACGTGCATTTGTTTAGAATTTTAGTTTTGTTAAATAAAAAATTTGTAATTAATCATAAAAACGTAGAAGATATTGTAAGAATATTATTACGGTAAAAAATTTAAAAATTAATTAGAACAATTTGTATTTAATTAAAAAGAATTTGATACTGATTAAAAAGTGTGGAAAAAATTTTCAATACAAAAATATACGTAATTGTCAAATAAAATATAATATATAATAAGTAAATGAACCACCCTCTTTGTAAAATATGGGCATACGGCAATATAAAGGTGGTAACATTAATAAAATAAGAAAATATTTCATATATAATAATTTATTTATGGTATCTGCATTTATTCTCAAAATATAATTTAAAAATTATAATTCTTTTTAAAAGAGATAATAAGTTAATACCTATAATTATTCCAATATATATATATATATATATATATATATATATATATATATATATATATATATATATATATATATATATATATATATATATATATATATATATATATATATATATATATATATATATATATATATATATATTAAATTGTTATAAAAATCATTTGTTAAATTATATGTAACTTTATATTAAATTGTTATTTGTAATTATTTGTTAAATTATAAGTAAAAATATATTAAATTTCAAATTATTAATTAATAATATAATTGATTTTTTGATATTCTTAGATCTAATTTTTGATTTACCTACTTATATTACACTAATAAATGTTAAATTATTAGATGTCTTTTTAAGTTTATGTGATATGTTTATACCCTATTTTTGTTAAATTATAAATTTAATTATATATTAAATTTTCATTTGTAATTATTTGTTAAATTATAAGTTAAAAAATGAATATTTAATCATTAATGTTAAAAGATCTATATTCAATTACATATCGTATTTCAAGATACTCTGAAATGTAGATTTTCATTTAGAATTGAAATTTGACGAGTAGTTGTCCTATATTGTAGGTTTTTAAAAATTGTAAATATGATATAATTAGGACAAAAGAAATATTTAAAAAAATCACGTATTTTTAATAAATATTAAACTAAATGACTAAAGTATCGGTAAAAACCATGAATACTCTTCTTACTATAAATTATAATTTTTTTATTTCAAAAATAAATATTTAATTTATCATTATAAAAACATAAGAATAAAAATTATTTTGTAATTAGTTAGTTCCTTATTCGAAATAAAATGTATTTTGAAATTATTTAAATATTTAAAGAAAGGTTAATAAAACAATATAAAATCAATTGGATTTAGTAATTATTTTAGACTTATGAAATAACTAAAACTTAATAGAATTTTTTCAAATTAACTTTATAATTGTAATCATGTCATCATGATAAAAAAAATGTTAAATGATATTCATGGAAATTTAATGGTAAATGATAATCATAAAAAATTAATGAAGAAACGTAAAAACATATGAGACACATATTTATCACTATAGAATAAATAAATTTAAGATGATACGACAAATATTTATTTTTACAATTATTTTTAGAAGCATAAATAACTTACAAATATTTTTATAAACGATAAAAATACAACTATTTATTCAATTATTTTAAACATGAATAAGTTAAAAACATTTTTATAAATAGTCACATTATAAACTAGAAAAATTCTACGTGTTGATATAATTATTTGTAGAAATAAAAATAAGTTACAATCACTTTTATAAACAAGAATAAGTTACAAATATTTATATAAACAAAAAAAACTCAACTATTGATGCAATTGTTTTAACATAAATAAGTTAAAATATTTTTATAAGTTGTCACAGTTTCAAGACACTTATAAACGAGAAAAAATCTAGATATTGATATAATTACATTTATAAACGAAAGTAAGTTACAATAATTTTTTAAGTTAGAGAATTCATTGTACGATTTATTCTGTAAATATGTTTAAAAAATAAAAATTTATTGTTAGATAAATGGTTTAAGCCCCCTCCCGATCGGGGTTTCGGGGATCGAACCGTGGTCCTCCCTACCAAGTTCAACGCTAATCACCACTGAACCAACTAACGATTGGTATAGATATAATTATTTTTATAAACGAGAATAAGCTACGAATGTTATTTTCAATTAAAAAAAAATACTATGGAAAACGTGTATCACACTAGTTATTATTATAAAATACACACTTTTTCTGATCTTTATATAAAATATTAGTTATAAGAAGAAAAGAAAAACAAAAGGACAAAGGAAAGAGAGACAACAAGACAAAAGTTGTTCCCACTTCATCTTCAGCAAGAAGCTCTCCGTCTTCCGATTAGACGTCTCCACCTCTTCGTCTTCCGATTCTCTCTCTCGACTTCTTCGTCTTCATCTTCATTCTTTCAAAAAATCATTGAAACATTGAATAAAAAATTCTAAAAAAGAAAGAAAAATTGGATGCGTTCCGCCTGAGAGAAGCCCGCGACGCGCGACCCGTTATAGCGGTGAAAGCGCTCGTGAACTCATCTCCGCCACCACCCATGTATGCGCGCGGTAGGCCACCGCTCCGCTCTGGAGCCCTGCGATAGTGTCCACTTTTCCCGCTATTAACAACTCTCCTTATATCTCTTTAAATAACACTTGCATCCCATTTAGTTTTTAAATAAACACTTATCTCCTCTACTTCTCTAGGTGACACACATAAGCAAGTCATGAGCTCGTCTTACATAAAGAACAGTTTGTTGATCACAAAGTGAAAATCAGATATGTAAGATTCTGATTGTATTAGTATGTAATAATTAGGATTACAATCTTGATTTTATTTCCTGTTTTAGGATAGGATAGCATTTTTAGGGAATCAATATTTGAATGTACAAAATTAAATTATTTGTCCTATATATACTCCTTATGTAATCAGTTTTAAACATCAAGTGAATAAAACAATCACTTTTCCGTATAGTATCAGAGATAGATTTGAACCTTCCCTAATCTCTTTCATCAACCCGACCATGGAAGAAAAGAAAAGAGAAGGCACACCCACAGAGACCGGCGAAAAAAATTTCAGCTCAATCGATGGGGCTGCACTTCTCCAACAAACTATCCTTACGGTAGAAAAAAGTAGTACACTTACGGTCGCACAAAAAGGTAACTTTTTACATGTTTTACACACTAGCAGAGCAAAAACAAAATCATGGATCATAGATTCAGGAGCCTCAGATCACATGACGCGAGATATAACAGTATTTAACAAGTATTCTCCCTGTCGTGATAACTCCACTATTCGGATTGATGATGACACCTTGTCAAAGGTGACTGGTACAGGTTCAATTATTATTTCAAAAGATATTACTCTGGATTGTGTATTGTATGTGCCTAAACTTCATTGCAATTTGTTGTCTATTAGCAAATTGACCAAATATTTGAGATGTGTCACTAAATTTCTTCCTATTACATGTGTGTTTCAGATCATGAAGTCAGGAAAGACAATTGGCAATGCTAAAGAGTTGGTGGACTCTACTATCTGCAAGTTGAAAGCTTCTCCAATGAACTCAAAGCTAATTCTTGCGCAGTAGTTTCTCCAAGTCGTGTTGTTTCTCCAAATAATGAAGAGTCTATAATGTTGTGGCACTATCGATTAGGCCACCCAAATTTCATGTATCTACACAAAATATTTCCCTCACTTTTCAATAAAAACCAAAACAAATTCCAATGTGAAGTGTGCCAGTTATCAAAGTATACACGAAGCACATACTCACCTAAACCATATAAACCTTCTCAGTCTTTCTCCTTAATTCATAGTGATGTATGGGGGCCTTCTCGGGTCAACAACATAACAAATGCTAAATTGTTTGTTACATTCATTGATGATCACAAGAGTCGCGTGTATAACGCCCCAGTTAATTAAATAATTATTTAATTGTGTAGTTAGAAATTATCTGATAAATTGGTGTGTTGAATGGTATGTTTTGACATTGTTTGGTGTGGGATAGTGTCAGATTAAATGTTGTTGAGAGCATTTTAGATTTATTAATTTGTTGGTAAATTAGTAAACTTAGAATTAATTATTAGAATTAATAGAAATAATAAAAATTAGAGGTTGTTACTAATTATTTGATTATTATTTAAATAATTAACATAAAGTAGTTAGTAAAGATATGATAAGGACAAGGTAGTAATTTTAGTGGAGTAAGTGAGGATAGAAAAGGGAAACCAATATTAGAGGTCATAAGGGTAGTTATGACTATAAGGTGAAATAGGAATTAGAATCCTCATTAGTTACGATCGTAAAAACAAGGAAAAAGCAAAAGAGAAACAGAAGAGAAGGAGAAAAGTTATTAGGGCAAGAAGAGGAAGAACACCATTATTGGAAACCTAGAGTAATCATCAATCCTAAGGTAAGGGTGGAGTTCTAACTTTCTAAAGGGTGGAATAATCCTAGGTATGTGGGGTTTGATGTATTCTTGTTCGTGTGAAATTGTTAATGTATGAAAAATTGCATGTGTGTTGTTATTGATGATGATGTTGTGTGAAAGTTTGTGTTTTCTAGTGATTTAGATTAAACCCCAAATAATGGTTATGAATCTGGTATATTTGGTGATAAATTTCTGCTATTTGATGCTTGGAAAATCTGGCTTTTGAGAGTTGAAAGTGGCAAAATCGCAACCTGCATTGTTGCAGAATTTTCTACTGTCAAGGCATGGTAATTGATTAACTATATAGGGTAATCGATTTCCTGAACTAAAAATAAATTTTGGCTACTGGATTGTTGGTAATCGATTAACTATATAGGGTAATCAATTTCCTGAGTAAAATTTTGAGAAAATGACCTGTTACGTTGTGGAAATCGATTAACTATATAGGGTAATCGATTTCCTGAGCGAAATCCAGAAAAATAATAATTTTCAAAAATTCGTAACTTTTAAACCGTACGCCCGTTTTTGATGCCGTTTGGACCGCTGAAAAGCTAAAAACACGATCTTTACTATAATAATACTTTCAAAACCAGTAACTCAATAATTTTTGGATTTGTATTTATTTTGGTGCCATGTGTTGTATGTTGTGACGTTGTAGAAATCAATGTTGTACTGAGTTGTATTGTTGTTGTTGGTTTGCAGCAGGTGGCTGGAAACGGTAAGGTATTGGTTATGTTGAAATCAATATTTCTTTTGCTGGTTGCATGATTTGGTCTCATACATTCATAATTGCATCGTTGTTGTTGTTGTTGGCTCAAATCCTAGATGAAGTGGATATGAGCGAGGTGGATCCATTTATTCCCTATTGTTGATGGCTCTAATCCTAGATGGAGTGGATTAGTAGTTAGGTGAACCAATTGTTCACGAAAATGGTGACCCCGATCCTAGATGGAGTGTATTCGATGGAAATCACGGTACCGCATGCATTGTGTCAATGTTGAGTTGCATTTCATATTTGTTATTGTTGATTATGAATTATGATTGTTTATCGTATAACAATTATGTTGTGGAGATGGGATACTTGAATGCTGATAATTATTGCATGATAATTTTTTATATCTCTTATTATACTGTTCTGTATATTGTTGTGATATTTCACCCCTTCTGTTGATATGTTGCCTCTATGTGGGTAACGTGTAGATAGTCAGGAGTAGTTCGAGTAGCAGAAGTCGAAGAGGTTGCTCTTCTTCTTAGTTTGAGTCGATGTTATGCTCTGATATGTAACACTCGGGTTGGGGCTAAATGTTTGAATTGTTTTAATTTGGTTTGGTTTTTCTGTTGTTGGATTTGAAATATTTCTGCTATTTCAATGAAGTTTTTTATTCAGACTATGTTATGTTTATTCCAATTATGTGTTACGTATCTATTTGAATGAGCTGTTGTGGTTTTTGAAGCATGTGACATCCTGATTTATTTTGCTTGAAATTTTAAATTCACTCTGATTTTTATATAAATATGCTATGGGGAAGTCAGGGTGTTACAACGTGGGTATTTCTTATGAAAGACAAATCAGAGGTTGGAAAATTATTTGAGGTCTTCCACGCCATGGTGCAAACGCAATTCCAAACAAAAATTAAGGTGCTCAGAACTGACAATGGTCGTTAATATTTTAATTCAGTTCTAGAGTCTTACCTTAAAACACACAGAATTGTACACTAGAGTTCATGTGTAGATACCCCCTCCCAATAAAATGGGGTTGCATAAAGGAAAAATAGGCATCCATTGGAAGTAACAAGATCTCTCATGCTAGCCACAAATGTACCGAAACACTTTTGGGGAGAGGCTGTCCTTTCAGCCACCCATCTCATAAATAGGATGCCTTCCTATATCATAAACTTCAACACACCTTATTCCACTCTCCAAACCTTTTTCCCACACAGCAAAATTATCAACTCAATCCTATTTAAAATATTTGGGTGTTCAGCCTTTGTTCACAATCTTAACCCTTATCGCAGCAAACTTGACCCAAAATCTATCAAATTTATTTTTCTTGGCTACTCACCTCACCAAAAAGGATATAAATGTTACTCTCCTACAACAAGAAAATTTACCACACTATGAATGTGACCTTCTTTGAAAATCAACCATATTACTCCAAAGTTGAAATTCAGGGGGAGAACACCTTATTCCCTGAACAGAACAGCAGAATTCCAATTTTTAGATTTTGAGATGGTTGAACCTGCCTTTGAAATCTCACCGGTAGAACCGTTAAATTATGCACCGGCAGAATTCACTGCACGGCAGAACCCATAAATTCTACAATAGAAGAACCAATAAATTATGCACCAGTAGAACCAGTAAATTCTGCATCAGCAGAACCGGTAAATTTTGTATCAGCACAGCAGGAAAATTCTGCACCACTTGAACCAGAAAATTTCACACCAGTTGAACCACAAAATCCCACAAAACCATCCCAACTTGTCCTTGAAACTGCACGTGTTGAAAGTATTGCAGAAGAAGCTAGCTTGAAAGTTTACACTAGGAGGAAGAAAAAAGAACAAATGGTAGAGTCAAACACTACTTCGATGCAAAGCCATGAATTTGACCGGACTCTAGAAAATGGAACCTCCTCAGGTAAAATTTCTCCTAATTCTGAACTTGTTCATACGAGTTTATATAACAATGATATTGTTCAAATTTCATTAAGAAATGGGAAGAAAACTTGCACTCATAATCCCATTGAAAGATTTGTGTCATATGGAAAATTATAACAAAATTAGAGGGCATTTGTAGCAGCTATTGACAACACAAATATTCCAAAAAATATTCAAGAAGCACTTCAACAGCCTGAGTGGGCAGCAGCTGTAACAGAAGAGGTTAAAGCACTGATTAAAAATAACACTTGGGAAATTACCACTCTACCTGAAGGGAAGAAACAAGTTGGATGTAAGTGGATATTCTCAATCAAACACAATGTTGATGGGAGCATAAATAGATACAAGGCTCAATTGGTAGAAAAGGGTTTCACCCAATCATATGGCATAGACTATAAAGAGACATTTGCTCCAGTGGCCAAACTTAACTCAGTGCGAGTCGTACTATCCGTAGCTGCAAACTTGGATTGGCCACTACACTAACTAGACATTAAAAATTCCTTCTTAAATGGTGATTTAGAAGAGGAAGTATACATGCAAATTCCCCCAGGAATTGAATCATCCAGCACCTTAAACATGGTGTGCAAGCTTCGAAAATCCTTGTATAGTCTCAAGCAATCTCCTAGAGCGTGGTTTGAAAGACTAACTCGAGTTGTCAAAGAAGATGGATTCATACAAGGCCAATCAGATCACACTATGTTTATCAAACACTCATTGGAAGGAAGGTAACTTTATTCATTGTGTATGTTGATGATATTGTTATCACAGGAGATGATCATGAGAAAATTAAACACTTAAAAAAACTCTTGGCTAGAGAGTCTGAAGTGAAAGACTTAGGGAAATTTAAGTATTTCTTAGGTATGGAAGTAGCTCCTACAAAGGAGGGAATATATGTGTCTCAAAGGAAATATACCCTAGACTTGCTCCAAGAAACCAGAATACTTAGGTGTAAGGCAGCAAACACTCTTATGGACTCAATAAGCAGATGCAACTCCGAAGAAAGTCCTCAAGCTAACAAAGATAGATACCAAAGTCTAGTTGAAAAATTAATCTACTTAACTCATACTCGACCTGACATTGGATTTTTCGTGAGCATGGCAAGTCGCTACATGACAAGTCCTACTGAAGCTCACATGAAAGTTGTGAACATGATTCTACAATACCTTAAGGGTACATTGAGTAGAGGTCTTCATTTCAGGAAAAATTCAAATAGGGATATTGAAGTATACACTGACTCAAATTGGGCTGGTTGTATATCAGATAGAAAGTCAACTACTGGCTATTTCTCTTTTATGTGGGGAAACATGGTTACTTGGAGAAGCAATAAACAATATGTGATAGCTAGAAGCAGTGCAGAAGCTGAATTTAGGGCCATGGCACAAGGCATTTGTGAAGGAATCTGGCTGAAGAAGATACTAGATGAAATTGGAATTCAATCCAACTATCCCATAAGGTTATATTGTGACAACAAAGTTTCCATCAGTATTGCAAAGAACCCAATTCACCATGATAAAACAAAACACATGAAAATTGACTGACATTTCATAAAGGAGAAGATTGACAATGGAACAATAAGTATTGATTATGTATCATTGTGCAATCAAACAGCAGACATCCTAATTAAGCTCTCCCTAGAAATACATATGAAAATATCATATTCAATCTAGGTATGATAGATATCTACCACCCAGATTGAGGGGGAGTGTTGATCACAAAGTGAAAATCAAATCTGTAAGATTCTGATTGTATTATTATGTAATAATTAGGATTACAATCTTGACTTTATTTCCTGTTTTAGGATAGGATGACATTTATAGGGAATCAAAATTTGGTTGTACAAAATTAAATTATTTATCCTATATATACTTCTTATGTAATCAGTTTTAAATATCAAGTAAATAAACAATCACTTTTCTGCACAATCTTCAAAGTAGAATCGCCTATTTTTTTAATCTCAAACTTTATAGGTATGATCTATATGATGATATGTTTCAATCCAACGGTTGATTTTAAAAAATATTAATCTGAAGTGACGTTTTTGAGCGAGTGTAACTCATAGTGTAACTTTTCAGATGTAATTTGTTCCTCCTCATATATATATATATATATATATATATATATATATATATATATATATATATATATATATATATATATATATATATATATATTATTAGATCAATTAAATCACCTTCTAATTGAACAAATGATAAATGTTGAGTTCTTACAAATATGTTTCTGAGTACTGAGAATGAAAAATGGAAGAGAGTAATTAAACATATAGATGAAAAAACATCTCAAGAATGTAAAGCATGTTGCTAGCAATCAGTTTCTCCCACATCATCAGCCATTGGTGCTTATACTGAATCAACAACCTACTGAACCCACAAATCATCTATCTTAAGCCCTGTAAATAAAGCAGATGTTACTGCAAAAATCTTCTTTAAGCTTATTATTTTCATAAAATAAATATACACAAAATTAAACAAAATATGATAACTCAAAATGTTTTCAGAATGTAAGCAAACGCTAACATGTTTACCTTCAAGTTTGATGCCTATATTAATGTTTTCCGATGAAAACTCGCTTGATGCGGCTAATCATGAAAAAAAATTTCAATAATCATGTTTTAAAAAAAATACACAAATAATCATGTATTGAAATTAATTATCCAAATAACTATGTTTCAGGTTTAACATTCAAGCAGGAGCCATCTGAGATGGCTCCTGCATTGATTTTTAACAAGCAGGAGCCACACCAATTGGCGCCTCCATGTAAAATTTTCCTAAAAGTCATCTCAGATGGCGCCTATGTGTAAATCACATGGGAAAAGCCATCTGAGATGGCGCCTATGTGTATTAGGTAAAAAAAAATCAATTTAAATTAAAGTGCAGGACAATGTTGTGAAATAAAACTTGCATTATAAATTATCATTACAACGAATAACAATTACATAAACTTATTCCCGGCGACCTGGAACGTGTAGACGACCACGGGTTCCACATGTGCGTCCTCTCCTAACTCGTGTGATGCGAGGTTCTTGATCCGACTGTTGTTGGGTCGATGGCCCCTGTGCATGGGTTGATGGCTGCTCGTAGTGAATGCGATCAGGATCCATGACTGCCTCAAGATCTGCATTGCTTGTTGTACCACTTTCGTATAGACATGTTCCCATGTTCTCATAGCTTGGTCGTTGTGGTGGGGGGTTAGGTTCCATGTGGGGATGATAGCAGTCGTCATCCGTATAGGTGGATTGTGAATGAGTGGGGTAAACACGAAATTGGGTGTTTGGAGACTCGTACCCATATGAATGGTGGGGGTTTGGTACGGTGATGGTTGGTGGTATGTTGGGTTGGTTGGGGAATATTCCTTGGGGATGTCAATGTCTGGGCTGAGGTGAGATGTTGATGGGCCCATATAAGGGGGTTGGACATATGCTCTTTGTTCGGAGTATTTTACTTAGGTGTGTGGCATATGTGAGTATTGAAATTGTGGGTCGGGCATTTGGTTGGGTTGGTAATCAAGTTGAGGTTGGAGTTGGGATTGAGTGTTGGTGGTCCTGTATCATCGAGTTGGTTGGCGGGAGATTGATGAATGTTGGGTTTGCTGTTGGTGGTGGTGGTGTTGATGTTGTTGTTGGTATTGTTGTTGAGGTTGTTGTTGGCGGTAGTGTTGTCGCAATTGTTGTTGTGGATCTGAAGGTTGGCTCCACTAGGTGCGAGGGTCGACTAAATAGCGGGGGTGAGAAACATGCATTTCTGGATTCGTCATTGACCGGTACCAAGCAATGTATTGACGAGAGTGTTGCATAATCTCGCCATCTTCGTAAACAGGAAATTGTAAGATATGGTCTGCTCGGTTTTTCCACATCCTACAATACTCCCTGAATTTTTTTTCCAATTATCATATCCCCATTGGGCATCGATCCTTCTAAGATGCCAAGGATCCAAACATATCAGATCGCGTGGTATGTCTTGGAACATACTAAACTGCATCTTCACACGGTCGTTGTGGTGCATTTCCACAATGTTAAACCGTATGATAGCAGTCTTCGCAGTCCAAACCTTTGCATCATCTTCATTGAGCACATGGTCCAAACCCTAGTATGGTCTCCATGTAAACTGTTGATAAAAAATGCATATTAATGATAAATTTTAAAATAATATACGTTAAAGTTAAAATTAGTTGGAGTTAATCGAAATTACGTACATCAGTTGCGCAAAGGTGGTCTATTAGATTACGATAGAGGACAACATTGTGTCTCAGATTCTTTTCGTAATCCATGCCCGTTACGCTATACCTAAATGAATTAACATTTAATATATTAGGATTTTATATATATGAAAGATATAAATATTTTAATAATTAAGCAATGTACTTACTTTGTTGCGTATGAAAAATTGAACGGTAGGTCGTTGACGGGATTAAGTGATTGCATTCTCCACCAACCCCATGTTTGAAGTAAGAAAACGCATCCATTAAAAGTTGATGTGTCTTTCTTACAGTTCTTACACAAGGAACTGTATAGCTGGGCTAGAACAGCAGAACCCCAACTATATTTTCCTATCTTATCAACGTCCCGAAGTAAACTCAAGTACATAAAATTTACACTATTTCATGTACTCTCGGGGAATAATAAACTCCCAAACATTAACATAATATAATTTCTTGTTTTTATTATTTTTTCTTCCTCGGTGGAATTTTCGTCCAAACCAAGGGAATAATAATGCGCTCTAAGTGTGAATAAAAATATACCTTGGCCTCTTGCACTAGGACCTTCCACCATATCTATACCCAACATCTCCTCACATAGAGCGTCTGCATGTTGGATCGGACCATTAACCACCCTACCATTAATCTGAAGACCCATCAACATGTAAACATCCTCAAGTGTTACGGTACATTTACCTATAGACAGATGAAAGGTGTGTGTCTCGGATCTCCACCTTTCGCACAATGCAAGAATAAACTTTGAATCGATTGTACAGTTGGAGATTTTAATAACATCCCCAAAATCGGCACGTACAATGTATGAAACGATTAATGGATCAGGAGCAACATAATGATGTGAGCGGCATCAAAATTTTTTCGTCTCTTAAATATAATGTGAAAATAAATTGTGTAAGAAAGTGTAAACAATATTAAAAAAATAATAAAAAAAGAATGTAAGAAAAAATAAGAATATAACAAATAAAACTTACATAGGTAGCAACGTTTGCCCTTGTTCCTCGGTGAGATTCTCCTAACGTCAAAAGACTCATGCTTAAAATTTTTACTGATGATATGAAAATTGTATTAGAGGTAGAGGTAAAGTGAAGAGTGGTGATGGAAAAAACACAAATGAGTAGCCATATTTATAGGCGATTCAGGGAACAGAGGAATAAATGAGGTGGTTGGGGCGTGCATGCATGCAGGCCACGTGTCAGGGAGGAGCCAAGAGAGATGGCGCCTCCTCTCTAAATTAACACTAAGGCGCCATTCAAGATGGCTTGTGACAGGCTAGGTGGCAGCTAGGGTCAGCTAGGTGGCAGGTTGCATGCATACAAACTAGGGTGGCAGCTAGGTGGCAAGCCTAATTATAACTAGGCCTGTAAAAAGTCAAATGGGATGGCGCCTCCCTTTAAAAAGACACCTAGGAGCCATTCAACATGGCTTGTACATGTCATTTTGAAATTTGAATTTTGTCCAATATATTATCATATAATCATCTGCACCATCTATAAATATCTCACACAATCAAACATTTTCAGACACACTAACATCTCAAACACTCAAATTTCAAAAACTCAAACCCAGAAAAAATGTCATATGTACCACAATATATTATCACTGTACATTTCAATGGTGAGACGTACAATAGTGAGGTAGCAGGTTTTTATTCAGAAACACCGAAAATATCCAATTTTGTCTAAATAGCAATGCAAATTTTTCGTATTTCAAAAAAAGACTCGAGACCAAACTTCGGCGAGGTCCGATGTCACACATTTTCTACCAACATCTTGTTTTTACTGGTGAGAACCAAGTAACATTTTACCAGGTAGCTGTTGAAAACGATGAAGATCTGTAAAATATGTTTTGTAATCATGAATATTCTAGATACGACTCGATTGAGTTGTACGTTATGTTCCAGGATATAGAGAGGGTTGATCCTATGGAGGAAGAACAAGTTGAGGTGGATATTGCTGACGAAGAAGAGGAAGCTGACGAGATGCAGTTCAACATCATGGTAAACGAAGAATCAGAGGCCGATGAAGAACGTCAACTGCCTCCACGTGAGATCTACACACCACCTTCGTACATTACCATCCTCAACATATGCACAGATGACCCATCATCTAATATATTCTACAACCCTGAAGTGCAGTCAGATGCAATTTTAAAAGTCAAAGACAAATTTCGTTCAAAATAACATTGTGTGCAAGCAATAAAAAAGTTTCACATGATAAACAACTATGACTTTCATGTGGATCGAACAAATGCAGAGAGATACAAAATCATTTGTACCCACCTTGAGTGTAACTTCCATCTAACTGCATCGTATAGATTGAGGAGTGATTCCTAGGTGATAGGTTCTATGACGGAACACACTTGTGTTAATTCCACACAATCATAGGATCACCGCAAATTGAGTTATGATCTCATTTGTCAAGAAATCTTACCTCTTGTTAGTTGCGATCCTTCATTGAAGGTGAAAACAATAACCTCGCACATCACTATAGCATACAACTATACCCCCTCGTATAGCAAGGCCTGGTTAGCAAAAAACAAGGCGATTGAGCAAATCTACGGAAACTGGGAGGGTTCGTCCAAAGAGTTACCTCGCTACATGAATGCACTGCGAACGTATGCTCCTAGAACAGTTTATGTTATAGAGACGATGCTAGCGTATGCCCAAGATGGTACACGTGTCAGCGGACATGGTATCTTCAGTAGATTTTTTTGGGCTTTTCGACCTTGCATCACTGGGTTTGCACACTACAAACCTATCATACAGATAGACGGAACATGGTTGTACGGGAAATACAAGGGCACCCTACTGATGGTCGTCACACAGGATAGAAACAATAACGTGTTCTCAATCTCCTATGCTCTTGTCGAGGCAGAGATTGGAGCAGCTTGGAGTTTCTTCCTAAAGAATCTTCGAAAACACGTAGCTCCACAATGTGATCTTTGTATAATTTCTGACAGACACGCCTCAATTGATAGTGCATACAACAATCCCGTTAACGGTTGGCATGATCCACCGTAAACACATGTTTATTGCGCAAGACATATCGTTCAAAATTTCATGCGCGAGATCAAAGATAAGCGTCTTCAGAAATCAGTTATGAGCGCAGCGTACACACTAACACAACCACGTTTTACATATTATCGCAGTCATATCAGAATGGAAAACCCAGATGCAGGTGCGTGGATTGATAATCTGCAAGTGGAAAAGTGGACACGGTCATACGACAATAGAGTGCGTTGGGGCCACATAACAACAAATCTAGTCAAATCAATGAACGGCGTCTTCAAAGGCATAAGAGCACTCCAAATAACTGCTTTGGTGAGTATAACATATTTAAGATGGCCTCGTTGTTTGTAGAGAGAGGTGAAAAGTGGAACGCGGTGGTACAATTCGGACAAGTGTGGAGTGAAAGCTGCCTGAAATTTATTAAGGCCGAAAGTGCCAAAGCTAGCACTCATCTTGTTACAAGATTCGACCGACATAACCATAACTTCATTGTCAAAGAGACAATCGACCACAATGAGGGTTTGCCTAGATAAAAGTACAAGGTTAAACCACCAACTCGTTGGTGCGACTGTGGAAAGCTTCAGGCCTTTCTAATGCTCTGCTCTCATGTCATTGCGGCGTGTGCACATGTTTATCAAGATGCACTAATACTTCTTTCTCCTATTTACAAGTCTGAGACGTTGCTCAATGTATACAACAATGTCTTCGAACCAGTAGCAAAACCAGATTATTGACCTGCGTACAAAGGGGGAGTAGTTTGGCATAACAGTCAAATGCAGAGAAATAAAAAGGATCGTCCCAAGAGAAAACGTATAACAACTGAAATGGACGACGTTGACAAATTAGAAAGAAAGTGTGGTCTATGTCATCAACCCGGACACAATCGAAAAAATTGTCCCCAACTTGCTACAAGCTCGACATCCTGAAATTTGTATTTAATTTATCTGCACTTTTTAATATGGTAACAAACCTTCTTTCCATTAATAGCATTTCTTACAAACACCAATACGCAGACAACAAAATAAAAAACTACACGATTAAAACAACAACATGAAAATGTAGCATCAACAACACAAAAAAATTATTTAAGACACTACAACCGTCAAAACAATTTCATCGGAACCATACATCATCGCAATAACGTCGACGTCTGTTTTGACTTCCTCCAACCAAATTCGAGGTTGTCCAGTTGTGAAGTTCATGGTTGTTCTCTTCCTCTGGACCCTTCTAATTTCTTCACCAAGTTCTATTTCTCCCTCTAACCAACGCATCAACTCTTTTTTCAATTTGGCCATGGTAAATATGTGCCAAAATTTTATTTTCATTGGAAGTTTGAAGACCGAGAAAACAACGTATTCATCTCTGGTATGAATGTATGGAGATGTCATGATAGAAAAATAAGAGAGAATATGAGATGAAAAGTTAAAAAAATGTGAAGAATGAAGGAGACATGGGTGTTGTATTTATAAAAAACAGAAATACACGTAGAAGCCATCTGAAATGGCTCTTACATGTAACCTACATAAGGGAGGCGCCATCTACGATAACTTTTACAAGAGGAGGCGCCAAGAGGGTTGGCGCCTACATGCATTATTTTAATGCATGAGCCATCTCAGATGGCGCCTAAGTGTTATTCAATCTTGAAAGTTGGTTATTTCCGTAAATTTTTTTAAAAATTAATTATTTACGTTTTTTTTTAAATTGGTTATTACAAAAAAAAATTCGCTAATCATGGGACACTACTCTCCGGATGGGAGAGACATTTTTGGCACAATTCAGTACAACGATATATGCATCTTCAATCCATGTAGGCAGTTTCAAAAGTTGCAGAAAACTCTTAAGATGCAGATGTTTCAACCTCGTGATTGGGCCTTCATAGTTCAACAACAGATTGAACATCGGACAATCTTTAATTACCAGAGTTTACAATTTCGGGAAAATATAATGAGGGAAAGACTCCAAGCTCTTACAAGATTGAATATACAATGCTTCAAGGGAAGTGAGTTGTGTTTGTGCCTTGCTGACCAAACCCTTCATATTGTGACAATGATATAAACCCAAAGCTTGAAGATGATTCAAGCTTGCGAATTCATCCAGTGACAGAGAAGACTGTTTTGTGGTTGGTTATATACAGTTGTCGAAGGCTTGTCAACTTGTCGGGTCCTTCAAGCAATGTTTCAAGTTCCGTGCATCCAACAAGGGACAAAACTTGCAAACATTGGAGTTTGAAAATAGAGCGGGGAAGTGTTTTGATTTGGTGCTTATCTCGAATATAGAGAACACACAGGTGCTTCAATCTGGCGATTGAGGTTGGCAGAGTCTGAAATGAAAGAACTACTTAAATCTAAGTATAGTAAGTATCTGTATCTTATTATCCATGTGTGCAAAAGATTTTTACTTAAGACCCATTAAATATCTCGACAAATTTATGAAAATATGTTACATGAATCTTATAAAAAACATCATAAGTTGACCGTCCTAAAAATTTACAAGACAAGCTTTCAATTACTCTCTATCCATAATACTCCTTGATAAAAAAAATTGTCCTTAAATATAAATTTAACCAAAAATTTCATATTCCTATACTATAGAGACATAACTTCACTCAATTTTTTTATACAAAAATATTTAAAAAAATTTTAATACATCTAAAAACAAGTATAAAAATAGTCTTTCAAGTGCTTAATATTGCTATAGTTTACGATATTTTAACTCATTACCACATACATAACAATAAAAGTTTGTATAGAAATTACATTAAAATACAAGACACGATATTTTAAGGTTTAGACATCCAGAAATTGCTACTTTACAAACTTCACCTCTTATTCCATTTGGTTCCTTCATTATGAACAATGTGCCTCAATTCTTATGCCTGTATGACGTTTAGGAAGAACTATAATATACATAGCATTAATATTTAAGAAAACAAAGGCGTGGTAGATTAGTCTAGCTGCATAACATTTCTAGCGAAAGAAAATGCATAAAAATCATCTACTGTGAGAAACTCCTATTTACAATAGTATTTTAAAAAGGAACCAGCAGGCAACTTATATAATGTATCTAATGGACAAAATTTATGACGCCTGATACTTTCTCAGATCCAATGTGTATGTACTCGAACAACTACAATGTAAATCATTTAACCAGGAAAATAGATTAGATTTATTCCATCAACATATTGAATAGAAAGAGGGGGAGGAAATATTAATAATTTAATGATGTGAAGAAAAGAAATTTACCTTCTTCCAGAGTCTCTGTAAACCCCAACTAACGATTCAGCTTTGTCATAGAACCTGTCTTTCAGAGATATTACAATACTCTGAAAACCATTCCCGCCATCAGCGTCCTGATTAACTCTCGCTCCTCCACAAGATTTTGAACGAATAAAGCTAGCAACCTTCGCAACATTCAAGTTGTCCAATGCAGCATCAATTTCATCCAGTATGAAAAATGGTGAAGGCCTATAACTGAAAAAATAAAGTGGGAACCATGTCAATGAATATGCGCACCATATCGCTATGAAACTGATGCAGGCAAGATGTGTTGGATGAACTCTTCCTGAAACTTAAAAGGAAAAGTAAAAACAATGTGGATAAGGAAAGAAAACTATTTTCTCAAACCAAATATGCTCATATAGAAAAATAAAATAAGTTTGCAAGTACAAATAACTCTACCTATGGATGGAGAATAGCAATGCAAGCGCAGCAACAGTCTTTTCACCACCAGACAGTTGTTCCATGTCGCGGAACCGCTTTGTTGGTGGCATAGCAGTGTACTTCATGCCATGTAGAAACGGATCATCATCATTTAACAAATTTAGGTAGGCTGTTCCACCCAGAGGATGTGTGATGCTCTTTGTAAGTTGTTTGTAAATTTTATCTATATTACCAGCTATATGGTTGAAAGCATCCATGAACATATCATATCTGCATTTAACATATGAATAAACATTGGTCTCACCAAAAAGACAGATGACAAACAACAGCAAACTAAATAGTTTCTTATAAAAAGTACACATTGTTTTCATTTTGTTCCTTGTTCCTTGGGGAGTGGGAATAGATCAGTTCACAATAGCAAGGGAGCTTAACGAAATTTATAAGCTACTATTGCGCCAGAGCTACCACAGGCCGTCATTTAATGTGTGTTGCATCACAATTTTATGGCGTGGCCTTGCCTAGCAGCCATTCACGACACAATAGCAACTGGAGTGTGGTAGGTTTGGAAAAGTGTATGTGAGAAAACGCAAAAACAGGCTGGAGAGAGAGTGAATTGGTTGTTAGTGCTGCACATGGGCTGTACAGCTGGCAGCCTGTGAGTGGTGAGGAATCCTAGGAGTGAGTAATAAATGATTGAGCACTGACTCAAATGAGGGTACGCAGAATCTAAGTGGAATTACCCACATGGGAGAGTTTGGCCTCTCTAAGCGCCACCTTAGTAGTCTATCTATTTTCTGAATTTTTTCTGCATTCTTGTACTCTTTTCTCTTACTAGATCCCATATGAACTCTAGTAATCTGCAATAAAAAGTCAGTCCTTTTCCAGTTCTCTTCTCATACTTGCTATTTCCTAACTAGTACTGAGTTGAGCCTATCAATTTGGTATCTAGAGCCTTGGTTTTTTTTTTCTCTTTTCCGGTGAATGGTTGTTACAAGACTCAATATGGAGAATCGAGTTGACAGTATGGAACGACGCATGGGTAGCTTCGAAGATACGATGGAACAGATTCGGAACTTAGTATTGGAGCAACAATCGCGACCGCAGGTCACGGTGGATCAAATCCGCCAGTTGATTCAAGAGAATTCGGGTCGGGTTCAGGGAAGGTCCGATGCAGAAGACGAAGGAAGCGGGAGGAGCACCGTTTCGCGCGAATCCAGACCCAGAAATCGCCGATTTCATGGAGGAAACGAATCTCGTTTGATGGGAAGTAGAAGGAGGTTAGAAATACCCATTTTCAAGGGAGATGACGCTTACAGGTGGTTGGTCCGGGTTGAGAGATATTTCCACCTCCATGGCGTAAGAATGAGGGATAAGTTAGACGCGGTCGTTTTAGCAATGGAAGAGAAAGCTTTGAACTGGTATCAATGGTGGGAGGAGCAAGCACCATTGAAGACTTGGGAAGAATTTAAGGTAGCCGTGATGAGGAGATTCCAACCAGGGTTGTTGCATAACCCGATGGGACCCTTGTTGAGTTTAAGACAAAAGGGAATTGTGGTTGAATATATGGAAAAGTTCGAGATGATGGCAGCACCCTTGAGGAGAGAGGAGAGGATTATGCTGGATTCCATTTTCTTGAATGGGCTTAAGGAAGAGATTCAAGCTGAACTTAAGCTCCATGAGAACCAAAGTTTAACAGAGTTAATGGACAGGGCATTGCTAATTGAAGAGAAGAATGAGGTGTGCAGCAAGAAGGGAGGCACATGGAGAGACAGAGGAGGACCATTGAAAATTCGAGATCCTGCAGATATTGGGGGATTGATGAAAGAGGGGGAAAGAAATGGTACAGGGGGAAATGAGAGGTTTAAGGGAAGGAGATTGAACCCAGGGGGAAATGAGAGGTTTAAGGGAAGGAGATTGAACCCAGCTGAGTTAGAGAAGAGGAGTAAAAAGGGACTATGTTTTAAGTGTGGGGAGAAGTGGAATAGGGAGCATGTTTGTAAGTTTAAGCACATGAGTTTAAAATTGTGTGAAGACAGTAGTGATGAAAAAGAGACAGTAGATGGAGTAGGAGTACAGAGAGAAGATTCAATAGGAAGGGATGAAGGATTTAAAACCTTACAATTGTCTTTGCACAGCCAACAAGGGTTCACTTCCAACAAATCTTTCAAGGTGTGGGTGATGGTGCAGGGTAGGCAGCTGGTGACCTTAATTGACTCAGGAGCAACCAGCAACTTCATTGATGCAAGAGTAGTGGAGAGTATGGGACTGAAATTGGAGGAGACTCCCCCTTATGTTATTGAAGTAGGAAATGGAGAGAGAGTCAAGTACCAAGGAATTTGTGAAGGGTTAGAGTTCACAATGCAAGGGGAGAAGTTCAAACAACATTTTTTCTTGATGGAGCTGGGAGGTGCTGATGTGGTGCTAGGGATGGATTGGTTGGCAAGTTTAGGGAATATTGAAGCAAATTTTGGTGAGCTGTGTCTAACCTGGGAGTGTGCTGGTAGGAAACACAGGATAACAGGGGACCCTGTACTATGCACAAAACAGGCTTCTATGAAAGCTTTGATCAAGGCTCTGCAGGATGAAGGGAGAGGATTCCTGGTGCAGTCCATGGCTGTTATGGAGGAAGCAAATACAACTGAACCAGAGGAATGGGAGACATTGCTGAGCAAATTTGAAGCCGTATTTCACTTGCCACCTGGACTTCCACCCATCAGAAAGCAGGACCATGCCATTATGCTTAAACAAGATGCTGCCATACCCAACCTCAGACCCTATAGGTACCCATTTTATCAGAAGAATGAGATAGAAAAGATGGTGGGAGAAATGTTACAAACTGGCATTATTAGACACAGCACCAGCCCTTTTTCTAGTCCAGTTCTGCTAGTGAAGAAGAAGGATGGAGGGTGGAGGTTTTGCACTGATTATAGGGCTTTAAATAAGGTGACTATTCCAAACAAATTTCCAATACCTGTTATTGAGGAGCTGCTGGTGCTGGATGAACTAGGAGGAGCAGTAATCTTTTCCAAGTTAGATTTGAAATCCGGATACCACCAAATCAGAATGAAGGAGGAAGACATTGCTAAAACTGCTTTTAGGACTCATGAAGGGCATTATGAGTATCTAGTAATGCCATTTGAATTATCAAATGCACCCTCAACATTTCAATCATTGATGAATGAGATTTTAAGGCCTTTTCTCAGGAAATTTTGTTTGGTATTCTTTGATGATATTCTTATATATAGCAAGAGTAAGAAGGAGCATAAGGGGCACTTGGTAGAAATTTTGCAGGTGTTGCAGGACCAGAGATTGTATGCTAACAGGAAGAAATGCTCTTTTGGACAGTTAGAGGTGGAATACTTGGGGCATCTGATATCAGGAAATGGAGTTGCAGCAGATCCAAGGAAGGTTGAAAGACATGGTGAAATGGCCTGTTCCTAAAAATCTAAAGGGGTTGAGAGGATTTTTAGGTATAACAGGATATTACAGGAAGTTTGTTAGAAACTATGGCAAGATTGCTTGGCCACTTACCCAACTGCTTAAGAAGGATAGCTTCTTATGGAGTAGTGATGCTGAAACAGCTTTTGAAGAGTTGAAATCAGCTATGACTACTGTGCCTATTCTAGCTATGCCGGATTTTGAGGAGTTTGTTTTAGAGACAGATGCATCGGGCAAGGGAATAGGCGTTGTCCTAATGCAGGAAGGCAGGCCCATTGCTTTTATGAGCCAAACACTTTCAGACAAGGCTCAGCACAAGTCTGTGTACGAAAGAGAACTCATGGCAGTTGTGTTAGCAATTCAAAAATGGAGAGCCTACTTACTAGGAAGACATTTCAAGGTTCACACAGAGCAAAAGAGTTTGAAACACATTACAGAACAAAATATTATGGGGGAAGAGCAACAAAAATGGTTGTCAAAGTTGTTGGGATATGATTTTGAGGTGAAGTACAAACTCGGAAAAGATAACAGTGCTGCAGATTCTCTTTCCAGGCAGATGCAGTATGTTCACATAACCACTATGCAGAGTGATGTGTGGGAAGGTTTAGAAGAAGAAGTGCAGATGGATGGGAAACTGAAACAAGTAGTACAAGGGTTATTGGCAGATCCTCAAGGTCAAAAAGGATTCCAGTTAAAAGGTGGAAGGCTGTATCATGAGGGGAGGATAGTAGTTCCAAGAAATTCACCTAGAATTCCTTGGATACTGAATGAGTTCCATGACACAGCAGTGGGAGGACACTCTGGATACTTGAGGACTTATAAAAGAATTGTCGGGGTTGTATATTGGGAAGGCATGAGAAGGAAGATCCAAGATTATGTGCAAACTTGTGAGGTATGTCAAAGAAACAAGTATCAAACACTAACCCCTGGTGGCTTAATCCAACCATTACCAACCCCTTCACAGACATGGTCTGATATTTCTATGGACTTTATTGGAGGCTTACCTAAGGTGCAAGGAATTGACACAGTTTTGGTGGTAGTTGATAGATTGACAAAATATGCCCATTTCCTTCCCATTAGTCATCCTTACACTGCAAAAAGTATTGCTGAAGTTTTTATCAAAGAGGTGGTTAGGCTCCATGGTTTCCCTAGTTCAATTGTATCAGATAGAGACAATCTTTTTGAGCAATTTCTGGGCAGAATTGTTCAAACAGGCTGGTACCAAACTGAAGTACAGTAGTGCATATCACCCTCAGTCAGATGGTCAGACTGAAGTGGTCAACAGGTGTTTGGAGACTTATTTAAGGTGTGTGACAGGACTGAAACCTAAAAACTGGCTGAAGTGGTTGGCATGGGCAGAATATTGGTATAACACCAATTACCATTACCATGCTTCCCTTAAAACCACTCCCTTTGAAGCTCTATATGGGAGAATGCCCCCTGTGTTGATTAGAGGAGACACACCATCAGGGATACATGAAGTGTATAAACTGACAGCTGAAAGGAATCTCTGGATTAGTGAGTTGAAAGATCAACTACTAAGAGCCCAAGACTTGATGAGGAGCCAAGCTAATAAAGATAGGAGGGAGGTGGAATATGAAGTAGGTGACATGGTTTTCCTCAAAATTCAGCCTTACAAAATGAAGAAATTGGCAAGGAGGCTGAATCAGAAGTTGAGTCCTAGATATTATGGTCCCTATGAAGTGCTCCAAAGGATTGGAGCTGTAGCTTACAGGCTAAAATTACCAGAGGATACTAAAGTACATCCTGTGTTCCATGTTTCTCTACTTAAGAAGGCTATAATCCCTTCTGTGGTACCTCAGCCACTGCCAGCTTGCATGAATGAGGAATGGCAGCTAGAACCACTACCTGAGGAGGTGATTAGTGTAAGGAAAAATGAGCAGGGTAAGGCAGAAGTCTTGGTGAAGTGGAAAAATCTCCCTGAATTTGAAAATTCCTGGGAGTCAGCAGAAAAAATGCAGGCTGAATTTCCAGACCTTATCCTTGAGGAAAGGATAGTTTGGAAGGGGGGAGAATTGGTAGGTTTGGAAAAGTGTATGTGAGAAAACGCAAAAACAGGCTGGAGAGAGAGTGAATTGGTTGTTAGTGCTGCACATGGGCTGTACAGCTGGCAGCCTGTGAGTGGTGAGGAATCTTAGGAGTGAGTAGTAAATGATTGAGCACTGACTCAAAGGAGGGTACGCAGAATCTAAGTGGAATTACCCACATGGGAGAGTTTGGCCTCTCTAAGCGCCACCTTAGTAGTCTATCTATTTTCTGAATTTTTTCTGCATTCTTGTACTCTTTTCTCTTACTAGATCCCATATGAACTCTAGTAATCTGCAATAAAAAGTCAGTCCTTTTCCAGTTCTCTTCTCATACTTGCTATTTCCTAACTAGTACTGAGTTGAGCCTATCAGAGTGCACAAAGAAGCTACGAAGTCAAATACCCAAACCATACATGCCTAAACTATTAGCTGTGAACTAATATAATAAACAAGACAAATAATGACAAACTGAAATAAATAAAAATCATACCTCTTCTGCTTTACTACATTGAATCTATCTGCTTTTTCCTTCGCTTCTTTCCTGACAGCTTCAAACTCTTCCGTTACTGCTCTTTCTTTTTCAAGCAGAGCCTCGTACTGGTCCAATGCCTTCAAATTGGGTGCTGTTCTTTCTATCTCAGAAATCAATGCATCCATTTTTTGCTTAAAATCTACCTCTATTTTATCCCTGCCAGAGTGTGTCCTACTGAGTTTATCAAAGTCATAAACTGGAGCTGGAGTTGAGATATCAGTATCCATAGGATCTGACATGGTTGGAAGGCTAATCTGCTCTAGTTCACACTTCTCTGATATCTCCTTCTTTTGCCCTAATATCTGCTCAATCTGTGCCTCCTGTAACGACACTAGAGATGTTGGCTATCTACGCATTATATGCATGAAAGTACACGGGCAAATAAATTTTGCATATCGAACCTTTGAGTTTATCAGATGATTCAGTTTGGATATGTTTGTTTTGGCTGCAGAATTCTTCTTCTCACGTTCCTGGATTTCCCTTTCACAATCCTCTGATTTCAATTTCCACTCTAAAACAGAAGAAGAACATAGAAATCATACAACACTCACGGCAGAAACAAAAAACAGCATAAATGGTGAGTCTGCTTCGGTCAGCATCAGCAAACTGTGTACCTGATTATTTCAAATGGTAAAAAGCCAAGTACTACACAGTGAATCAATTTGTCACAACAACAGAGAATGCAATGATGAGTCGTGGTTTTTTATCTTTACTATATACCTTTAGCTTCATCCTTCAACTGATTGATCTCTTCGGTAGCCTTCTCTGCTGCTAACTTTGCTTCAGCCTCTTTGTTCTGTACCCGGTTTAAATCATTCTTCAAAGCACTTACGGAAGATTTCAATTCTTCAATTCTTGAACTCATGTCTCGATTTTGCTCATACTCCAACCTGTAGAATAATTTCAATAAGGAATATAGTTGGCAAGTTAAAAAAAAAACTGAATTTTGACAAAGTATGTTACTAATATTTCTTATATATAATTACAGACTATAAGTAGCATGCTATAAAACATTATTACTGAAAAATGAAATGTGTGTACACCGTTTTGGTTTTTTCAATTTCATTATACAGTATTGAAATAAATAAAAGTTTAAAAAGAAGTTAAGAGACGAGAAAAGGAAATGAAAAGGACTGTCTATTTCTATTTAATTGAATTAGTTAAAGTTAAACTGTAACTAATACTACTTGCTAGCTATATTAAATTCTTCGAGTATCTTTCCCAGGTTTCACTGTTTCTGTCTTTGTCCTCTAGTAGCATTTTTTCCTCTCCAACTTGGTATCTCACCAGAACACTCATCTTCCCCCATCCTGTTTTTTAACTTCATTGTACTAAAACTGGTGACCTCTGTGAATTTGATGAGAACTGGCAAGAACCAAACCTTGCAAAAAGAACCAATTCACTGGACTAACCTATAAATGTAAAATATATCATATCCTAATAATGAAAGAGTTATGATGTATAATGCAACACGCTGACTGACGAAATTGGATGACAGTAGAAACAAACTACCAATACATGGGTAGTGTGTGGTAAAGTAGTGTTGGAAATTCAGTCTTCATCTAGTTGCCTAATTGCAGCATTTGGCTAGCCTTCATTGCAACCTCCAACACCTTCATTGTGTTGGGTTTGAAGGGGTGGATTTAGCCCCACATTGTTTAGAGATATGGCATGTGCAGTGTTTATAAAGTTTGGGCCGCCCTCACCTTACACGGGAACAAAAACTGCCATTATATCTGCCATAGTGGTCATGGTGCTGCTATTTGATAGGGGTGTTCAAAACCAAACCAACCCAATAGAAAACCGCAAAACCAAACCAAACCAAACCGAAACCGCAAAAAACCGCATTTGATTCGGATTAGTTTGGGTCATTTTTTAACAAAACCGCATGGTTTGGTTCGGTTTGCGGTTTGTATTTTACAAACCGAACCAAACCGAACTAAATCGCATTATGTTACAACTTAAATTTTACTTAACTCGCATCTAACCCAAACCTAAATCTATTATACATTAGCCTTATGATTACAGACAATTTTCTCATCTTTACAGTTATGATTTCATTTTCAATCTTCTTAAATATCTCCTAACATTATCACTTCATCTTCACCACTTACATCTTGCCTCTTCTTATCTAATATCTACTCTCTTATATTGTTTCCTTTGCACGTTCTTATTTTTTATGCAATTTTTCTCTCTTTCAATTTCATTTTATCGCACATCTTTATCTCTAATCTCTCCTCTCTTATGTTCTTTCTTTTTCATCTTCACTAATTTCTCATCTCTTCTATTTTTTTTGTTTTACTATAATATTTTTTATATTGTTTTATGCTATTATTTTATGTTTATTATTTCATTTTTGTCTAATCTAACTTTTGCATATTAAATGAGAAGTTATTGTCCAACTATGATTAGCTTTTTGGTTATAATTTAGTAGTGTATCATGTATGAATAACCAAATACAAAGTTATGTTGTCATATATATGTGAATGTATGACTCACAAATTATTTGTAAAAAAACCGAACCAACCGCACCGAACCAAACCGCATTGGTTTGGTTTGGTTTTTTTTCTAAAAGTCAACCGAACCAAACCAAACCGCATGCCTTTTTCTCTCGCGGTTCGGATGATTTTTTGCGTCAAAACCGCCCAAACCGCACCACAAACACCCCTACTATTTGATAACATTGTTTTATCCTCCAAATAATATATTATTTTCTCTAATTTGACAATCTAATGCTGAACGATTTGGTTTTATAAATCATGCGTGAAGTATTATGTAGTGTGTAGGTTGTGCTTGAAACCAATAACAAGGGATGTGATTAGAAAGAAGAAGAAAAAAGGTAAGAAGGAACACACTGATATTTTGACTTTGAAAGTTGGTTACTCAGCTTCAGCCTCTCCTCTGCTACATTTTGAGCATCCTTGAGTCGATTTTCTTCATACTCACGAATATTTGCAACCCCAACTGACTTGCTGAAGTCTCTGTATACCCGATCAGTAATTTCATTTATCCTTTTCTCAAGAGTAAGTAATTCACTATTCCTATTTTCAAAAGCAACTCCTAACTGCAGCACAAAAACAATAAGTAACAAGTTTGGTATACAAGAACACTGCTATGAATAAACAAAGGATTTGCCAATGTCACCTTCTCCAGTTCTGGACTAATACGTTTAATTTCTTCTTTGATGGTCCCCTTTTCGAGACTAAAATTTGGAAGTCTGTCTTCAATGCTGCTCTGGAAAAAGGTGAAACCAAAAAGAATTCAAATATTTGAGGAACATAAGCCAGAAAAAATCACTAATGTAGAAAAGGCTCTCCTATCACAAGTTACTGTCAGTGACCTATAACACACATCAACACCCTTTAGAAACAAGGAAAAAGATATCCCCACACACTAAATGAAATAAGCTTTGCATGCTGGGCTGTCTCGCAAAAACTTTCAAAGGCTGGTAGCTTGCAAGCCAGAACAGTTGATATCTTTATGGAGTTACCTTTTCAAACTCAGCATATTGAATTTTCTTTTCAAGTCCACTTTTTTCCTCCTCTATATCAGACTCTTGCATATCACTTATTGTTCCTAGCTCTTTCAGCTCCGCTTCATACTGCTTTTTTTTCTTAACATATGCTGAAAAACAAAATGCTTATTTCAAGAGCAATTCTTTGACCCAAGTTAAAAATATACATCTTAAAAGAATTTAGTACAAACCTTCAAATTTCTTGTCATCCCACTGCTTTGACCTTGCTTCCATTCCACCACTAATGCCACCAGTCATTGTGCCGGATTTCGTCAGCAAAATTCCGTCCACAGTTACAACTGATCAAATTACATATGGAAATGTTCACTATTTTGTATTCAGCTAAGATTCAAGGCACCAAAGTACACAGTAGAATTTTCAAAGAAGTTATAAATTTGATTAAACAAAAAGAAAGCATAACAAGAATCCAGAGGAAAAACATATAAGAAATCAAGAAGGAATATCCGAGTACCCCGTTTAAGTAATAATGATGTGTGTTAGTATAACATAATAAATAACATGTAAATAATGTCAAGAAAGCATTATTACCTTTATACCCCTCTCCACTCCAGCTTAAAAGTTTGGCTTTCTCAAGGTCTTCACAAACAAGAGTATTCCCAACAGCAAATAGAATTGCCTTCTCCAAGGAGGGATCAAACTTGCAATAGTTAAGTTCAAAAGCTTAAAACAAGTTCATTATAGGCATATTAGTTAATATTAAAATGCATCAATATAAGTTAAATTTCATGAAGTATGAATATAGATGGGAAAGAATACAAGAACGAGTTATGCTCAATGTATGCACAATACGTAGTTTAAATCCAGGAGTGGGCTATCTTCATAGGAGTTCAACAAATTGATAGCCCATACAACGCCATTTCGATGAAAGGAAACCACTGGAAAAAAAATATCACATCTGGAAAAACTACATCTAATTAGGGAGAAGATTTGTTGTTAGTGGGAGAAGATTAGTTTTTAGAGAGAGAAAATTTGTTTTTAGTGAGATATGGGAACAAAACATCAGAAGAAAAAACATAAATCAATACAGAACAAGATTATTGGGAACAGTGCAACAGTGGTAAGTTTTTACAGATTAACTAACGAATTTAAACAGACAAATTTTTTATAATGTAAAAATGATGGTTGACTTCTGCTCTACATATCACATTTACTGAAAAGGTAACTCCACCAACAAACACAGACATTTGTATGCCTGTCTTTTAACTGATCTTTACACATTCCTGTAAAATTTTGAAATACTATCTAATTTTAGAAGGAGGTGTGCAAACCAAACATATTTTGTAGGGACAACAAAGGTAGAGTGCGGTAATGAACAAACTAGGTTGGAAGATAAAGTCTTGATGGACAAGCTAGGTTGGAATTTCAAAATAGATCTACAAACGAGTTGATAGACCAAATTCAAAGAACAATAAAGTCAAAGAACAAACCCAGGTTCCTCAAAGCAGCCACTAGTTAAAAAAGGATATTCAATCACATCAAAAATCAGTTGTGCTGTACCACCTAATGTGCGTAATCTTTCCATTATTGGCTTCACTCGAATAGATTGTAGAGGAATAAATGTCTGGGGAGGAAGTCTCTGCTCTTTTAAATACTGTAGAGAAACACCAAAACAAAACAAAAAACATTCCATAAGTATATAGAACTTCAAAGTTCAAACACAGAAAATTGCGTATTTATACCAAAGATATAGCTTTCGGCAGTTGCAATTACAACAGCCTTTAAAAAAAATACAACAATCATGTCATCAAAACCAAAGAAATAGGAAGCAGCAGTTCTACGTCTGGTATTTTTAACACAAATAAAGTCAAAGAACAATAAAGTTGATTACAGCAATTACAGCAATCTTGTCATTGCAACCAAAGAGACGTGTCAAATAAAATCTGCTGGAATGGCAGAAGCCGAAGACTAATTGTAATTATTTACGTCCATCAGCTTGAAAGCAACATCTTAGTTCATGTTTAGGCTTTCAGATCACAGGGTTTATGCCTCACATGACTTTCGTCCCTATTTTGAAGTCCATGATATTAACATATGCACAGGAAGTGTACCTATATGGACCACGGTGGATACATCACTAGCATATTATAACATGGACCACGGTGGACCATCTTTAAGCAATATTGATCATTTGGTCCTCACGGTAAAAAGGTAGACCCTACACACCGGATTATCCTCTCTTCCTAACCTTATTCCCATTCACAGCGTTCACACACCTCCCTGAAACCAGAAGCTTCACCACCCATCATGCAATCTCAAACAGAAGTGTCTCAATCACAACTGGCACTCCACTATGGGTCTCCCATCTCACTTCCTCTAAGAGTTTTACACAGCTGAGTTCAATTTTAAGGAAGGTGGTGGATTTTGCAACCTTCTGTTCCTATCGGGTTTTGCAATCCCCTGGTTTTTTATTTTAAGGTTTCTTTTTCTTCTATCTCCTTTTGATTTTTGCTCGTACAGCTACAGACTTGGAGGCAAGGGGGGCCGGATGGGTGCACTTCCAAGGTTGGGGATTAGGGTTGACAATTTGGGGCAATGTCAAAGAGGGCGGCTACAAGATGGATTGGGGAAGGGGAAATTTGGTACGGGGCATAGGGTGCAATGGGAAGATGAGAAGAATCTAATGGCCATAACTATTGGTACACCAAGGACCGACATCAAGGTGGTCGGTCCGTGTTAGAATTCACTGACATCACTATTGGTTCTCTAGTTTCTGTTCTCTTATATTTTTATTCACCGTGTAATCAACTACAAGAAAAATGTACTAAAATTAAAAGCAATAAAAACCATCGATAGAAAATATGAATGAACAGTCTTACATCTTCATAATCATAAAGTTTTGAAAAATAAAATGGCACAAACTAAGATGTTGAGAAATCTCATTGACCTTGATGCATTCCTTCCCAGTCTTTTCATCCTCAACAACAACAGCGTCCATTAATTTACCCATAGCAACAGTAACGGCTAAGTTATACTTCTTCTGTGATGGCCTACAAAGATCAGTCATGCGACCATGGACGCCTTGAAACAAGCGTTTCAGCGTCGCCACAGCCTGAGACAATTTAGCATCTCTCTCATTTTCATGTCTACCAGCCTTCAATTCGTGTAGATCATTTTCTACTTCGCCAATTCTTATCTTCAAGTAATCATATTTTTTCCTGCAGATCAAAAGTAGCACATAATTTCACAAATGTCCACAACAAATCCCGTAATGCAGTAGAATACCTTAAAAATAAAAATGGTTAACAAGTTGGTTTACTTGGACTCATTATGTTTTTCTTTCATCGCACGCAATTCTGTTTTCAAATCTTCAACAGCATCCTTATTCTTTGCAGATTTATCAAGAATTTTTTTAAGCCTTTTGCGCATTTCTTTTTCCTGTGAATCCAGCTCAGACTCCCGATTTTCTAATTGTTTAAGATTCTCTTCCAAATTCTTTTGAGCTTCAGTGTCAGCATGTTGCTGCCTATCTAACAGTTCTCTTTCCTCTTTAAGCTTAGCGGTTTTCATCCCAGCTTCCTCTTTTCTGTAATAACAGTATTATCATAACAAGTTCCATAAAAGAAAAGAAAAGAAAAAAATCCAAACAAAAGTTGAAATGAATGCTAACTGCCAAGTACGGGCAACATATGGCCAACAGTTAATGACAAGAAATGAATAAAAGAAATACCATATGCAGGCAACACCATATACAAATCTTTGCCTGATAGACAAAATATAACAAATCTATACTTGTTCCAATTTCTGGCCAATGATATTTGTTTTCTTTCTCCGTTTAATTTTAATACTAACCAACATATAAGCAAATTTGAACCCATAAGGAAAAAAGCTTTCTTCAACAAAGAGATAAACAATAAACATGATATATAAAATAGCTTACACAACATCCCTAACAGTCTTAACACATGACTTATCTATCATGCATAATCAAATAACATAATCTAGATTATAATTGATAAACACAAGCAAAAAATCATTTTCTAAACACAGTTCAATTAATATGGATCTTATTTTCCAATAACCATTTTATTCTCATGATAACAAATTCCCATGAAATGCAAAATACAATTACTTTTTTAATTAAATTAAGAAAATTAATTGCAATAAACTAAAAGTCTTAATTAGCGTGAACTTAGGTGTTTTTGCTTAGAACCCAGCCTACGGGAAGAGGTGTATAGTGGATAAGATTGTGTTAGACCTTAAGAATTACTAGGAACCAAAATTGAATGTGGCCGTTCTATTCTGCCAGGCAGTTACTATTTTTAATATTAGTATTTAGTAGCAATTATTAAGCATTTATTTGGGGAACCTGGAGGTTAGGCAGGTTATTCTGGAAATTAGAAGAGGTTATTTGGGAGGGAGAGAGCAAGCTCTCAATTTCTTGGAGGGAGAGAACAATCAAATTTCTTGGAAACTTGTTGTTTGATACCAGTTTCTATCAACTGGTATCAGAGCACCTGGTAAGTGGTAACAGAGAATGTTTTGTGGATCTGTGGTACACCGTGCCTGACATGGAGTTTTGAGTGTTCGATGGAGAAGAAGATGCATACTCATGGCCCGTGGGTACTAAGCATTTAGGAATATTTCAAAACCCGAGAAGAAACTGGCAGAGGCGTTGAAGTTACTCAAAGGTTGTGTTCGCCAATGGTCGCACTGATGGAATTGACACCATTAACAGGTTAGTTGGTGTACCTTTTGGCTTGAATTTATCTGGCATTTCAAGCCGGAATATCGGGATATATTGACTATATCATCTGTCGAAGAAGAGGTCACTGAAATTGAATCAGAGTTGTTAACCGTTGAAGGCCCACTGGATGTTCAACAGCAATACATTAATCAAGTAAATTTAAATCTAACGATGATAGCAGAAAAGAAAGGTGGGGAAAAAATAGGGAAAGGGGCATAAAAAGCACTTGTGAATGCCATGATTATGGATTTGGTGAAAGAGAGCATGGCAGATTTATAGAAATTTATGGGTTTCGATAGACATGGTGCGAGTATTGTTTTCGAATCGAGGGAGACCTTGTCTAGAACAACAACCGGAGAGAGATGGCCTTCACTCAAGTTGGATCCGCCACCACCACCAAAGCCGCCAGATCCAGACAGGTCCTTGGTGAAGGATGGATTGTCCTCTGGTTTGATCAAACCGGCACTGTTAACATCTACTGCTATCATGCTATGTTTTTGGGTCAAACATACAACTCAAAACAGAGTGAATGATCCAAGCAAGAGTTGTCATGTTTTAAGCTTGCTGTCACTCTACTTCAAGTTATCGGACCCTGTGGACACTTTTTTTTTAATTCACCTTGAGGACAAGTGAATCTTTTGGGGGAGTACTGTTAGACCCTAAGAATGAACAAGAACCGTCCTTCTATTTTGTCAAGCAGTTACTTTTATTAGCAGTTATTGTTTTTAATATTAACATTTAGTAGCGGTTAGTATTTATTTGGGGAGTGTCAATAAAATGAGGAAACCATGTGTTACATGGGTTATTGTGGAAAAATATAAGAGGGCTATTTGGGAGGGAGAGACTAGGCTCTCAGATTCTTGGAGGGAGAGAGAACCGAGACTCTCGAATTTCTTGGAAACTCGTTGTAATTACTGTTAAATTTCATTGTTAGGTACCAGTTTCTATGAGATTGTTAGTGCAACCCAAAACTCAATAAGATTTCCCAGGTTCTAGGTTCCAGTTCTATCAGTCTTCCTTTGAGTTCTATAGTTGTATAAGGGCTAGAATATCCCCCCTTATATTCCTTTATATATATTAATTTATTTGCTCACTCCAAGCATTAAGCAATAATCCTGTTCTAAAAGAGGGAAAAAATAAAATATAAAATGGTGATGCTCATCTACAGCAAATAAACACTCACATTCTATAATATTCTTCCAAGTCATTGCCATCTAACTTGAGCTGATCACCAACATTTCTACTCTTTTCCTGCACGTCTGCCACTTTTGCTGTAAGATCGTTAATTTCTTTCAGTAGCTTTGCTATTTCATTGCCATGCTTCCCTTGTTGTTCATTTTTTTCGCCAAGCTCCTTCTCTCCTTTTTCAATTTTTTTTCTAATGCGAGACATTTCCTCCTTTAATTTAAGAAGCTTTGATTGCTGCAAGGACATAAAACCAGAAAAAACACATAAACTACTCAAAGCATAACAAGTACAATCAACAAAGGGAAACAAAACTATAAAAAAAATGTAAAATTATTTTCGCATAGTCCAAAATCTATATTTCATTTTTGAATCTGAAGGAGATGGTACTGTTAACAGTTCGGGAGGGATTCAAATTGTAGTCGTACTGTACCACTCGCAGTATAGTGAGATTAACAAAGCCATTTTCAAAACTTGGACACTAAAATTTTTAATCCGGTTTTCTTCATAATTCACATGAAATATGATCAAAAACACGATGGTTAAAATGCATAGTACCGGATCAACTTGCAAAGTTCAATGGCTAGAGTTGAAAATGAAGTGATCAATTGCCACAACACACCCCAGTTGTAGAAAAAACACTCACAGTCTTGTTGAGTTTGTTGCCTTTCTCAGTTATTTTCTTCTCAAGTATCACAACTTTTTTCAGATGATTGGCTTGCTCTTTTTTCTTTTTACTGACTTCATGTTTAGACGTGTCTGATTCTTCATTAACACCTTCGAGACTTTTTTTTTCAACTTCAAGTTCCTCAGTTGTCTTAACAAAATCATTTTCTAAATTGAACAACTGCCACAAGAAATGTTCTTTCTTCATAGATTTCTGCAAGGTGGAAAAAACATATTTGAGAATTTGACCACAAGCAGTCGGATACAGATCAAGATATAAATTGAAGAGGAAATAAAAAAATGCATGAAATAATGATAGTTGCAGTGATAACTCCAATTACTAATAAGAAGTGGAAAATGCCGTCGCGTAAAGTAATTAATAGATCCAACAGAAAATAGTAATATGAAATAAGACAGGCTTGCATTGAAGATGAACTCTGAGAAGTAATGCTCAATACAAGAACTGAAACAGTAATTGACAACAGATGGAGATAAATCTCTTTGCAGAATGTAGAAAAGTAAATGATAATCCCTGATGCAAACCCCAGATAACAAACAGTAAATGTTATTTGTACTGTGTATTCATCTGCTTCAACTACTAGATTCATCACCCCTTCCTCGTGCGTCCACCTTCTATGATGGAGAGGAGGGGCCTATGAAGCTCTGCCCATGGAGGAAGGATGCCTAAAACATTGAGAAAGTTCAGATTTCCACACTTTTTAGGATTCTCAAAAAGCCTCCATCTTGCGATGCCAGAATGAGCTTCAGACATGATATGAGCTGCAATTTCAGGACACGCTGCGAACTCAGATGCTTCGGTCACACCATTCGTCTATGACGCACCAGGAAACACAGTGTCAGCAACCACACGATCCACCACAAAGGCAATGCTGTTTGCCACTATAAACATTCAGAATTATTTCCATCTTCAGGCATTTGTAAGAATTTGTAAGCTTTGCATTGAGCTTCGGAACACCTCGGCTGAAAATGATTCTGTTCAGAGTATTTTATTTACAATTGAGGTCAATTGATGCTCTTAATGAGTAGGTGAAGTTGTTTCTCCGCAAGAACATTTAGATGTTATTCTTGAGGGTCCACGTGAGGAGCATGAATCTATTATGATCTCTTTGAGACAGTTGCATTAGCACATTCAGAGAAATTACACAAGGAAGAAATCATGCATCTTCAAATTACAAGTGAGTAATAATGAGTGCAAGTCTACAAATCTTGACGCGGTGGACACCTCTGCCACTCAGCCAGATTGATGAAGGAAAAGTTTAATCCTTCAGGGCAAAGAAATCAAAGATAAAGTGAATAGGGGCCTTCTTTATGAAACCGGCTACCAGGAAGGATTGTGCCAAACATGTGGCATTAGTAATGTACAAACTCCATATGTTGTACTGTATGAAGACTATTATGATGATAGCTATTAATATTATCAGCATCTATCACCATCGTAATTGTAACACCCGTATAATATATATATATATATATATATATATATATATATATATATATATATATATATATATATATATATATATATATATATATATATATTACAACAATTAATTGGTACAAATACAACATAAGTGCCAAACGGCGTCATTTATATATACATATCCAACCTATATATTACATATTATGGCACATGATATACAAAAGTGCCTAGCAAATAAATTAAGATATATGCAACGGAAACTATCTTGAAACATCAAATTCTTCGAAATTTCTTCACACAACTTTACTTTCGCCTTTTATCTTGCCTTGAATTACCTGAAATCAATAATATAGTAGGGTGAGATAATAATCTCAGTGAGTCCCCCTATTTTATGGGCTCACTAAGCTCTAAAGGGTCTGTTATCGATTTCTTACTTAAGCTTTTCACCTTACGTTACTTGTGTATCAATCACACAATTGTAATAAGGACTTGAGTGTTCAAAGGGTTTTACGCTTTGTATGGAAACATACAACATGAGTTCATATAACTCAACAAATCACTATTCGGGAAATGTAAACAACAAAGTATCTTTTTTCGACTGATCTCACGTCTAGGACTATGGACACGGGTCACGGATCTCTGTTACCTCGAACAACTTTCCTTGGCCTGGTCCAAATTCATAGACTATGGACACGGGTCACGATTGTCCGCTCAATAAAGAATGTCTTCTCCCCAGCCAATCCCAATCTAAGGACTATGGACACGAGTCACGGACTTCTTACAATTGAAATACTTCTCCCCGGCCGATCCAAATCTGTGGACTACGGACATGGATCACAGTATCCATCTCAATGATTTGTCTATCCCGATCGCTATTTTATATAAATTTTGGACTCGGGATACGCACGAATGGGGACCAGATGGGGTTATTCCCGAATATGCGATTATTCTCATTCATCACCATGTAATTATGTCATAATCACCATGGGATTATATCTCAATTATCATGTGATTATATTATATTCACGATACATCATAACATGTTTCCATACAAGCTCATTGAATCGCAACTATGACATTGTTTTCCATCCATAACTTTGGCATTCTTGTAGATGGGACGACTTACCTAACGTGACTAGTTCACGAGTACACACTGAGGTACCTCTTACACTTGAGTATCACTTACCTAAGTTATTTACCATAACTCAGGTTCTCTCTACTCATCTCATTCACCTATCTAGGACTCTAGATTTACTCTCACTCATCATCATGGAACTTGCTTCATTCATTATCCATTTAACACGCACACATGATAGTTCATCACTATTATCCAATTAATAATTGAAACACAAACATAATCTCTCTTAAGTCTTAACCAAATGGTAGAGCATGGAACTAACTTTCCAACACATCTGACTGCGCCTCATTTCGAGTTACGAAACTCAAGATACGTTATTTTCAATTTGGTAATTTTACCACACGGTCAGTGGTAATCGATTACCAGTATGTGGTAATCGATTACCAATCTTCAAAATGGACTAAAAACCTAATTTTAAGTAGGTAATCGATTACCACAACAGCTAGACTAGAAAATGCCCAATTTTTTGCATACATATCATTTTCAAACCATTCCTCATCAACCCTAATCATGTTCTAACATACCCAAACATTTCCTACCATAAATTAATCATCATAACATACATACCAACCTCATCCTTCTGAAACTCTAATGAATCTACAAACACAACTTCTAACCACAACACAACAACATATCATCAACATAACTTAACCTCATGGAACAACAACATAACACCAATACAATATTAACATAACATAACTTTAGGCACAAACAACATCAAACATCATGAATTATGCAAAACAACAAGATGATCATGCATCAACGTCAATTTTACACATATAGCAAGTTTCAACAAAACTTAAGTTCCATATCAATAAACAAGATATTACATTAAGCATCACCATCATTATTATTTATTTATAAAGAGGTGGTCATAGCCCATAAAGATGCAAGTCATAATATTGAAGTGAAAAAGGGCATGAAGGAACAATTTAGATGTAACAAATAGGAGTGATTGTCGTGTGCATCAATTACAGACACACCCTTTATTTAGAACTGTGTTTTTAAAATCAGACCGGCTCAGCCAATCAAATGGACGGGATTTGCTGACTTTGACTTTAGGTACCTTTAGTACCTATGTGTCTATCTGACTCAAAACTAATAGTATTTCTCTCTCTATAAATAATATACTATAATGATGCAATCCTCCATTAAATAGCCTAAAGTTACAAAGGCACCACTACACTAAAGTTATCCAATCCATTCCTACCAATCAGCCCGGTTCAACCAAGAATCAGGCCAATGGCTGGTCTGCTCACTGTAATGGATTGGTTGTGCAAGAGAACCGGTTACTTTTCGGTTTAATCGAATAAAATTGGTGACATCCAGTTCGATGGGCACAATACACTGATATGGCGTCTTTTTTTTAAATAGAAAAATTCAATATAGGAATCAAACCCACATGTACAGCCACAACATACACTGGGCAGTGACGTTTATATACTATATAGCCTTACAAATTACTTCCTTAAATATAATTTTTAAATTTTGTTTATTGTAATTAAAATAATGTTATTGTGCTTGATTAAATTTTCTTGTTAAATTAGCCACATACAACCAGAAGTACAGAGGACATGCATGAATATATAGAAACAAACATGAATCAAGAGCAAATACAGTTACCAATTGATCTTGCAATCGGATATGTTTCTCGGCCTCTTCCTTTTGTTCTTTCTTCTGCTTCCTCTCCATAACCATTGTCTTTTTCTTCTGATAAACAAGTGCTGATTTCTGCTCTGCAGAAGCCTTATCTTCTTCAAACTCCTCATAGTCTCTCTTGAGATCGTCAGATCCAGATATCTGCTCAATAAGGCCAGTAAGCTCCTTAGGATTTTTCGACACAATGGATTCAACATCACCCTAGAATAACAATTTCAGAAGATTCAATATTCAACAAATTGAGATACAAATAACATCATCACGAAATTGAGATAAAAAATAAAAGCCAGGAACCTGAAAAACCAAGAAATTGCGAGGCTTAACAAGAATGCCTAGGGATTTAAGTCTAGCATTGTAGAGATCCCAAGTAACGACGCTGTGGTCGATGCGGTACTCGCTTGCTCCGGCTGAGGTGATAGTTCTGGTGAACGTGATCTCGGATTCATTAGCGAGTCGATAAACCATGCGAACGAAGGCCGTTCGTCCTTTCTGGTCTTTATCTCTATCATCGAAGGAATAAATGAGATCATTGAGTTGAGCACCGCGGAGTGTGGCGGTTGTAACACCAAGAACGAAGCTGATTGCGTCCATTAGGTTGGATTTTCCGGCACCGTTAGGACCAATGATTGCAGTGAAGTGAAAGAAGGGACCGATTGTTTGTAAACCCTTGTAGGATTTGAAATTCTCTAACTCTAGCATGTGGATTTTGCCTCGAGAGAGTAGTGACGGCATGGTTCGGTGGTTGAAGAAAGGGGTTAGGGTTTGGGTTTGGGTTTGGGAATTCAAAAGAACGAGGGAAGTGGAAAATGAATTGGCGGGAGGTTGGCGAGAGACTTGAGAGTGTTACGATGTAATGTCACTCGTGCGTGGGAAATTTTTAAGGGAGCTTAGGTGGTGAAGATGTCAAAATGATTGTTTTGAAAAATTCATTCAAGTGTGGATCTAGTGGTACAATAGTAAACAATACTCAGATTAATCTAATGGTGAGACACAAAAAGCCAAAATTTGAGAGAGAAATTTAGAATAACAAAATAAAATATTATCATCTTTAATACTGTATTTAGTTGGGTCACTTCGATCCGGTTTCAAAACTGTAATTTCAACATTAAATTCCACGATGAAAGAAATAGAAGATGAAGATCAAAAATAAGATCAATAAATATTAATTTGATAATTTAGCTATTTTTTATGTTTAAATAAGATTAAAAAAATTAAAATAAAATATGTAACATTCAGTACATCTATAAGAGTACAGATACGGTACAATTGTGTACATTATATAATCCTAACTGAAATTGAAATTAATTTGATAACTTCATCTTAGAATTCTCCAATTTTTAAATATGTATGTCATTATCTTTTTCTCATATCATTACAAAATATCTAAATTTTTTATTTTGTCTCATCATTACAAAATATTTAAATCTTTTATTTCAATATTTAGATCTACAATTTTATTTTATTTTCTATTTTATATAATTTTTATAATAGAAATGTATTAATCCTTTAACACATTGTAAAATAGTTTTACAATCATATACACTATTCAATTGTACTTCATTTTATTTTAAAAAAATATAATAATATAAAAAATTATTAATTTATTATTAATTAATTGTGTAAAATAACTTTACACTAAAATTTATAATGAGAAGAAACAAAATTTATTAAAATTTTGGCGTCTTTAACTCAAGACAACTACCAAACTTTATTATAATTTTCATAATTAACTATAGTGAATTTTAAATTTTTAAATATCGATATTTGTGTCGCCTATAAGATGAATTGATGAATCGATGAATTTACTCATCTTCATTAACAAAAAATTAATACATACATCGAATAAAAAAACTAACATGATAGTTTTTTTAAAGATTTAAAGATCAATAGTTTTTTTTTTTTAAGTTAATGATAGTTTTTTTTAAGATTTAAAGATTAATATAGATTATTTTAAGTTAGACCCCAAATTTTTTAAAAGAAATCAAAAATGATTTTAACAAATTTTAAAATAAAATAAGTTTTTTTAATCAAAATATTTTAATTAATTTTTTTTCTTATCACCATAGATATAGTCTGATTCGAAAGTCAATTCTAACATCAAATGGATCCAACCCACAATCACAGTTGCGGGAATTGAATCATGATCCTCCCTACCAAATCCAGCGACAATCATCACTGAACCAATTATCCATTTCAACTAACAATTGGTATATTCTAATTAACTTTATCTATGAAGGAATATTCATCCATTGAAAAATATTAATGGGCAGATTGAATGAATTTCTTAATGGATCAATTAAATTTTCAAAAAATTAGCAAATTATTAATAGATAGATTTCATTTATCATCATCTATTTTACCAACCCTAATTTAAAAAGTAAGCAACCAAAGTAGTTCTAATAAAATAGAACATCAATATCAAGTGCCACCTAAATAAATTGGACAGCAGTGGGTGCCCAATGAGCTCAGCCCCTTTATAATGGATAATCTGTTCCTTTCATCAAGGTCGAGCAAATTTTATCTAAAGAATACCAAATCGAATGAGGAAGCTGAACCAAATCAATTGGTGTTGTAGTTAACTACAATGGGAAATTCAAAATAATGATAATAATAAATAAAAATGAAGAGACGCTTTCATTTCAAACAAAAAGTATACAAAAGTTTAATGTACCCAATGAAACTGTTTCAATCAATGACATATAGGCTGTTTAATATGGATGGTACTGATTTGTTTCAAGGGCTAGAAAGGTTCTTCAAATTCTCCTCCTTTGCATACCAATTTGGTATTATCTTTGAAACATGGGGATACAGATCCTTGTACGAGTTCCTAATGGTCCCTTCTGCAACTCCTGTAGCAAGTGATATATCTGTACCAATATGCAATAGCTTTTATCAATTATTTTCTTAGTTAATAAATATATATACAGATTGTAGCATAAGTATATGTAACTGTCCCAGACCTTTGAGAGGTTTTTTGTCATCTGAAAGTTGAGTAATGATGTATATAACTGCAGCAGCAATTGATATGGGACTTCTCCTGTCAGATTAGATGTTATTAGTATCAGATACCATAATATAACAAGAATCCATAAAAGTTAAGGTACAGTGAAATAATCTTAGTTTTATACAACTGAGTCTACATAGTCGAGTTTAGGTTGAACCGTTGAACCATGAATAACATACGATTTTTTTGGGTTTCCATAGTTTTCTCCGCCGAAATTAATCCTATTAGAGGTCGGACACCGAATGTGACACCTATCTCAGCAAGGATTTGAACCATGGTTATCAGGTTTAACCAGACAAGGACACTAAATGTGACACCTCTCTCAGCAAGGATTCGAACCATGGTTCTCGGGTTTAACCAGACAATGCCAAAATAATTATCAAAATTAGCGGTTCTAAGTCATACGGTGACTGATTGGATAGCTGAGTTGAAATATAACAAAATTACAAAGCTGTCATTTTCTCCGAAAACTCAAGCTCCTCGGTAGATGTACAGTGTACTAAACTACTAAAGTCATTCAAGAACACCACGCGAGCTGTTTCCAAAGTTGTGTTTGTAGCATACATTTTTCCATTTAGAGAGCATCTTATGATGCTTACTATAATTTATGTTTTACAATCTTATAACGCTCACCCCATCTTTGACAGAAGCTTGATCTTGACAACATTGTGTTGGGGCTAAACCTAACCCTAATCTAAAGCTAATGCAGTTGGGTGTAGGTTCTTATCACAGAAACCTTGCCCAAAGTTCTCACCATTGTCAATCTCTTGCAGTGAACATGTATTCCATAACTTAAAGTCTGAAGAAATAAATCAAACTAAAATTTACCTTATATCAAATTCTTCAGATTTCGTAACAGATTCCTGAGCAGCTTTAACAGCTTGATTATTCATACCAAGATTGGAACAAAAACGCCTCTAAAGATTGAGATGAAAAATATGTTAGTAATACAACTATAAGACTTATGGAAGTGGATTACAGTACTAAACAATGATTGAAGTAGAAAGCTATATTGCACAAGCGCACAACACTAAAGAAAACTCACCATGAAGTCCCCAGCATGTATTGTTCCCATTTCTACACTTTGACCACCATTCTCCAAACCCAGTTGCTTCACTATGTATTCTTTTGCTCGGCCAATTTCCTTCTTGGTGGCTCCATTGGCAATTGAGCAAATTTCTATTTGAATCATCAGGATCAGGGGCTTGTGTCTCCAAGGAAGCATTGATATATTAAAAATTCATAGGATGTACCTTTTACGGTTCGCGGTATTTCTTCTTGTCGACAAGCAATGTAGAGGCAAGCAGCCAACAATGCATCCTGATTTCTTCCCCTACTAGATTTTTGATCTTCAACACGCTTGTATATTTCATTAGCCCGGTCCTTCAAATTGATAATAAAAGGAACATAAGAGAAGCAAACACTAGCTTTACATGTAAATTGGAAGTTGAAGATTGAAAAACTATAACAAGTGTTTCAAAGTGCAACTAGTACGATACCAACAATCTAAAAACAGTTTCATCAGCCTCGACACATGAGAGGGTATCACAAGAAACATTATCTGGCCCTTTCTCTCCGTTAGATAACATTCAGCTGTCACTCCTCATTACTCGCTTAATAAAAATTGCTTGAGATGCTTTGCCAACTTATGACAAAAGAAAGTCAAACCATTCAGAATTTTTCAACGTCTTGTTCACAAAACTTCTACACACCAAGAATTTTACAGAAAAATTTGGAAAAGGTCCGAGTCCGATGATAAAAATTGCAAACCATGTTAGAAGAAGTATTGAAATCTCTCCCTGCTTTGGATAATACACACTACAAACTCTCGTAAAACAGCATGATAGTTCAATACAATCTAATCTAATTTAACAAATGATAAAAACAATCTAAAACTCTCGTAAATTGGAAGTTGAAGATTGAAAAACTACAACAATTGTTTCAAAGTGCAACTTGTACGATACAAACAATCTAAAAGTAGTTTCATCAGCCTTGACATATGAGAGAATATCAAGAAACACTATCCCTTTCTCTTAGCTAGATAGCATTCAGCAGCCATCACTCCCCATTCTTAATTAAAAATTTCAAGAGGTGCTTTGCCAACTTATAACAAAGTGAACATCCAAAAAAAAAAAAAAAAAATCAAACATTCAGAAAATTTCAATGTTTTGTTCCCTATTCTTCTAAACCATTCTCAGAATTTTATAAAAAAAGTTGAAAAAGGTCGAGTCCAATGATACAAATTGCAAACCACATCAGAAGAAGCATTGAAATCTGTCAGTTTTGAATAATACACACTACAAACTAAACAGCTGATAGCTCAATACAATCTAATCTAATTTAACAAATGATAAACACTGGATGCATCATAATATGATCGGGTTAATCATAATCATCGATCAGTACATTCACATATGTTGATCAAACTTCCATTCTAATGATAGTAAATGAATATGAAGGGGGAAAATAACAATCCGAAACAGAAGATGATACCTTGACAGTTCCAACCAGGCCCAACCTGAAATTCAATAGGATACATCAACAAATTTCACTATTGCATCGATCATCAATTAATAAGATTGAAACTAGTTTCATAATAAACAAAACTACCAAACTACGAGAGTTCATTTCATGATTCAATCATATACTTCCGTATGAAACCCTAACTAACCTCTCACACATGGTGCCAATTGTTTTGAAAGCAAGGATCAAGCCACGATCGGGATTGGAGCCACGATTCTGCCAACGGCCAAGGGATGACGAAAGGAAATCACCAGAGGCACCGTTAGGTTTGGCAATGACGGTGGAGAGACCGCCGTCGGTGAGGAGAGGGTTGTTAGGACCTCCAACACGTACGGGATCGTTGTCGCCGGACTCGTTGGCGAATGTTCGCCACTCGGAGGTCTCATCAATGGAGTGAGATTCCAAGACAAGGCCACACTCGGAACAGACGGCGTCCCCGGCTGAGTGGTCGAACACCACCTCCGTCTGGCGCTTGCAATCGCTACAAAATGCATCAGACATGATGATTGCTCCGTTCTCGGTAGGGTTATTTTTATTTGTTTTCAGTTGATGTTAGATCGATTAAGAAATGAGATTTTAGGATGTTAATGTTTCTATCGTTTTTTTTATGGGGGCGTTATGTTTCTTCTTCTCGGATTGAAACGGAGAAAGAATAATGGATGATTTGGTCGGAGTTGTGTATTGGTATTTATAGTACCCAAAAATCGAAATGAAAAAAAAATAAATAAAAAAAGTGGGTTCGATTTGTGAGACTTGTTTGGGAAGGTCATGCGGTTTTCGTGCTTAAGAAAACACGAGTCGGTTCGATCATCATACTGTATTTAATTTATGGATATATTTATTTATTACTTTGTTCATCAAAAGTATTTTAAATAAGACAGGTTTTGTTCCAAGAACATATTTTGATTTATGGATAGATAGATATAGATATTTTTAATATTTTATTCATTAAAAGTATTAAAAGTATGGTGGTTTGGATATACTAATTCAAAAACGGATTAAAAATTTGAAAACTCTAGATATTATTATGTGTTCGGATAGCATTTGATTTTTCTAAATCAAATTGAACTGCGTGTATATATTTCAATGATAATATATTAAATTAATTTATTATTAATTGATATTTATTTATTAATGCTAATTATAAGATTAATTTTATTTATTTATTTTTAATGTTTATTTATTTCAACTATAATTAATTATTTTCATTTTATAATATTAATTTTTAATATATTTTATACAGTATATATTATATTAGATATGTTATTTTTAATGTTTTTTATTATATTAATAGAAAAATAATTTCAACTTTTGATATTTAAATTATCTATTTTAAACTATATTAAATAAATCAGATTGAGTTGGATTATAATCAATCGTCTAAAATTCAATTAAATTGCAAATAAATTATTCTTTAGAATGAGTGAGTTTTTATCTGAAAATCATGCGGTTGTGCATAATTAAAGTACTCTTCAATCACAATTTATTAAAGAACAAAGAACAAATTAAATAACAATCCAAATTTAATTTCACCTCATAAAAAATGTACTTTAAAAAATTAAAGAATTGGAATAAAAGTTTTTTCTATATGAATATGAATAGTAAATTTAGATATTAGCTGAACATTTTTCTTAGTCTTTTATTACAAAAATAATGTTTTTATTTAATTTAGTCTATGTTAGGTTTTTATTTATTTATTTGGTAATAAAGAGGGTCTAGACTCAAAAAGAGAAAAGCTATGAGACAACAATTCTAAAAGAGAGAAATTCAGTTCAATCATTCTCAACTAGGTGAGTAACTCACCTAGGGATCTCATCGTAAACCATCGTATTATTCTTGTATTTCTTTCCTTCTAGCAAGAAGATTGACAAATTTATTAAGTTGGTTCAACTGTGATTGGCGTTGAATTTGGTAGGAAGAACAATGACTCGATCCCCCACAGCTATGATCGAGAGGGAGCTGGAACCACTTGATGTCAAAACAAATTCCCGAACCGGACTATACCAGTGGTTAAAATCCAAAAAAAAATTATTCATTAGACTTTTGATTTGAATACTCCAAAACTCCGCCATAAACAATACAAACCCCAATACACTTGAAAAACTCATCAAGCCAATAGCCATTGACATCCCTTAGAATTCCTCCACACCCTGACACCCCCTTGTAATCATGAGCTCCATCAACATTAAACTTTATAAAAGAACTCTTACGAGGACACCATTTAAGAAGGTGATGTTCATGACTTATATCCATAATCCTATCATTAATTAAAATTGTACTGTCCCACCCTCTCCTTAATCAATTGTCTAGCATTGTTGGGGCGGACAAAATTTGCTTCATGAAATTTCTTATTTCTCCAACTCCAAAAAATATGACACCCAATGGTCCAATAATTACACAAATCTGGATTAGCCTGATTCGAACTCTGTAAATTTAGAGAAAATCAATTCTTCCATTCCATTGGAAAAAAGTCTATGTTACGCTTTGAAATTGACTCTTTATGAGTTTGATAATATATATGCTCTACATAATTTCTTAAACAACATTTAATTATATTTTAAATAAGTAGATTGAATCTACTAAAACTTAAAAAAAATAATAAATAATAAATTGGGTACACCTTTGAATGTTATTTAATAAATTTATAGTTAAAAACTTAATAATAAAATGATAAATTGTGATAAAAATTAAAATTATTATGATTAGTAAATAAACATAAATTATCAATATATTTTAAAGATAGGAATTAAATTAATTAATTTTAATTATCATAAATACAAATGATAATAATAATATATTTTCTATCTTTGTGATATTGTTAAATAATTTAAAAAATATATAAATTGCACAAATTTTCAATTACTTCAAATTCAAACTATATATTTAAATTTTATGAATGATGTATTATATTTTGTTAATTAGGTTCAATTGGTAAGTGTATAATGACATTGGATGTAAACTTGTAAGTTCGAATTAGCGACGTTTCACTTATTTATTTTTAAAAGGTGGATTTCACCCACTAGACTATGTGACTAAAAGATTTGTAAATAAAGTATATTTTAAAATTTAACTAAGTACATAGGTTTTAGTGGGAAATGAACTTCTACTAAGGACGAATCGTTCGAATACTACTCGAAATTGATTCTTGAGTCGTCTCACTGAATCCCGAAACCTGATTAATCGATTCATTACGTGGATCGAGACTAATTGCTGAATAAAAAAAGTTTATTTTGAAATTTTATTTATTTAACGTGTATTTAAGTTTTACGATCAAATATTTATAACTCGACAATCTATATTATTAATATAAGACATTGGTTTTACATTAATGAAAACTAAGTTTAATATCTTTTTCATACATTTGTCTAAACCTAGCATCTCCCATTTGTGGTGCATTTACCTAGGGGTGTAATATGATCAGAAAAATTTGATTTCATTTGGTTTGATTTAAAAACTGAACCAACCCATAAAAATCGAGGTGGTTTGATTTAATTTTCAATTTTATATTTTTGGAATTACCAGTAAATCGAACCGAAGACTATAATTAGCAACTTAGTTTTTTTTTTGGTTTATCATACCAATTGAAATTCTTATTGAACCCATTATAAAGCTCAACCTTCAAGTTATAAAAACTTCATTTATTAAGAAAAATATTAAGCTTTTATTTAAGTTAGTGACCAACAATCATTATGCCAAATGAATAAATTAAAAGAGAAGTACAAAAAGGAGGGAACAAAATCAAACCCTCTAGCCATTAATGTTGATGCAGGTAGTGGACTGTTCATGTAGCATAAAAAGCAGATCGATAGTTATACTTGTTAACTAGCATATGTGGCAAATGACTATTATAATATAGTATAATCTGAAATTACGCAAAAAACAGGCATTGTAAAAGTACCTGAACTGTTGCAATGGGAAGCATATAGTCCCTCATAAAGTTGTTCCAGCATGGCTTTGTCTTGATGTGGTGTATTTTCATTTAAGGTTAAATTGACCTTGAGCATGATAGTTTCCCATAAATTCAAGATAAAGTCTTTTCAAATATCTGATATAAAGCATGAAAAAAAATTAATAGAAACTTACTTCCCGTTCATAATGAAAAATAGCAAAAGATATGTATGGATAATATATATAGAATAGGTCTGATCATTTAGAGTAGTGGTGATAAAACTGAATTATAAAAAACTGAGACTTTTTTTACTTACACTAAAACATAAATTTGGATGTTGCAGTATATGATAGCTTTCCGCAAGCAACCTAAGAAAACAAATTTTAATGTGCAGATAAAACAAAATGTTGGGAACAAAATTATAAAAGCCTGCAAGTTTGTCATACAAAACATAAATGTGAAGTGTGCAAATGTAATTAGATGCGTGTTTGGTCGCATATTATTCTACCATCAACTTATGATTTAACAACGTTGTTAAGAAATTATTAATAAATATATAACAAGAGTTGGGTTTTGTAAGATCAAGGTAGAATAACAAATAACAAACAACTTATTCATATAAGTCGAATGACAGGTGATGCAACAATTGAGCAATCTTTATAAGTTCAATAAAAAATAGTGTGTACCTCATACTAAGAATAAGTGACCGATAGAAATTTGCATTTAAAAAAGAGAACCACATAATAGATTCATTACAAAACACTTAGATGATCACTATAATAGTTCAATATTGGATCATAGTGAATATAAAAAGCATAATTACACCCTAAACAATCAAATTACAAAATAGTTAGAATTCATCCTTACAAAAAGGGTGCATTGTTTAATTATGCATAAAAAAATTAGCAGTTTCTGAAATAGGTCAACCATATTACTCATTCTTTACATGTTTGACCTTCTTTCAAGGCTTGGCTTTAGTGGCAAATTGTTTGGGAGTGAGGTTTTCAACCTGAATAAGATCATTAACTGAAGATGATATGGCAGTCCTCTTAAAAGGTGTGTTATAGAAGCCTGTCGAAGGACTCCAAGCATGGTTTTCCGCTAAAGAAGGTTGAGCAAACAATGATAGTTCAGAAGAAATTGTCATCTATGCATGACATACAAAAAATATTTTAGTAACTTTGTAAAAGGGGAAGTAAATATAAAGATAAAATGAAATTCATTAAATATTTAAGGGCATACAATATGATGGTTTGGATGATTGATTGGATTAGATGTGGAGATATCCATAATAGAGGCATGTGAGGTAAATTGATAAAAAAAATAGTATATCAATATTGCATACATAAGCAAGTGCGAGGTCAAAAAAGGAATGTTTAAATAAACAGGTTATACCTCATTTGGGGTTAGGTAGTCCTTCAATTTGTTGTAAACATTCTCCTTGTTAAGTATTGTCACGACTGGATATTGCTGGTAAAAGAATTGATACTTGATATAGGATGTCATGTCTTTATTCAACAAAATTTCGAGGTGTGCTAGCCAAATCTTAGGGTTATCCTCTCCGGCCTATGCAGGCATCAAAATTTTGTTGTTTTATCATTTAATAGAATGAAGTAATATTAACAATAATGCAAAGTCTAACAGGACCAAAATTACTCACCGCCTTCATGAGTTGTCTTAATTCCTTAGCAGACATTTTAGTAAATGTTATACATTCCCTATCCCAAAACACAAAGGCCCATTTGCGGTCATCATATTCAACTCCAACTTCTATTTTAAAGATATATAAAATAAAGGAGTTTGTTAGAGCAGACAATGTCAATAAGTTAATTTACAATTATGAACTTAGTAATACCAAAAGGCTTACTTAGTGAGAGATTCGACGTCTTTAATTCCACATGGACACTCAAATTTCTCACTGAGTGGCTTGTTAGAAGACTTACAACCCGAACAAGGCTCATAATATCATCTGAACTTTGAAGCTTTAAATCATCTGGTAGTACTAATAGTCGTTGCATAACAATCCTTTTTTATTGAAAAAATATACATTAAAATAATGATAACAATATGTAGATTACAATATATATATATATTGATAATTTACAAAATACAACTAACTTTCCTCCTTCATAAATGTCACAAATACTTTTCACCTCATTGCGGCTAGTCCAGTTCTGGTTAGTGGATTGAATGGATGAATCATAAATAAGTGATAGAGAAAGAGCATGTACATTTTCCAAATTAGTGCCTCTCAAACCACAATATTCAAAATATGGCATTACAAATATATTAAATAAAGGTATCAGAAAAATTCTCAGTTGATACATCATAGGGTATTAACTTGCTTTGAATGCTTCAACTTGTGGATTCTCTAAGTTAATGTAAAGTTTATTATCTTTCCAAGCGTTTGAAATACTTGGTAATCTATAAACTATAACAATTTGGATAAACGACTGGTTACGTTGTAAAAAAATTTATAATTTAATTGGGAAAAAAGAATTATGAATACAAAACAATTCCAAACATGTGTGTTGTAACACCCAAATTCTACCCCGGTATTTATTATGAAAATCAGAGTTATAAAATTCTTTCCAACAAATAATTGGAGTATTATAATTCAACTAAAACAACAACATGCTAACACAGATACATAACACATAAACTCGGATAAAACGAAACAACATGAATCAACTTTATTAATATTAAGCAGCGAAACTATATTAATCAACTTGGATTCCATAGCATCTTTTCAACTTAAAACAATTTAAAGTCAACAATTACTTTTCATATATCAACATAGTTATTTAACAACAAAACCAAAACATCAAAACAACTAGCGTTCATCCCCTAAGTGTTACGTATCAGAGCGACAACCTGACTCGAACTAACAGCAACTAAACCTTTATTATTCATTACATGCACATTATCCACGTAGATGCAACATCACAACAAAAGGGGTGAGATATCTAACAACCTAATAAATCGTATGATAAATAATATATTAGAATTCAGATAAGGTAAATCAATGCTTCGGTAATTATTCATACAACCAACAAACAACTTAATAATAACAACAAGACACTTTATTTAATCAACATAACAACTTAAATCAACGCAACCTTATAACAACAACAACTTATTACAACAACAACTTATTACAACAACAACTTATAACAACAACAACTTATAACAACAACAAGAATAATAACAAAAACTTTAACACGCGACTCAACTATGCAAATGCATGTGGTACCATTTGGAGCATAACTCTCAACTTAAATATATGCCGATTTATCGAGGCATTAACAAGGCATAAGCCTTCAACGTGGTGCCATCAAGGCCAAGGCATAAGCCTTCAATTTTCAACGTGGTGCCATCAAGGTCAACTTAATCATACAATGTATGTCATGTGACCTCAACTTCAACAACAAATACATAATAATACAACAATAACAACAACATACAACAACTTAAAATATACATCAATGACATCAACTTAGATAAACACTGGTCATTCGACCTACAACTCAAGCATGTCCATAAATTGGAACAATTCAACTTATTCAACATTGACCATAAACCTACAACTTCATCAACTGCAAAACAACTTATCAACGTTGGTCATACGACCTACAACTTCATCAACATATCAACAACAATAATAGTTTATCAATAAAATTAATACGAGCAAACAACAACCAATTTTATCATAATCTGCAACTTCGCAATTTATTAACAACATCAATACCAACAAACAATAATTCAACGAAAACAACACAACACAATTTTATCATCGGTAAATTCATAATTTACGGCAAGTATACAATTTATTCTATACTCTTCACTCATAAAAAAATGTCATAATAATATATAATTATAACTTGACATAATTCTCAATGAATTATAAATCACTCTACCACAATCCCTACAATTCTAAAATAACTCTAAGGTGCTCAAAATTGCTCTACCAACAACTCGAGTCAAATACCTTTACCTTTAATTTTACGACTTACTAGATTTAATTTTAAACAACCCAAAACAATTAAAGTATGACTCTTAATAACTCAAAACAACTCTTGACAATTTTATTGACAACTCTAACAACTTTATTAACAATTCTATCGACACCTCTAACAACTTTATTAACAATTCTATCGACAACTCTAACGAAATTAAAATTAAGTTAAATTAGTTTATTATCCTAAAATAATTATCTCTAATTCAAAACTTTTAAAATTGTTATATTAATAATATTAAATTATTATTATTATCATATAACAGTGAACTTAAAACACTTATATTGGTTTTTCAACGTAACTCATAGTGTTGCTATAGTCCCTACAACTAGTCATTCTTAGTTTAAGACCTATATTACAATATTTATGTAGTTCTACTAAGTTTAAGACCTTCATACACAAAATTAATACTAAATTGAAATCACTTATATGTTCCCTGCTACAATATCAATTTGCTATGCCTTTACAATATCAATATAATATACATATATAGCACTTAACACTTAATTTTTGCTACAGTAAGATAGTATATGTATCACTTCCTTTTTCCTTTTTGTTTTATATACAAACACATAAGTACTGTAGTGTGAACGCTTGAATTATGTATTACAATACATTAAATAGGATATATCACAAACATGACAACATATTTATTCTGCTATAGTTCCTAGAATTATCTAATTTCCATTAATTTCTATATCAAACAATGCTTAATTTTTCGGTTCAGTGATCTCATATATGGTACTTCAATATTTATCGCTACAGTTTATAACACTTATTCAACTTATACAAAACAAAATATATGACTAAACACAATAGCTACTGAATCTACATCTCTATATTTCACCAATATATATCAATTCCAAACATAATTAATTATCACATATCAAAGATTACTAATCAAAATTTAATAATTTCAATCCATAAAAATTTGGGGATTTCAACCTACACATATTTCTCACCCAATAGAACAATCACAAATGCATAGTAAATTTCTCATTACCCTAATTCTCACGTACTATTCATCATACAACTCATTAGAAAATTAGAAAGAATTCCGATTTGACTTTCGGTATGCAATTTTCTCTCCGATGGCAGTTTCCTCCAAGCCTTTGTTTTCTCTCTCTACTGCAACTTCTATTCCTCTTTTTATTTCTAAAAAATCCAATATTTCTCTACTACTACTACTACTTATATACTACTTATATAGAGAACCCTAATATTTTATTCTTTTATTAAATCAAATATTCTATCACTAAACTAAATATTATAATTAAATAATATTCTTAATGGGCTAACTAAATGCACCACCAATACTACTTATACCACCAACTAACCCAATATAATTATTCTACTAATTATAACAGTATATTATTATTACTATTATGAATATATTATTAATAAACCACTTATACTATCAATAAATCAATCCAACAAATAATAATACTTATATTAATAATAATAATAATAATAATAATAATAATAATAATAATAATATATTACTCAACTATCAACTTAGTCTCTCAACTAATATATTAATCCAATAATGCCTCTTATAATAATTCCGATAATTTCCAACTTCGACTAATTCCAACAAATAAATCCTTAATAATTCATTTCAATAATTGAATGAATTTCTGGGCATTACATGTGTGGCTTACACCAAGCATGAGTCAAGATTAAAATTGTAGGACCAACAATTTTGTTGGGGGTTATTGTAGTTAATGAATTGCTTGCCATAATCATCCTACAATGCTACCTCAATAATATTACCTTTAATATCACGGAGTGGGATATTGACACACGACTTCTTACTGCCACCTCTCACATGTGTCTTCACAATATCTTGTAAAATACCAATAACATATGTTCCAAAAAAACATAAAGATAAGCTCAAATGTCGGTAAGATGACATTGATAAAAAATCAAACTGATTGTTATTGACTAACAAATTAGTTCTCAAAACTAATAAAGAAGATATTTTAAAGTCACCATATAACATACCAGGTTTGAAACATTAACTAAGAAAGTTCTCGATAGAATGAAAGTTGAATTTGTGAAGGGGTATTTTTGGTAACGCCACATTAGTCACGGTAGTCTCTCCATTGAAGACAAGTTTTAGTAGATTGGAACAAACTTTGAAAGTGCCATCATTTAGCACATGTTCTCCATTATAACGATAATAAATTTCATGCTCCTTTAGTTGTGCAACCCAATCATTAAAGTCTCGACTTCTAGCGGTGACGTGAATTTGATCGCCCTGTGATTTATAGGTACAAAAAAAGTATCCGAAAAAATTTAAATGTAAAGATGAATACCACGGTCATACCTTTCCATCTTGTATGACCAATTTTAGGTCTTGTTGGCCTGTTTTCTCCTTAACAACCCAAATGTCAACCACCATAATATGCATCTTTCACACTTGGAGGCCTTTGACCAGGTTCTGAATGAGAGTGGGAGCCCTTGACATCGTTGTTTTCCTAAACTGTCAAACGTGACAAAAACAACATTACAAATCATAACACAACTTCAAAAATAAATAACACAACTTCAAAAAATGATTCAAAACATAATACTATCATTTCATAAGTTGAGGCAAAGTTTTGACTTTTAGGAACAAAAGCTAATATATTAAGAATAATATTTTCATAGAAAGAATGCTAGAGTTCCCTTTGTTATGGAGGGAAAGTTGGAAACAAAAATTGGACAAATAACAAACCAACACTAAACACATGTTAAGTAAATAACTCAAAAAGTTGAATGCTATTTTATTATTATTAAAATGCCCTTTGATCTTTGAAATTTTTTTTACAAGGATTATTTAGTAGTTGTAGGCAATCCTTTAATAATAGTTAGATAATAGGTTAGTAAGACTCACTAAGCAATTTTCTTAAAATAATGAGTTAAAAAGGAATTGAGAACTTTTTAAATAGTGTTCATAGAATCCTTTCAAAATTAGGTTTTCCATTGTGGAGCAGCTGTTACAAAACTATGGGCATTGTTAGTGCAAGTACTTATTACAAGTACTACCGCGGGAGGGATATTTTAGTCTTTATCCAGTCAAGTGTTTTACTCTCCTTGAACTGCGTAGTATGAATAATCCACCTTCTAAAAACGAGACTACTAATTCCAGTAACTAACATAGCTGGCTCAGACAAACTCTCAGTTTTCATCTTTTTGCTGTTTCAAAGAGATCTCAAAAACTAATATCACAAGGGCTGGTAATTAGTACCAGAGAAAAAAAGAAGGTAATTAATTTTATCTGAAATTCATAATTTTTTTTTGCAGATTATAATATAATTGTGAATTTTCTTGGTGATGTTCTAGTTAAACCTCTCTCTAAATTTAGGGGATTTTTTATACTTTTTTTATTTTTAATATGAAATATTCTCCAATTCAGATTATTCAATGAAAATTCATTTTTTTTCTTAGTTGCTGTGTGTTACTGTTATGATTTTGTTTTCTCACTCTTTTGATTTGTTTTGTGGCTTTTGAAATTTGGAGCAAATAGATACCACTATATGGATTCTGTGCTTGGTAATTTGCCATCTTATAACCCTCATAATTTCAGTCAGATTCGACCGTCAGATCCTTCTACTTCTTCTGTAAGTTGTTGTTTTTCTTTTAATTTTATTCAAGTATATATAATTGTAGTTATCTGAAAATCATGATAGAGTTTATTTTCAAGTATTCAAATTTATGCTGTATAGTTCCAATTCGGTAGATCCTGTTCCTGCGTTTTCGTTTTGACAACATTTCTTCAATTTTCACTTGGTTGAGATTGAGATAAAAAATCTTCTAGTTGCAATCTTTAGGAATTTAAGTTTGTTTTGTTTTTCCAAGCTACTTGGATGATTAAAAGTCATAGTAGAATAACAATGTTGGCCCGAGGTTGAACTCGTTGGCATTATTGTTATATGTAGCATCGTCTCTAGGAAAATATATTTTTCATTGGAGCATTCAGAATTGATTCGCTCAAAAACATTTCATTTTAAAACTAATACTGTAAAATTTGGTTTTCTTTTCCAATATTGTTACTTAGATAAATTCTTCAATAACACTAGAGTTTTAGTTCTATTTTCTGGTAGACAAATTTTCCATCTTCAAGGAAAAGCATTATGATCTCCTATAAGAAAAATTCCTAATTCTTCCTTTTGGGCTAGTTAGTTAACAAACTAGAAATATACTTAATTTTCTTTTCTATCGATAAAAAAATCTCTCCACGGCTTTCAGTCATATCAGTGTCCACGGTACCTTGCCGCAAAATTGGCTGTTTTCTGATTTGATGATTATAGTTGATATTGTCTTTTCTATAGATTTGCTTAACAAATTACTAGCAAATGACATTATTACCCATATAATGAGCTGTGAGCTTTTGCAAATTGAGATCTTTGGATTATTGGATACATTTTATATCTTTGATAACGGATATAAGATATGCTCCTCTAATCAATTGTATTTGTCTAGAAAACTTAAAGATGAAAGATTTTACTTTGAAGTCAAACATTCTAAATGGATCACAGTTTTTCCCTACCTTTTTTCCAAATCAAGTAAGGAACAAACCATTTTGGAACCGTGGTGTGTGTCGTTTGTGTTTCACTTGTAAAATTGAAGTTGGTATTTTAAAATAAGTTTTTGAGGGTCTGATTTTTCATATTCAGTTCCCTACTCCTTCTGTTCAGACTCATATAATGGGATCACCTATTCATACATTTTCGTTTTCTTTATTGAAATGAAACTTCTATTTTCATGCAGAAGACACCGGCTACTTACCATCCTACTCACAGCAGGACCCTTCCACCGCCTGATCAAGGTAGTCACAAGAACCTTCATATTCTTCCACTTCTGCTGTTACGTTTCTCTTTACTTATTTGATTTATAATCTATTTGAAAATTTGCATCTTTCCTTTGGATTATTCATTTCTATCTAAATCATTATTTGAAGGAAAGTAGTTGAGAACAGAAAATGTTTCCTCAAACCAAACATACCCTATTATCCGCGCTTGTAGTTTTCTTCTTTTTTTACACCGATGTGTGCTGCCAATTTTCTGTCAGGTTAATTCTTTTGATTTCAATGGGGTTTTGTGACTGAGGGTTTGCTAACCTTTGCAAAATTCTTGACAGTGATAAACACTGAAGCCAAAAATATCCTCCTAAGGCACATTTATCAGCATGCTCGGGAAAAGGTTAGTTTTTTTGAAAGTTGTTAAGAGTCTCACATCGAATAATATATGACCTGAACATGTGTTTATAGGTTGGGGGCAATCCTCACCTCACAAGTCGATTTTATAGGGTTAAATTGAAATAGACCCAACTCATGACCATATAGGGGTCTAACGGCTGCATTGGCCATTTTTCATTGCAGTTGAAACCAAAAAGAGCTGCAGCTGGTAACCTTTTACCGGAGCACGGATGCAAGCAACCTAGGGTTTCCACTTGAGAGTGTTCATTGACCAACTACTGCATTCAATTGTCAGCTACTTTTTTCTCAAATGATAAACACTTGTTTAAAGAGTTTGGTACTTGTTTGAAGTTGTAAGCTATTATTAGTCAGGTACATACTTGGTTTGTGTAAATTGGACAACTTCCTCACCAATCAAAATATACAGCAAATGAAACTATCATGCTTTTATTGTAGATTTTCGTGCGTTACTTCTTCTGCTACAAGTTGACAGCACAGCACCATGTCCATACAAGTTAGGAAGAGATAGTACATGCTTGAATTGAGATTACCAAAAAATAAACTATTTTTTTTCTTTTTTCTTTTTCTTAATTATTTACTTTTTAATTCCAAAATTATAACGTCGATAATTAATTTAATAATCTCATTTAAATTTTTAACAAGTGTTAAATTTGTACATGTGGCATATGACATGGCAAATGATGTCAACATGGCATTAAATAACTCACCATTAATTTGACGTTAAACACAAACTAGTAAGAGACCCGTACCACGGGTGAATTTATTTTAATATTGATGAAATAATTTTTTTTTGTATGTATAAAAAATTTATATTTATTGGGAAAGTACAATGAAACATTATGAAATCAAAATATTATAACAAATAATATGATTATTCAAAATATAATGGTAAACTTGACAAATGATTTATTTAGATACACATGTAAATTTAATTGAATTACGTAATGTTAAAATAAACTCAATGTATTAAGTAATTTAAAAAAAAAACTTGTGACATGGAGAAAGAAAAAAATTAACAATTGAAAATAATGATAATAATTTGATAGTGACCCGTAGGATAAAAAGTTAGTTGTGTGAATGATATGTAATATTATTCAATTTAATAAAATATATTTGTAATTTTATTAAATTTAAATAATAGATTAATTAGTATTTAATGGAAAAATACAATAAAAAATTATGAAATCAAAATATTACATCAAATAATATGATTATATAAAATATAATGGTAAACTGAACAAATAATATATTTAGATATACATGTGAATTTAATTGACTTACGTAATATTAAAATAAATTCAATATATTAAGTAATTTTAAAAAAAACTTGTGACATGGAGAGAGAAGAAATTAACATTTAAAAATAATGATAATAATTTAATAGTGATCCCTAAGATAAAAAGTTAGTTGTGTGAATTATATGTAGTATTATTCAATTTCATAAGATATATTTTTAATTTTATTAAAGTTAAATAATATATTAATTAGTATTTTCAATGATAATAAACAAATAGAAAAGATAAAATATGTCTTAAAATGTAAGTTTAAAATAAGATATTTAATTGTAAAAGAATTAATTGAGAGAGAGAGAGAGAGAGAGAGAGAGAGAGAGAGAGAGAGAGAGAGAGAGAGAGAGAGAGAGAGAGAGAGAGAGAGAGAGAGAGAGAGAGAGAGAGAGAGAGAGAGAGAGATATTTTTAATTTGGACTAATGATAATTTGACAATTGGTGCATGAAATGAGAAAGATTGAAAAAGTTAAATGTTATTTTGTTAGGTATTAAAATGTCCTAAATGTAGTGTAAAATATTTTTTAGAAAATGGTAATTTAAGTAGTTTGGCTAATCTTTTAATATATGTTAGATAGTAGACAAGACTTGTTTTTCCATTTCTCTCGTCTTCATTTTATCTTCATGAAATTTTGATATATGTTAGATTATCATCATTTCTACTCTTTTAACTAAAATTTATAGATTTTTCATAAAAATTTGGAAAATAAAATTTTGACACTTAAATTTGAGTGAAAAATTTATCAAATGTAATTTTCAAATATAATAATATATTATCAGAATTCGTGTGAATGTATGAATTAAATAGAGACATCAATATATTTTGATTGATATTAGATACATTGTCAAATATATTAGATATTCAAATAATAATCTGTCACTTTCTATTCCTAGAAATATAGATTGATATATTTTTTTATGTCAATGTTTGTTTCAATTATAAAAGTTATGCTTAGGAATTTCTATTCTCAAGGACTTATTTTACATATAATTTTATCATTTTTTATTTTTATGTTATAGGATGAGAATCTTTTATTTCAATGAGAATAAGAATTAACTATCTATACTTAGGTATGGTGTGAGTAGGAGACAATTTTTATCTCCCCCAAACTTAAATACGAAATCTCAAATTATCCTTGTTCTACACCCTAAATCCAAACAAAAATGAAGAATTAAAACTCAAAACTCGTTTTAAATGGGTTCGGATATCCCCCACCACTATCCATCTACAAAAATCAACTTTTTTAATAAACATTACATACATACATTTCAAATATTTTAAATAATAAATACAAAACAAATAGATGGGTGGAAAAAAAATGTTATTATTATCCCGTCAATTCAAATGTTTTAAATAATAAATACAAAACAAATAGATGGGTGGAAAAAAAAATTATTATTCTCCCGTCAATTTCGGATTAGTACCCGCGGATACAGTTTTGTCGCTACACCTACCTATAGCTTCTCATTATCAAATATTTTAATTAATTTATTATTTATTTTAAATAAATATTTTTTATAAATATTTTTAAGAAAAGAAACTACTTACCAAACATTCAAATGAGAATAATATTTCTAATAATAATATTTTCAAAAATAACATTTTCAAAATTAAAATTCTAATTCACACCTTTAAATTGAAGGATAGATACCCCTTCTGTCCTAAATTATAAAACAATTTCTGAAAAATAAATTATTTTATAATTTTAATGCAATATTAATAATATTTTTTTCAATAATATTTTTTATTTCTCTTTTTTTTAAAAAATATTTTTTAATTTCTCTTTCCAATGGAATTAATGAACTACAATACTATCCAGTCATACAAAAATTTTCTATGTTATATAAATGTGTTTTTTTTTTAACATCTGAAATGTTAAAAATGTCTTGTACGTTAATTTGAAAGGGAGAGAGTATTCTGAAGTAAAAAGCAATGATTCCAAGTCATTAGTGTATGTGATAAAGTAAAGTCTTATATTTCTGCGCGTGAATAGACTAGAGCCAGTACACCAGGCCAACCAGCTATGAATGAATCAAAGTAACGTAAACTAAACAAATAGCTGTGCTGTGTGCGTGTCTCAACACAACTCTCAAGCAATCCAACAAGAGCATAGAAAACCGAGTTCTCCCAACTTTCACCTCTTTCTTTCTTTGCACTTTCCTTTTTATTCTCTTTTCCATCACCAACAACAAGCAAAATAAAACCCTCACCTCAAACCAAACTATTATACTTTCTTCTCTCTTTCTCTCTAAGCCTCAAAATGGTTAACCACCACCGTAAAAGATCCTCCGACTCCATCAAAGACGAAGAATCACATATGCATCTCATGGAATATTGTTCATGTTCAACCTCTATTTACTACAAAAGAACTAAGCCTAAGCTTCTCTCCTTTCTCTTCCTCATCACCTTTCTCTCTTGTTGCTATGTCTTCGCACCTTTCTTCCTTGCTCCCTCTTTCTCTCTATCTCTTCTATGTAAGCATCTCTAATCCAAAACTTGTTTATAATTTTCTTGTTTTTCTTATTTTGCTTTGTGTTGATGTTTTTTCTTGCTTTTCAGATTCTAATGGACCTGAAAATGATGCAAACCGAAACGGTGTTGATGTGAAAGCTTCTGCATGTTCTTCGGTTTCTTCCGGAACTATATGTTGTGATAGAACCGGTCATCGTTCTGATATCTGTGTGATGAAAGGTGATATAAGAACAGACTCTTCTTCCTCTTCAATCTTCCTCTACAATTCAATAAACAAAAATAATATTTCAAGGAACGTTAATGGTAGAAATGGTGAAAATATTGAAGAGGATGAAGTTGTTCAACAAGAGAAGATAAGGCCTTATACTAGAAAATGGGAGACAAGTGTGATGGACACAATTGATGAATTGAATCTTATCTCAAAGAAAGTGAATTCGCCAAGTGTTGGAAAATGTGATGTTCAACATGATGTTCCAGCAGTATTTTTCTCTAATGGAGGATACACTGGCAATGTTTATCACGAATTCAACGACGGAATTATACCTTTGTACATCACTTCACAGCAATTCAACAAGAAGGTTGTGTTTGTGATACTTGAATATCATGATTGGTGGATCATGAAATATGGTGATATCCTTTCTCATCTATCGGAGTTTGCTCCCATTAATTTTAGCGAAGATAACCGGACTCATTGTTTCAATGAAGCAATCGTCGGTCTCAAAATCCACGATGAGTTAGCAGTGGATTCCTCTTTGATGGAAGGTAACAAAAGCATTGTTGATTTCAGAAAGCTTTTAGACAAAGCATATTCGCCGCGGATTGAAGGACTAATTCGCGAAGAGGAAAAGGAATTACAAGAGAAATCAAAACAACAACAAAACTCCGTATCTCCATCTGAAGGAGTGCAAGAAATCGCGCGGAAGAAACCGAAATTGGTTATTGTCTCTAGAAGTGGTTCAAGGGCTATAACCAATGAGAATTTACTTGTGAAAATGGCTCAAGAAATTGGATTTCATGTCGAAGTTTTAAAGCCTAAAAAAACTTCGGAGTTGGCAAAGATTTATAAGGTACTTAATGAAAGTGATGTGATGATTGGTGTTCATGGAGCTGCAATGACACATTTTATGTTCATGAAACCTAAATCTGTGTTCATTCAAGTTGTTCCTCTTGGGACTAATTGGGCTGCAGATACTTACTATGGTGAACCTGCAAGGAAACTTGGTTTGAAGTACATTGGATATGAAATTCATCCTAAAGAAAGCTCTTTATATGAGAGGTATGATAAAAATGATCCTATTTTGAGTGACCCTGATAGCATTAACAACAAAGGGTGGGAATATACAAAGAAGATTTATCTTGATAGCCAAAATGTTAAATTAGACCTTAGAAGATTCAGAAAAAGGTTGCATAGAGCTTATGAGTACACAGTTTTGAGATTGAATTTGAATCTTCAACACCAATCACAGTGAATGTTTTCATTCCACGGTTTCATTTCGTTCATTCTTTAATGTAAAAAGAAATTGTTTATTTTTTGAAGTGTTATTGTTATGCATATAGTGACAACTTGGAAAGTTAGTGCAAAATATGTTGTGTATACTACTAGAACAGAGTAGCAAATTGTGATTCTATTATTTTTGGTGTATTGATACATGTGTAACATTGTTTACTATGAATTCAAATTCAATTGTCCAATGTGGGTGGTTACAAGTTATGAGGTTTGTCAAACTCTACTAGTGTGTAATGTTTGTTAGGAAGGAGGGTGTTTTTTCTTCCATTTTGTTCTAACTTCAATAAATTATTATGGCCATTGAGTCTATTAGATGTAAATTCATAAATTGATAAATGAAGTCTATGTAATTATTATGGGCATTGAGTCATGTTGGATAAAAATAAAAAATTGAATAATGAAGTTATGTAATTATTAAGGGCATTGAGTCATGTTGGATAAACTTCAAAAATTGAACAATGAAGTCTGTGTAATTATTAATGGGCATTGAGTTACTATGTTGGATAAACTTAAAAAATTGATCAATAATGTTTACGAATTTGATAAAAATCCATAAATTTTTTTTTTCCATACATTTGATATTTTAAAATATAAAATATGACATTTTTTTATAAGATGAGAATTCATATAAAATTTTATATTTTGATGGTTGAGGAAACTATAAGCAATTGCACTTCTAAAAAATATCAAATATATTAAATACAAAATAAGAATATAAAAATACCACATGATATATTTTTATTAACAGAAAGTTTATAAAAGGATAATAATAATTTTTAATTTTAAACTTAAATGAAACTTTCGGATAATAATAATTTTTAATTTTAAACTTAAATGAAATTAAAGTTTTAAGATTTAATTATTATTGTATAACTTAAATGAAGCTAGTGTTTGAAATAAATGTTACCATTTCTTAGTGAGTCATGACATATAAACATATTATATGGGACAACAACACATAATAACATGTAATAGGATTTGAAGATTAATTAAATTTATTAAAATAAATAAGTAATTCATATGCAATTAAGTAGGGGCACCAGCCCACACGTTAGGAATCTGCGATGGTGCATCACAGCAATGCAAAGCTGACATGATAAAGAAAGGCTGCGTTTGTTTGATTCTGAACTAGTAAGCCAGAAGGCAGAGGATAAATAAGTAACCATTCAAGATAGGAACTTTGTTGTATAGTGAAATTGAAAAATTCTCTCACTAATTGATCATCGTAACACAAAAAACAAGTGGAAGATTGTGTAACAATTTCTATATATAGTGTTACATATTCCGGCCTGATTTATCTACATAAAAGACTCAAAAATATTTATTATTTAATAAATTAAAAAAAATAATTTTTTCTTATAAATCAGATCAGAGTATTAAAAATCTAACTAGCATCACAAATTTGTGAAGTGCTTTAACAAAGTTGGTTCATGGAACTCAAAAGTATGTATGTGACATAATGTGATATGTGCTGATGTTATTTTCGAGAGTTGCGTACTGAGTTTGTGAATGTGAATATATTATTGAATTTAACCACATGTGACCCGTTAGGCAGTCTCTATAGGGACCACTAACCGTTATTTTCAACTACTAGTATGAAGGAAGGAATGCTACGCTACATAGATAGATGTAATACATAAATTCTTGTTTTATTCTTTCTCATATACTATGAAATCATCATCAATATAATTATTTCTTTTAAAGGCCAAATTGAGAATTTATTGCTAAAAAAAAAAAAGAAGCACGAGGCATGCCAATTACAGCAGTCAACATTCCAATAAATCAGTATAATTTACAGCACATAAAACACCAAGCTTAGACCCTAATACATAGTTTTAAGCCTAGACAAGACCCGGTAAAACGGGCTATCCGACCAGCTTCGAGTCATTCTGTGACGGGTTCGGACCTTTGACGAACCGGGCCTAAAAACTCAAAATTCAAATGGACTATAATTTAATTGTTTAAGTCCAGCTCTTCACGAACTTCGGTTATTCGGATCGATCTGAATAATATTTAATATTTATTAAAAAAAATAATTTTTTAAATAAATTAATTAATTCATAAACTATAAACTAAAAAACTAAAATATATATGAATATTGATCACTAAAAAGTAAAATCAATTATATTCATAAAATCTAAAATAAAATATCACATAACTAAATTATTTTAATTAAATATTAGTAATATAATGTATTATAAATGAACATTAATTATATAATGTATTATAGTTTGTTTTATTAAAATGGTCATTAGTAGTAAATGCAGTGTTTTAAAACCCAGCCCGACCCGGTCGGTCGGACCGGTCTGACCGAGAACCGGTGGTCCAGGCGGTCCGGTTAAGGGATAAGACCGGAATTACATTTAGACCGGATGAAACCGGTGAACCGCCGATTCACCGTTAAATGAACCGCGGTTTTGATCGAACCGACGGTTTGACTATTTTTTGTTAATTATTTTTAAAATATTGTTATAGATCAAATAGATTTAGATGAGGATGAAGATGGAGACATGGATAATGCACAAGATACTATTGTTGATATTGTGAATCAAGAAAAAAGCAACACCGGAGAAGATAAAGTTGGTGGAGAAGACAATGAAGCTGAAGATGAATATGAATATCAAGATTATGACAATTAGACTTCATGGACATAAAAAATTATGAATTGTTGAGTGTGGATTTTTGTGACTTATTATAATACTATAACTTATGAATTGTTAAGTTTCTATCACTTATTTGAATTTATAATTTGCTACATTAAGTTTCTATCACTTATTTTGATTGTTACTAATACTTTTGTTTATTCTAAATTATTTGAATTTATAATTTTCTTTATTATTATAGTTACAAATTTCATATAATGAATATATTTTTTTATAGAAACTGGGTCAAAAGTTATGCGGTCTGACCAGTGACCCACTGGTCCGACCAGTAACCCAGTGACCCAGTAACTTTACCGAGTCGATCACCGGTCCGGGTTTTAAAACATTGAGTAAATGTATTATAAAATGGACATTTATATTTTTATTAAAAAATAATATAGACATTAACTATATAATATATTATAATTTTTATAAAAAAAAATAGAAAAAAATTAAATAAGCGGGCTATCCGAAATCCGGTCGGACTAGCCCGATTAATATCGAATTTTTAACGGACCGGACTTAAAAACGCGGATGATAAACGGACTCTAAATTTTTTTATTTAAGTCTAATTTTTTTGACGGACTTTCAGACCGACCCGATTAATCCGGCCCGTTTTGCAAGCTCTAACAACAACCCCTATTTAAGACATATCCAAACGCCCCTCCAACAACAAACGACCCTAGTTAATAAAAATGCATGAGAGAAACACCACCAGCCAGCCAAAACAGCAACCGGCATGTAACACCACTGCTGCGATGATAGTAACCAGCCAACATCCACAGTCCACCAACTTCAATCTTAGTCAACCAACATAAGTCTTATACGTCACTAGTGAAGGTGCAAGAAATATAAAAAATAGAGATTTGAATTGAATTTTTCAAAATAATTTTTTTTTAACTCACACTACTACAAAACATACAAATGATAACACTCAATTCACCACGATTCTTCGCAACATCGTGGTGACATCTCTAAACTCAGATAGAAATATTTTTTTTAATTAAAAATTATTAGGATATAATAGCGGTTATTGGGTTAACCGTTGTTATACAATCAAACTTTCTTAGATTAGAACCTCAACTCCGTCAAATAATTTATTTATTTAACATCAAGGTGCATCTTTTCTTTTTTATTTATTTTTAAATAAAAAATAAAAGGATGCCACTACGGTAGATTGACTCATCCGTTGTTAGATTATTTAAATTTCCACTAAGATTATTGATAAATTAAAATAATTTATTCCGCATTTTTTTCATAAGATGCCTTAGATGAATCAAATACGACATCGATACTCTTTATCTTCAACATATTCATTATTGTTCATTCAATCGCAAATCTCCAACATTTTCATTCTTATTCTCATCCTCATCTTCGAAGTACGGTACTCTTCATTTTTAGTTTTCAATCCTTTTTTTGTTCAATATTGTATATTGTTCTTGGTTCATATATATTGTTTGTTAGTTGTTCTATTTCCCCGAATATCTTTCTTGTGTTCAATGTTGTATAATTTTCTTGGTTCATATATATTGTTGTGATGCATGTTCATATGCTTAAGATTTAGAGCTATATTTTTGTTATGAATACACTTTAGTTTTTGGTTTAGATCTTGGTGTGTCATTCATATTATTATTCATGTATAAATTTGAGAATTTGTTATGTATCGTAGTTGGATGAAAGTCAATAAGTTATGTTTGATTTATGAGAATAGAGTTCATGAATTCCTTGAATACGCTAATAAAAATCTTCTTGACAATAATGGTATTTTTTATTGTCGTTGTGTTAAATACGGGAATATCCATAAAGGTATAAAGGATGAAATATTTCATCACTTATGTGTTGTTGGTATATGTCAAAATTATACAATATGAACTTGACATGATGAGTGTCGATAAAAGCCTGTGATGGATTTTCTAGTCTCTGAGCATCTTGCCCAATCAGAATTTGCAAAACCATAAAGTTTAAGAGGACTTGAGGCTGAGAACAGAATTCCCTTAGCAGGTGCAGACTTGAGATACCTTAGAATCTTAGTGGCTGCTTGATAATGAGGGACTAAGGGCTTTGAAACATATTGGCTTAAATGCTGAACAACATATGATATGTCAGGTCTACTATTTGTAAGATAGATCAGTTTACCAATAAGTCTTCTGTAGGAAGATGGATCATCAAGAGGTTGTCCATCTGAGGTAGACAACTTGAGATTAGGGTCAATGGAAAGGCTTGCCAAGTAAAAGGTCTTCAAGTAACTGTAAAGTATACTTCCTTTGATTCATGAATATGCCTGCAGTGGACCTAGCAATCTCAAAGCCTAAAAAATATCTAAACTGGCCCAAGTCTTTAATACTAAACTGCTGATCCAAAAGATGTTTAACATTCTGAATTTTTGTAATAGAATTACCAGCTAGAACTATGTCATCTACATACACAAGTAAAGCTGTGAAACTAGTGGATGTAGACTTGACATATAAGGAACAATTAGCTCGAGACTGGGTATATCCAAGAGAAATCAGAAAAGAGGAAAGTTTAGCATACCATTGCCTGCTTGCCTGCTTTAGGCCATACAATGATTTGTGAAGTTTGCAACAACATGAAACCCAACACTTTATTTTTTTGCCGACCACATACCTCTGTTCCACCACCACCCAACTCTCAATCTCCACCGAACAACTCAAACACCTCCCAAACCTGACCACAACCAATTCCCCTTAATCCATGTGAAATAAAGAAGGTTAAGGCATGGTTAGAGGGTATATTAGAACTATGAAGGCGGTAAATCTTAGTTTTGGAATGTTGTTTTACGGTGTTGGAATGGTGGTTTACTGATTTAAGGGTTTCTTCAGTTATGGTGCTCAAAGGTGAATTTACATAATGAAAGGTTAGAATTTATTCACACGGTAAATGGAGGGTGTGAGGGTGATTTATTTTGATTTCGTTTGAGTTAGGGTTTTGGGGTTTCAAAACCTGATCTAACGCTCAGTGAGGTTTTTGATTAATTTGTGCTTGGATATGTGATCGGTGGTTTAAGGTTGAGGGGGCTTGCATTGAGCGATTTTGGTTTTGGGTTTTTTCAGTAGGTTTTCACTAGAGAAGATGGAGGCCACCACCACGGACCTCCAGCTATTTTATCTTCTCCGATGAGGGAGGTGTTGGTCATTGTTTTGTTGTTTGCAGAGAATAAAGAAAGATGGGAGAATGTTAAAGACAGAAGAGAGTGATTTATTTATTTTGATTTCGTTTGAGTTAGGGTTTTGGGGTTTCAAAACCCGATCTAACACTCAGTGAGGTTTTTGATTAATCTAATCTTGGATATGTGATCAGTGGTTTAAGGTTGAGGGGGTTTACGTTGAGCGATTTTGGTTTTGGGTTTTTTACAATAGGGTTTCACTAGAGAAGATGGCGACCACCACCACGGACCTCCAGCCACTTTATCTTCTTCGGTGAGGGAGGTGTTGGTCATTGTTCTTTTGTCTGCAGAGAGTAGATAAAGATGGGAGAATGTTAAAGACAGGAGAAAGAGAGTAGGTATAATTTTCATTTGCATGGGTCACTTACACACATGAAATATAAATCAAATGAAAAAAATTAAAAAAATCCAGTGCTGCATAAGTATTTTGGATGAGTTGGTCTGATCAGAGAGAAAATTGAGGAAATCTTTAAAAGGTAGGGGAATCTTATTGTTTTTACAGGGGGATTTTTCAAATATCGCCCAAATGACAGGTGGAAATTAACTATTAACCCTATGTTAATTTTTGTCCCCATATTAAAATTCCTCCATTTTTTTGCGGCAACTTCATTATTTTTTATTAACATGTTGACTCAATTTTCTTTATTTTTTCATGTATTTGTTGGCTGAAGATTTTGATACATGTGGTTCGAAATGAAGTAATTAAGTTCGAAATGAAAAAAGATTAGTGTTCGTTGGAATAAAGTGAATGTCACAGTTCGGAATGGAGGAAATGGTTCTTCGAATAGAGACATTAAAGCTCAGAGCTTCGAGTGACAGTTGTGGAGATATATTTAAAAGAAGCCTCGAAGTGGTAACAAGATTGTGTCTATGAAGTGAGTTCGAAGCGAAGATTGTCAAGGCATTTGAAATTCAAACGCGAGCGGGATGATTGGAATTCAAATATATATGCGCTGGAGCGTTCGAAGACGCGTGGAAGCCAGAGAAGAAGCAATGCTCTGCATGTTCTGAACGTGGCAGAATCTTATAAGTCAGACCGTTATGGTCGAAGTAGTATAAATAGAAGTCTTAGTGTTAGGATTTCGGGTGTCATATCTATTGTACAAAATTCAGTAAACATTCAAAATACCACATGGCTAGGGAAACGAATGCTCGAACAATGTACGTATGATAACACCAAACCTTTATAATTCAGTAAAACTCTTTATCTTTTCCAGTTTATCTTCCATTTTCGCATCAATGTCATTTAAATACTTTTATATTCATGTCTTCGCACTAAAACATTTATAATCATGCTTTTACATTAAAGTCATTTAACTATTTCTTGCATTTAAACGTTTTCTTCCATTCGAATCTTTTACATTTCAAAGACTCTTTTACATTTAATGCTTTTATATTCATGCTCTTACATTAAAATCTTTACATTCAAAGTCATTTACTTATTTCTGCATTTAAACACTTCTTTGTAATCGAATCTTTATTCATTTAATTCAGTTTCACATTTCTTTATTTGATCATGTCATTAGATTCTTTAGTATGGTAATCGAAATACATTGAACGCCTATAACACACTCTAAAGATAAATCCTAACAATGAATATCAGTTTTGCCATTAAATTTATCCAAACGACCAATACCCCATAGGATCAATCTAGTCGATCCTGCAAGTTACCAGAGAGATTAAATAACAGTCGTTAAGATTATTTGATAGTTTGGAGGACTAGCGGTTGTTTACCAGAAATCACTGCAAACAAATTGGCACGCCCAGTGGGACCGTCATTGGTCGTTACAAATTTAAAACAAAATAAAGATTGTTAAGACATAATCATTATAAAAGTTCTTTCTGAGTGTCAAGTTCGTTGTTATATGAACCTTAGAAGTGGTAGAATAACCAATAGCAACCAACCCTTACCCAGAAGAAAACGTAATAATAAGATGTCTAATCCAAACAATCAACAAGGGGAACAAAATGCCCCACATGGAACAGGCACTAATGTGTCTGCTTCGACGGGAACGTCTAGTGCGATCCCTTCGAGCGCGCAGTCTGTTGCATCCTCTACCAGTAATGTGGCCACGAACGGAACAAGTGGCATGTCAACTAATAATTCGATCCTAGGAAATACAGGAACCACTGGTTATCCTGGGGGACTTGTCCCACCATCAGGGACACAAACCCATTTCGCCACCCCACCACTAACTAGACCACCCAGTTTCGATGGCAATAGACCTAGAAATCCCTCTTATGGGATGCCAACATCTTTTATGGCAGGTTTTCACACTTCGACATCAAATACATCACCACAATTAGGGTATGGATCAGGGGCTAATCAATTCATGTCAAATAACCAAGGGTCAGTAGGTTATAGCACATTGCCTATCCTAACCACAGAAAATCAGATGGCTTTTAGGCAATTAATGGATGATAGTAACCATAATATGATAGGAGTATTAGCACAAACTATGCAAGAGATCTTTGCCCCAATAGTTCAAAATGTGACTGTGACAAACAGAGAAAACGCGGATAATATGAGTCGAATAGCAGATTTCTTCGCTCCTCCAGAAAGGCGTAGACAGAACCAGGCATTGGTTTGAGCAAACGTACCTATCATAGAACAAATTGTTGGTGACCCACCCTATAGACCAGCCAGAGAGAGGGTTAATTTGAGGGAAATGGCACAAAGGTTAGACGCCCCAGTGATTCGAGAAGAACCACAAAGGGGATTTATAGAACCAGCGGTAAGGATCGAAAGGTTAGATGCCCAGTGATTCGAGAGGAACCACAAAGGGGAGTTATGGAACCAGGGGCAAGTGTCGAAAGGCTAGAAGTCCCAGCGTTTTGAGAAGAAAAACCTAGAGGAGTTGTCACGGTGGGTCGAAATCAAGATGCTGATGCAGTCGTTCATAAAATTCGAAACGACAACATCTTGGCAGAAAACAACTTAACCACCATGATAGAAAGGATTATGGCCCAAAACGGTCTCAATACAGGGATTAGGAGGCCAAATTATGCCTCTCCTATAGCAGATTATGTAATGCACACTAATTTACCAAGGGGATATAAGATCCCTAAGTTTACAAAGTTTGTTGGAGATACCAATGAATCAACAGCCGAACACATAGCCAGGTATCTGACCGAAGCAGGAGACATAGCAATAATGAGAACCTTAGGATTAAATACTTCCCAAGTTCCCTGACCAAAAATGCTTTTACATGGTTCACCACATTGCCTCCTGGGTCTATAGATACTTGGACCCTCCTAGAGAGATTATTCCATGAACAGTTTTACATGGGACAATCTAAAATAAGTCTAAAGGAACTAGCCAGTGTTAAGAGGAAATTTACTGAACCAATAGATGATTACCTGAATAGGTTCAGACTCTTGAAGGCTAGATGCTTTACAGTAGTTCCTGAACATGAGTTAGTCGAAATGGCCGCTGGTGGCCTGAACTATTCTATTCGAAAGAAATTAGACACACAATACTTGAGGGACATGGCTCAATTAGCAGATAGGGTTCGACAAGTCGAAAGGCTGAAGGCCGAAAAGGCTAGGGCTTTTAAAAGTAACAAAAAAGAAAGAATTTTCTATGTCGAAACTGAGGAAGTTGAAGACTATCCTGAATTCGAAGAGGTCGAAATAGATCTCACTGAATTAAAACAGGCTCCACCTTACTCTTGTAAACTATTAGTTCCCACAAAAGGGAAAGAAATTGTTGAAAATGAGAAAAGTGACAAATTCCCAAAGAAGGTATATACCTTCGATGTAACAAAATGTGACGAGATCTTTGATTTGCTTGTCAAAGATGGCCAACTAATCGTGCCATCGAATGTCAAAATACCTCCTTTAGATCAAAGAAAGAAAAGAGGATTTTGTAAATATCATAGTTTCCTAGGCCACAAAACCTCACAGTGTTTTCTTTTCAGGGATCTGATTCAAAATGCAATTAAGGATGGCAGATTGAAATTTGCTGACAAACCAAAAATGAAAGTAGATGAAGATCCTCTGGATGTTGCAGACACCAATTACTCCGAACCTGCATGCATTGGAGAAATCAATATGGTGGGAGTAGATCAAGATGACACTCCATTAGGAGAAAAAAGTACCGAGAACAAAAACTGTGTGCTAGTCGAAGTCAACAAGGGGTCACCGAGGCGCCCACAAGCAACTAGAGGCTTCGATCGAGCAAGACCTTTGGCTTTGAAAGAGATCCAGGTTACTAAAGGCCAGGAGAACCAAAAGCAAGGATTGACACAGGCTACTGAAGGCCTGAGGCTAAAATTGGAGAAAGTCCAGATCACAAAGCCAACATCCCCTCAGAAAGAAATCTGGGATACTTGGGGAGAGCCCAGTGGGAAGTTCGACTACCGTGAAATACTGCCCGAAAGTTCAAAATCCCAATCAAGATGTCAAACCTACAGGATGGGGAGATGATGACATAAAGGGGGAGGATGTAGATGTTAACATTCCTCAAAAAGAAATCTGGGATACTTTGGGAGAGCCCAGTGGGAAGTTCGACTACCTGGTGAAATACTCTGCTCCAGAAAGTTCGAAAATCCCAATCGAAGATGTCAAACCTACAGGATGGGGAGATGATGACATAAAAGGGGAGGACGTAGATGTTAATATGGTAGATATGGAGAGACCTCGTTCCGAGATGGAGGAGATGGAAAGATATTTGGAGAAAGATAAGTACAAGATGGAGGATAATTATGCTGTGGATATCAGTCTTAAAGATTACCTCATGCTGTGCCACAGAGGAAGTGCTGAAATGATACTATGTCCCAGATGCAGCATCATCTGCTACCAGAGAATTGCTGCAAACTTCGAGAGGAAACAAAGGGCACGAACTGGCAGCAACTGGCGCCAGGATAACCAGTTATTCAGGTGTTACCCTAAAGCGGGAGAAAGTTTATTGGAGTTCTTAGTGCGTTGTCACAAAGGGGCAACCAAGTGCTTGATATGCCCAAGGTGTTCTGCAGCGTATGATCAAAACATGGCTGGAGCTTTCGAAACCATTCCTTTCGCCCCATGCTGGAACCACAAAGAAGTTGATCAGATGAGCTAGCGTTTCGAGAGCAACTACACTCAACGAAGGCTTGACAGCCCTTATCCTAAAGGCGCTCGAAGGGTAACATTCAAAATCCCTGCTGAAGTACCAACAGACAAGTGGCTGCAAGTAAGAGCTAACAAGGGGAAGGATAAATGGAGAAGCAATGAACGAAATGCACGTCACGCCATGACATATAGAAGGCAATTCAACACTGCAAAGAGGGAAGAATTGAGGTTAGAAAATTATAAAGGCAAAAACTCTATGTCCAGATCACAATGGCGAAGACAACAGAGAATTCGAAAGGCTGAAAGGGAAGCTGTGGCAGATAAAGGAGAAACTTCGATCAAAAACCAAGGAGAATCAAGCACCAACAAGCCAAAACCAAATAATCAACCTGAGGACAAACCTCCAGTTAGTAGGAGACTCTTCTCTGACACACAACAAAATGAATCGAAGGAGTACACACCAAGTCCAGAAGAAGACGAGGATATGCTGACAGACAACTTCGAATCAGAGGGGGAGTCTTCACTCAACATAAATTGCAATGTGGTATCTGTGCTACCTTCTGAGTTTGGACAGGAAACTGAAATCGAAGAGCATGAGGAGGATGATACCATAGATTTGATGAAGCACAGACCAGTCTGCTACTACGTGATGGATAACGGCGCGGTCGAAGAGAAGAATGCGTTCTTCGAACACCCAAAGCCAGCCATGAAGAATCATCTGAAGCCATTGTTCATTCGAGCAAAGGCTGGTGCCCATAGCGTAAATAAAGTCTTGGTGGATGGAGGCGCTGCAGTCAATTTAATGCCCCACTTCATGCTGAAGAAGTTAGGAATACAAGATGGTGACATCAAACCACACAACATGGTGCTATCCAATTATGAAGGAAAAGTAGGACATTTGGGGGTAGTTCAAGTAGATCTGACGGTAGGATCAAGCTGCAGGCCCACCATGTTCATGGTGATCGAAGCCAAAGCCAACTATAACTTGCTGCTGGGAAGAGAATGGATTCATGGCGTTAGAGCAGTCCCTTCGTCAATGCATCAAAGGTTAGTTCTATGGAGAGAAGATGGTATTGTGGAGAATATCGAAGCAGATCAGAGTTATTTTATGACAACGATTAACTTAGTCAATAAGAGAAATTATGACAAATATCTAGCCAGGATAGCCCCTTGTACCCCAAGTGAAGAAATAAACGAAACCAGGAACGCACACTACTATATGACCCTTCGCCATGATGGCATGTATTGGGATAGGAAGATAATTAAAGGAGACGAGGGAATCGAAGGCACTACGCAAAGACGGCCAGCAGGCTGGGAGTTCGACAACCTTGCTCATGACTGAGTCCTCCTTTTTCGAAAGGATTTCGGCCTATATGGCTGAGAACGAATGGAAAGCGGCCTCAGAGGCTGAAATAGATAATATAGCTGAAGTAAACGAAACAGAAGGGAATGGCTCGAAAGACTCACCCTTTGAAGGACACGAAATAGATCAAAGGCTAGATGCCATCTATGATAAGGAACCCTTAGGCTTCGAGAAGGATCCCACAAATTCAGGTGTTAAAATGTTAGCACAGGATCCACTCGAAGAGGTAAATTTGGGGGATGACAATACAAAAAGGATAACTTACATAAGCGCAAAACTCAACCCAGGCTTCAAGCAAGAGGTGATCGAAGTTCTCGAGAGAAACAAAGATTGCTTCGCGTGGGAATATGACGAAATGCCTGGTTTGAAGAGAGAGTTAGTAGAGCACAGACTTCCAATCAAGGATGGCAAGAAGCCCATCAAACAAACCCCTAAAAGATTCGCGCCAGCAGTTCTCACAAAAATTAAAGCTGAGGTCGAAAGGTTGCTGCGCTGCAAATTCATCAGAACCACAAGGTATGTCGAATGGTTAGCAATTATAGTACCTGTTATTAAGAAAAATGGCTCTATGAGAATTTGCATAGATTTTAGGGATTTAAATACTGCTACCCCTAAAGATGAGTATTCCATGCCTGTGGCAGAAATGTTAATAGACTCTGCTGCAGGATTCGAATACCTAAGTATGCTAGATGGATATTTTGGGTATAATCAGATTTTTATTGCTGAAGAAGATGTTGCTAAGACAACATTTCGTTGCCCAGGAGCCTTAGGCACCTACGAATGGGTAGTGATGCCTTTTGGTTTAAAAAATGCTGGGGCAACTTACCAAAGAGCAATGAATTCAATTTTCCATGATTTTATTGAGACATTTATGCAGGTGTATATTGATGATATAGTCATCAAATCCATATATGCAGAAACCCATTTGCATCATTTGAGCCAATCATTCGAAAGAATGAGAAAATATGGCTTAAAAATGAATCCCCTTAAGTGTGCATTTTTTGTGCAGGCTGGAGATTTCCTTGGCTTTGTGGTTCATAAGAAAGGAATTGAGATAAACCAAAATAAGACCAAAGCCATTATGGAGACGAAAGCACCTACATCGAAAAGGGAGCTTCAATCTTTGCTAGGGAAGATTAATTTTCTAAGAAGATTCATTTCGAATCTAAGTGGAAGAACCCAGGCTTTCTCTCCGTTGCTACGTTTAAAGCAAGGCCAAGCCTTTGAGTGGGACGAAGCACATCAGGAGGCATTTGACAAGATAAAAAGATATCTCTCTCAGCCTCCTATCTTGTCTCCACCTTCATGGGGAAAGCCCATGAGATTGTACATATCCGCCTCCGAAGTTAGTATAGGAAGTATGTTAGCACAAGAAGATAACAATGGCATCGAAAGAGCCATATACTATTTAAGTAGGGTGTTGAATGATGCAGAAACTAGATATAGCAATATAGAAAAGCTATGTCTCTGTTTGTACTTTTGTTGTATGAAACTTAAGTATTATATAAAGCATGTTGATGTTTATGTTTCATCTCATTTCGATGTTATCAAACACATGCTTTCGAAACCAATAATGCACAGCAGAGTTGGTAAATGGGCCTTAGCCTTAACAGAATATTCTTTGACTTTCATGCCTTTAAGAGCTGTGAAAGGTCAAGTAATTTCTGATTTTATTGTGGACCATGCACTGGTCGAAAAGACTGTCACGGGTTACGTTGAAATGCAACCTTGGAAACTATACTTTGATGGTTCGACCCACAAGGATGGTAGTGGTGTTGGAGTTCTTATAATTTCTCCTGAAGGAATTCCAACAAAATTCAAGTATAAGTTAGATGGTCCTCGTTGCTCGAACAACGAAGCTGAATACGAAGCGCTTATTGTTGGACTTGAAGCTTTGTTGGAATTGGGGCAACTAGTCGAAATTAAAGGTGATTCGGAATTAGTGGTCAAGCAAATAACAAAGGAATACAAATGCATAAAGGAAAATCTGATGACATACTTCGTCATAGTTAACAGGCTACTCAAAAAATTCGAATACATGGATATTCAACATATACCAAGAATAGAAAATCAAGAAGCAAATGACCTAGCCCAGTTGGCTTCAGGATATAAAGTTTCTACCAAAAACTTTGAGGATTTGGTCAAAATAAGAGGTAGGGTTATGGCTACTAGATTAATACCATCAGATTTAGAGAATATTAAATTAGGTTGTGGTGATAAAGATATATTCGAAGTATTAGCCATAGACACCTTATCAGATGTAGATTGGCGAAGTCCACTAGTGAGTTATTTAAAAAATCCAACATTGAATGTTGATAGAAAAATAAAATATAGAGCATTATCATATATCCTCATGGAAAATGAATTGTTCAAAAAGACCCAAGAGGGCATGTTATTGAAATGCCTAGGAGAAAGTGAGGCATACTTAGCATTGTCAGAAGTCCACAATGGGGCATGTGGGGCACATCAAGCAGGCCACAAAATGAAATGGTTGTTATTTCGATATGGTATGTATTGGCCTAGCATGCTCAAAGGTTGTATATATTTTGCTAAAGGCTGTGAAGAATGCCAGAAACATGCAGGGATTCAACATGCTCCTGCAAGTGAGTTGCATTCGATCATTAAACCATGGCCCTTTAGAGGATGGGCATTGGATTTGATAGGAGAAATTAATCCTGCTTCGTCTAAAGGACAGAAATACATCTTGGTAGGAATAGATTATTTTACCAAATGGATCGAAGCAATACCATTAATAGCTGCTGATCAAGAGGTTATTATTGAGTTCATACAGAAACAAATTATCTTTAGGTTCGGATTGCCAGAGAGCATAACCACAAACCAAGGTTCTGTGTTTACTGGTAGGAAGATGCAAGAATTTGCTCAAGAAATGAGGTTTAGATTACTGACATCAACACCATATTATGCTCAAGCAAATGGTCAGGTCGAAGCAGCCAATAAGGTGATAATAGGGTTAATTAAGAAACATGTTGGTAAAAAGCCAAGAAACTGGCATAAGACTTTAGACCAAATATTATGGGCCTGTAGATCATCTCCTAAAGAGGCTACCAACACCACGCCTTTTCAACTAACATTTGGTCATGATGCAGTTCTACCAGTAGAAATTCATCTACAATCAATTCGAGTTCAAAGACAAAATGAGATCCCATCTGCATTATATTGGGAGATGATGATGAATGAGTTAGTTGATTTAGACGAAGTTAGATTGCATGCATTGGAAATTCTAATGAGGCAGAAGGAAAGAGTAGCTAGGGCATATAATAAAAGGGTGAAAGGTAAAACATTCACTATTAATGACTTGGTCTGGAAAGTCATATTGCCCATGGACAAGAAGAATAGAACATTGGGAAAGTGGTCACCTCATTGGGAAAGACCATTTCGAATATTAAAGAAATTCTCAAGTAACGCATATGAGATCGAAGAATTAGCCGATGATAAGCGAATCTTAAAGGTTAATGGGAAATATTTAAAGAAATATAAGCCATGCCTGCAGGAGATTCGAATTATAACAACATAATCTAAAACATTATAAAGGAATGCCAAAATGGTAACATAGATTGCCAAAATGGCGTTGTTTGGATATTACAAACCAAAATTCAATCAAGATTCAAAGTTAATTAAACAAACAGAGATTAAAAATAGGAATTGTTCCTCAATCTTTCGAAAGTACTTCGGAAGGACTCAAGCCTTTGCTGAGTGAAGCGCCTTGCTCCTTCCAGGGTAGCAACTTCACCTTTAAGTTGCTATGCGGCTTCCATTTCGACAAGTCCTTTATTGAGAAGTTCTTCGAATTGATTGCCAGTAGTATTGGTTTCATGTGCCAATTGTTGTTGTTGAGCCTCCCTCACCTTTTGTTGGAGCTCTTGGATTTGCTTTTCCCAGAGAAGAATGGACTGAGCTCGAGCTTCATAGTCAGTTTTGGCTTGCTTTATATGCATGGCTTGGTCTTCAGCTTCTTTAGAGAGCTTCGAAGCATGCTCATAAGCAGCGTCCATGGAAGTTCGTTTCTCTTGGACCTTAGTAGCAGCAAATTCGTCTTGAAGAAGACACCCAGTCACATTATCCAATAGAGCTTGAAGTTCAAATAATATGGTGCTGACTTCCAGAGAGCAGGTGGCGAGGTTGAGTTGCGTAAGAAGTTCCTTCATAGTGTAGCAAGCTGTACTATCCCTCTTGAGCACTTCGAACAAGTCCACATCAAGGATTGTTCTCCTAACTTTGTTCAGAAGCACAACTCTATCATCTGAGGGCAATGGATCGTTAGTCGAATTAGTACCAGCCCTAGCAAGAGGAGTATCCCTCTGAGCTAACTTAGCTTTCATATACCCAATTGGGTCATTTCGTCTCAAGAGAGCTAGCTCCTCTTCAGTCATTTGAGATTGGGAAGACTCAGGAAGTTCCATATGCAAGGGAGTTACATCCATGTCAACCTCCATAGGCTCATTAGTCTGGTCACCATCACCTTCATTTTGCTCTTGCTCATCGTCTTGTCCATCATCAATTAGATCCACCACTTCGATATCATTGTTTTCACTGCTATGAGCATCAGACTCTGTTTCATCGCTCGAACCGCCTTGGGCTTCTTCTTCTTCTTCTTCCTCAGATCCTTCCTCACCAGATTCTTCGCTCTCTTGAGGAGAGTTAGCCTTTTCCTCTTCAGCATGAGTGACTTTTTGGCTCTCTTGAGGGGTTTCGAGAGGAGATTTTGGAAGAGAAGTTTCTGGAGGAATGTCTGCAGATTCATGAGGTGTTGCTTCGTTTGTTTCCTTTAGAGGAGGAGAAGTGCCTTGGTCATCTTGTTACTCTGAAGCCTCAATCGGAACCGCCATGTTGGAGGATCCTTTGTTTTGCACCAGATTATTGGAGTCCCCATGAGGAGAAGAGTTGATTGGAGCAGCAGTCTTTGATGGAGGAGTCGAAGTGGTAGGAATTGGATTCGAAGTGTCCTACACAAACAAAGAAAGATTGAAAAACATGCACTAAGGTACGAATAACTATTTTGTTAAGGATTCGAATTCAATTTACCTGTGGATTATCTGAAGAATGGTTGCTATCAATATGTTCCAACATTACGTTGAAGGTCGAAGGTGGATTTTTGGATTGTGTTGAGGAAGCAACATCTCTGGAATCAAGTCCAGAAATGTTAGTAGGCACAACACTCTTAGAAGCTTCCTTTTTCTGCTTCTTCTTCGAAGCTGTTGGGGAGTTTCCTCCAGCCTTGGGATTCTTCCCAGTGGTATTTGGTTTTCTCTTCTTCGGAGTGGTTGGTGGAAGCTTGTTAGTCTGAAAAGGTTAAACATAAGTTAGACTTCAATCATAAATTTAGTTTATTCGAAACATCAGGATTAATTGATTACCTTTGGAGTTGGAGCAGTTATTGTTGCTGGTGTTGTTGTTGTTACTGGTATTGTGGTTGTTGCAGTAGTTGTTGTTGGAATTGTTAGAGGCATGTTGTCATTAGTTTCGATGGTTTGTTGAGAACTACTTCCTTCTTTAGCCTTCGAAGCAACAGTCTTTATCCTGATGGCTGAAAATCGAAACAATTAAGATAAAATGTTAAAAATAAAGAAAGTAAGAAATATTTGGGAATTTCCCAAGCATTCGCACCTGCGCCTTGATTAGATATAATCGACATGACAGAAAGGTCATAGCGAAGATGTCCTGGGAAATTGTGGAGCCAATGACGAGCCCATGTCACAGTCTCAGATGGCTTTAGTTTCTTTTGAGATTTGTATTTGAAGACCTCTTTGCAAGTCAACCACCAAGGGTATGGAGGAAACCAAGCCAGAGCCAGTTCTGAGGTAGGTAATCTAGGAAATTTAGGTGGATGCATTTCAAGTGCCAACCTATACCTATCCTCAGGTGACAACCCTGAAGGAAGTTTGAACTTAGAAATTTTTTCTTTAAATTTTTCCTTCAAGGTTTCGGACGCTCGATACACAGTGGCTTCCAAGCGCGTAGGATCATAAGTTGTTTCGAAATAATTCTAAAAAGCCCTAATCTCTTTGGCGTGAGTGAACATACCTTTCTTTGAGTGTACCTGCACATCGAACGCATCAGTTAGTTTCTGTTGAATGGTGAGAGTATCGAACATATAAGATTGGTAGAACTTAGTCCACCATTCCAGAAAACCCTTCGCTGTAAAGTGTGTTGGTTCAAAAGGTATTAGTTCGAATTGAGCGAAGTCTTGGTACTGTTCTTGTTGCAACTTGGCTTCTCTGGCTTTGAAGGTTCGACCAGAAGTGATGGCACTTTGGGTTTGGAAAAGAGGTTCAGGGATTAACTGACATAGGCCGAATTGTCTGGAGACAAAGTTGGGTTGATAGGCAAAAAGGAAGATTTGGTTCTTAGAAGGAGTGATTCGTGAGGAGATTAATCTAGGGAGAAAAAAGGCTTTCCAAATGTCTTGAATCTCTTTACTCTTAACAGCCTCTGAAAGAGACATGGTGAACCATGATGGTCCATGAGTCCTCGAAGCAAAGGGTGCCATAGTCTCTTCAAATTTGTGTCTCTTTGATAAAATCATGATATACTGTGAGAACAGGACTTTGAAGTCAGCTTTATCATCATTCGGAGTGAGTTTGCGCAGCCTTGTACCTCCAATGATTCGATCCGCTATCTCTGGATCTTGTTCGACAACGGTGTCAGCAGTTGATAATGAGGATTCAAACATAGCGTTAAGCCATAATTGGAGTAACCAGAAGGGGCCAGCTAGAAGGATGTTTTTGGGAGTGTGGGATTTCAAACTCGAAACAGCTGATCTCAAGCTTTCGTAAAGATCAACAAGTAAGAGTTCACTCAAACATACTCTCCTATTTTCATGTAAGTCCCTAGCTAAAGGAATAAACCTATTGGCTACCTGTAAGGACCTGCTACAAAACACGTATCTTGATAACCACAAAGTGAGAAAGGCAATATGTTCCACATCTGACACACTATCTCCTTCAGTGTGGTAATGGCTAATGAACTTGGAAAAACTGGCTAATTTGACATCGAAGTCAATGATACTGGAGTGTTCTTCAGTATCAGGAATGTATGTCTCTCCTACTGGTGACAAACCAGTAATGGCTGCTATATCGAAAAACATGGGTGTTATCATTCCTCCAGGGAGGTGAAAGGTGTTGTAGGTGCTGTCCCAGAAATATAAGGATGCAAATAACAGGGGGTGACTGTAGGTGAAACCTGGTTTCGATAACTTAATCAGATTATATATTCCTAGTTCCTCCCATTGGTGTGATTTCTTGGCTTCTACTTTGGTAAGCCAGTTTTGGTAAGCTACGTCAGGGGTAGGGCAGGATCGAAACGGTTTAAAATTACTTTTCACATAATCTAACACAAAGGGATCCTTTGGGGGAATGGTTGGAGTTTTTATGGTTTTCGAAGCAGAAGACTCGCCTACATTATCAGTTCCTATCCTAGGGATATCCATCTTATTAAACAAGGGTTTAAAATCATAACAGACAGGGAAGATTCTCCTAGTATCTTTTAATATTTCAAAAACTGTAAGAGGACCCATTAGAGCAAACCTCTTTCCAGCAGCATTAGTTGGAATCAGTACCTGAGAAGCGTAGAGCATTTCCTTCTCCTTAGAGATCATTTGAGGGATAAGCACAGATTGACCTTGATAAGTACTGACCTTGCTTTCCATAACGGTTCCTGTGTTCTTGCTTTTCTTCTTGGAAGTTTTCTTCATTTGGGATGATGTTGTTGAAGACATTGTTGAAGATTGTTGGAAGATTTAGGGTTTTAGTGAGAATATAGGAAGGCAAAAGTTTCAGAATGTGGAAGAAAGGGTAAAAGACTAAGTTAATTAGTTTTTATAGTGAGGAAGTTAAAACACTCACCAACTAAGGCTAGGATACGTGGAGATCGTGGGTTGGATTTGAAAGGAGGTGGCGTAAAGTTAACCTTGGTAGTAAGCGTGATTAATGATAATCATTGTTTGGTAACCGCACCATGCTGTGATGACTGTTTTAAGACGGTTAGGAAATCCAAGAAGCGTCTTGATTGATGTGGTTGAAGTCATGTACAGTAAGTATCATGATTACTCAAAAGTCACATCAAAATCTTGTGGATGTGTTTAAAATAAGTATTTCTCAAGAGGTTCGAAATACATATTTTAAAGGGGCATTTTGTTGGCTGAAGATTTTGATATATGTGGTTCGAAATGAAGTAATTAAGTTTGAAATGAAACAAGATTAGTGTTCGTTGGAATAAAGTGAATGAAACAAAATTAGTGTTCGTCGGAATGGAGGAAATGGTTCTTCGAATAGAGACATCAAAGCTCAGAGCTTCGAGTGACAGTTGTGGAGATATATTTAAAAGAAGCCTCGAAGTGGTAACGAGATTGTGTCTGTGAAGTGAGTTCGAAGCGAAGATTGTCAAGGCATTTGAAATTCAAACGCGAGCGGGATGATTGGAATTCAAATATATATGCTTGGGAGCTCAAGACGTGGAAGCCAGAGAAGAAGCAATGCTCTGCATGTTCTGAACGTGGCAGAATCTTATAAGTCAGACCGTTATGGTCGAAGTAGTATAAATAGAAGTCTTAGTGTTAGGATTTCGTGTGTCATATCTATTGTACAAAATTCAGTAAACATTCAAAATACCACATGGCTAGGGAAACGAATGCTCGAACAATGTACGTATGATAACACCAAACCTTTATAATTCAAGAAACTCTTTATCTTTTCCAGTTTATCTTCCATTTTCGCATCAATGTCATTTAAATACTTTTATATTCATGTCTTCGCACTAAAACATTTATAATCATGCTTTTACATTAAAGTCATTTAACTATTTCTTGCATTTAAACGTTTTCTTTCATTCGAATCTTTTACATTTCAAAGACTCTTTTACATTTAATGCTTTTATATTCATGCTCTTACATTAAAATCTTTACATTCAAAGTCATTTACTTATTTCTGCATTTAAACACTTCTTTGTAATCGAATCTTTATTCATTTAATTCAGTTTCGCATTTCTTTATTTGATCATGTCATTAGATTCTTTAGTATGGTAATCGAAATACATTGAACGCCTATAACACACTCTAAAGATAAATCCTAACAATGAATATCAGTTTTGCCAGAAATCACTGTAAACAGTATTTTATTTTATTTTATTCATTCATTTATTATTGCCTAAATTATATTTTTAGTCCCCTATTTTATCATATACACAAAATTAGTCCTCTATTTTAAATTTAATCTGTTTTGGTCTCCTCATTTTCAAGCAATTTTAGTCCCCTTTTCACATTTTTCATAGAAAATTGATTAGATTTTTTCTTTTTTTAACTTATATATTTGTCTACACAACTCAATAATAGGTTTATATATGATGACTTGTCATGTTTAACAAGTAATTGTTCATTTTAAAAAAGAAAATATCGTTAATTTTAAGTGCGAAAGTGTGAGAGGGAGACTAAAATTGTTTAAATTTATAAAAGAGGGACTAAAATTGTTTAAATTTAAAATAAGGGGACAAATTTCGTAAATCAAGTAAAATAGGGGAGCCAAAACAGAAATTAAGCCTTAAGGAATTCTTGCATGGAAACAACCATAAATCAACATTCTTAGAAACAACCAATAAAAATAGAGAAAATTTTAAATTTATTTCTATTTTAATTTTTTTTATTTGAATTCATGGGGTGGTTGAGATTATGAAGGAGAGAAAAATATAATATTTATTTTTTAATTAATTAAAATTTTATCGTTGGTTGTGTGTAAAATTATTTCTTATGGTCGTGTACATTTAAAAATTTCTCTTAAGCCTTTATTATTTTATTTGTATAAACTTAATTGTTTTATAAGTTATTATGTTGTATTACACATCTATATATAATTGGAGTATATGAGCTATATCTAGAATTTAATTTTATAAATATTTTATAGGATTAGATGGATCATCAAGATAATACAATATTTCATTTGGTTACAAATAATATTTGTATTTGAAATATTAAATATTTTATGTTTGATTATCTATGTTGTTTATGAATTGACAATTTTTATTTCTGAATATCACGTTTTTATTTTATTTAGCATGACATTAATAGGTAAATTAGTGTTATAATCTTTTCCCTACCCTTCTGAACCAAACATATTTTTGATTAAAAATTCTCCCTTCGCTTCCCTTCTCATCTTTTAACCAAATACTTTTTTAATTAAAATAATTCTCCTCCCCTCCCCTTTATCAAAATTTCTCCCTTACTCTCTATCGGTTGCACCAAACACACCCTTAATGATTAAATTAAAATTTTCATTGTCTTTTGTATGTCACTACTATTACAAGGTAACAAATAAGTTATTAATCTTAGTGATGAATGAAAATTTCAGTTTTTGTGTTTGCATTTCACTATTATTTACCAGGTAAGACAAGTCCCCTTGGATATTTTTTTATCCTATATCTACACGAGAGGGAAGAGAACATTGATGGCTTAGAGTAACTTTAATGTATTTGAGAGATGAAAGAATAATAAAATAAATTATTTGTTGGAAGAGAGTGATTGATTTAGAGGGAGATAGATGGAAAATTACAAAGTCACCAAAATTCAAAATCACCAAACCCCTATCTACACCGACTATCTTGTCATCTTGGTAATATTTTAGTTCAAGCATCCTCCCTCCCCATATAAAATTGTAAAAACAAAGGTATCTTTGTTGATGTAGAAACAGAAAAACTCCAACCATATTGGAGCATGTTGGTGTGCTTCAAGTCAAAGCACTTATCATCTATTGCCACCTTTTTGCAGTCTTGCTTTCTGAATGAACAGGAGGAGGCGTTCTGGCATTTCTGTCCTTCTCATCTACACAAGTGGAACTTTGTATTAATATTAAGAGTAAAGGCTCAAAAATGATTCTTGACAATATAAATGACTTTTGAATGTCAAATACTGTAAGTACTTTTTATTTCTCAGGAGATCAAATAAGTCTCAATGATTTTGCCATATTGTATCACAGAAATAAAAATTGCAATTCTGTCGTTTTGACTTACGTGCTACATGGTCTGGCTTCCCTCCAAGAGAGGATCTTCGCCTATTGCTAGGCCCGGATGGAATTCCTGTTAAAGATTGCCTCCTTTTTGTCTTCTCACTAGTTGCTACTGGCGACTTTATCTGACTTGCATGAATAATGCTTGCCTTGGTAGGTGACTTCACTTCAACCATAGTTTGTTGGCTTCTGCATATTATTCAAAGTAGAAGATTCAGTAAAAGAGTTGAAAACATCTTTCAAAGTAAAAAAGGTTAAAGACACCAAGAGTACCTTTTATCAGGGCCACTAATGAGTTTCCCAATTGTTCTCAGGGATCTTCTAAACTGTGACCCTTTTCCGTTAGTGCTACTTATTCCCTTTGTTGTTATGGAATCAGCAAGGTCTGTCACAATTCTGTTTGAATCATTTTTATCGAGAAGTGCTGATTCGGGCGTTTGGGGTAGTTTAAGAGGGTGAATTTGGATTCCATTATCAAGTTCTATCAAACTCTTCGGATAGATGTTTATAGGACTTGGAGGAACTTTAACATGCAACACTGATGTGGAACTCTCATTGCTCAATTGGCCAGTTAGCTTTGACACTGCTTCTGGATCTCGCTGAGGATGATATTTCTGTTGAGACATTGGCTCAAACTGTACAGTTTTGTTTAGATCAGCAGATGCTTTTTTTATTGTTCTTGGACCTTCCAAGCTTAATCTTCTTGAACGGGGAATGTAAGAAGACGACTTGGCTCCACTTTTATCCTCAACATGCAACTCCAACATGGAGTTCTCATTGCTCAATTGACCATTTAGCTTTGTCACTGCTGCCTCTGGATCTTGCTGTGGATGGTATTTCTGTTGAGACATTGCCTCAAACTGTAAAGTTTTGTTTACATCCGCATATGCTTTTTTTAGAGTTCTTGGACCTTCCAAACTTAGCCTTCTTGAACGTGGAATATAAGGAGGTGACTTGGCTCCACTTTTATCCTCGGTTTTCACAGGTTTGTCGGTCTTTGCCATGCTAGAATTTTCAATACTAAGTCTTCGAGGTCGCAATGGAGTTTTTTCTAATGGAGTGCGGGGCTCTTTGCTTCCATTGAACATCGGTCTTGAATTTTCCTTGTTGGCCAATAAACTCTTAAGGTTCTCAACCTAGGATTCATACAAAAAACAGAAAAAACATGTTTACTTTAACTTTTAGAACACATTGAAGCAACCAAAAGCTTTTACAACATAATGAAGCAACCAAAAGTTGTATTGTGACTTAAAGTAGATGTTATTACCTGTGCTCTGAGTTGCATAACCTCACTGCTTTCTTTATTTACACGGGCTGCCCCAAGTTCCACAGTGGAAACCCTCTGAGCAAACTTTAAAGTACTCACTGTTTCACCAAAAGAATCTGCTTCGGGACTTACATGCGCAAACATCAAAGTTTTAGCATGTCCGCCTATAATGCAAAAATTTTCAGAGAAAAGGTGAAAAAACCAAAGTAGAATGTCCAAAGTTTTTTTGACATAATGTACACTAGCGAGTAGTAGTACCTAAGGAATTCTGCAAAAGAAGTGTGAGTTTACTGTTCCGGTAAGGAATGTGAGAATTCTTTTGAGCTAGTGCTGTGATCACATCTCCCAAACAAGAAAGAGACTTGTTAATATATTGTGCTTCCTTTAGTCTATCTCCAGTGACTTCAGACTTGTCCACTCTTTCACTTCCGGCAAGATCTACTAAATGAAGACAACTGCGAATGGAGTTTCCGGATATATCTTTGCCATTAATATGAACAGTAAGTACACTGAGACATGAAAAGCTTTATCAATAAGTTTCTAAATTAAACAAAAGCACTATAGAAAGAATGAAATAACTAGGAGTCTGAAAAAGTGAAAACTCGCCTGTGAGAGCGACTACTCCTATTATTGATTGCAGTAGAACTGACAGCGCGGTTAACCTCGCCATGTTTCATAAGGGTCATAACATCAGTCGTAGACTTCACTGACCGCAATCTAGCATCCGGGAGGTTTAAACCATCTTCATTGCAGCTCCGAATCTCTAATTTGAGGTTAGTCAAGGAGAAAACTACTTGCAGACAGTAAAAGATCAAAATACTAAAAATAAAGCCCTCGTCTTTAAAATACTAGAATGAAAAACTATTGACCCTACAGAATAATAATAGGTATATGATAAAGGATATTTGTTTTCTATTTTGTCTTCTGCAAGTAGGTCTCTTACTTGTTCATTGTAAATCTCAACCATTTGAACATAAATGTCGTACTTTATAGTAGCCTCCCTTTCATTAGACATATGAAACAAATCATTAAGAGCCAAATAATTAATCCCCATATCCTTGGATGTTCCACCTGAAGGACCACTCTGCCACATGGGAAAAATATCCGATGAGGTACGTTTAGGCTATAAATGTAAAAATATAGTAAAACACTCAAACTGGTTCTTGCATGGGTAAATGGCTACGATAAATAATGCAAAGAACATAAAATAGCATTTATTTTATTTTAATTCAGTTTAAATTGATCGTCTAACTCAAACAAGTTTAAATAAGTATCTTACCATTGTGTGAGTCTTCCCGGATCCAGTTTGACCATAAGCAAAAATGCAAACGTTGTAACCGTCCATCACAGATCTAATTAATGGTTGCATGTCTCTATAAACCTCATCTGAATTCAAAATAGTAGATTTCAACAAAGAGAGAAAAGAAGTAGCAGTTAGATAAGAAAACAAAGTTCTATCTTTTAGAACACTACCTTGGCCAGCTCTTGGACCAAAAATACGATTAAACTGAAAAGATTTTCTTATATCTTTTGATGCTTTTGATGGATCTAAAATGAATAGAGAACCGTCTTCACCAATGAAATCAATCACATTCTCGGATTCGGCCCTGAACGCGGGTCTGATTCTGCAGTATACTCTGATATTACCTACAATTTGAAAAGTGTGCAAAATCAACTTAGAGGGATGGTAAAGAAAAGAAAGTGACCTTAATATTTTAAGCAAAGTATACCGACCTTTCAAATCTTGGACCATGTTATATAGTTTTCTGTTCTCTTCCACTACTTTGTGATACCCAACAGCTTTGGCTGACATCTCATTTACTTGACATCCTGATTCATGAAGCAATGCAAAATCATTAAAAACTATCTCTTATTTTGTTAATGATTATATGGAAGTTAAGAAGCCTCAAGTTAATAGCTATACATACCTATATCATTGAAAACCTATGAACCTGTGATTGCATCTCTTCAAACTCACTCTTAATTCTCAACTTCAAAGCCTTGAGATCCTGAATAAATATGTGATTTACAATCATTGTCTCAAAAATGAAAATGCACGTAGTTTCATGCTTAAACTAAAGGTATGTAAGATATATTGTCTCAAAAATGCAGTAGAAGCCTATTGCCAAGTGTACATATGCCCACCTGAAGTTCTTTTTTTTGTATGTCTATAAGAAGCCTGTGATTGCATTTGCACTTTCCAAGGCAAGCTCTGGAACACTGTAGAAATGTACCATGTCCAAATTAGTATTCAAAATTAGAGATAAATGTAGTAAAAAAATACTAGGGAAAAGAGTTTAACTAAAAGTTCTTTTAAAGAAAGCACACATGTCAAACGTTCTCGCAATCTACTGTCAATGCCGGTTGAACTTCGGCAGAGACCTTAACATGATCAATTAAAATTCTTAGTTGGACAAAAAAGAAAAGTTACAGGAAAAAAATGGTACCTTGAAACTTTTAGGTGCAGAGAAAGCATCTGATTCTGTGCTTTTGGTAGTGAGATGAGTTGGTAAGCCATTCCCTTCTTTAATAAAAGTCTTTAGTAGCAATGGCAACTGTTTTTGAGACCAATAAGTCTTCTTTTATGTATCATAAGAAAATCTTTGGAATATAAAGAACATATTTGCATTCACAACATTTTATGAAATAATCCTTTTTAAAATATTTAAATTGTATCTATTCTATCGAATAAGAGAATAACCCAAAATGTTCATAACAGATTGGTTTGATAACATGACTTATAAATGAAGGAATTGTTTCCCCCGCATGATTAATGAGGAGAGGGAGTATAGTAAGCAATAAATAAATTCTGACCACAAAATTGGCTCTTGAGCATAAGACCACAAACAGCATATATCAAGAATTATAATATTAACAGGGGCATATTCCAGCCAGAAATAAAAACCAAGGATGAATTTGTTTTCAATTATTTGTCTTAACCTGACATAGTTTGCAGCATATGACTCGTTAAGAATTAGCACAAAAAAAGGATTACTTTGGAGAATCTTCAACTAACCTCAGGGAACTTCGTAGTTGGCTGTTCCCCAAAGCAGCTAGTCAAAACCTGATAAAATAGGTTTATTGGATCCTGCAATAAAGACTAAGTAATGATTAGGTGGGAGACAAAATACTCATTTGCTGGCGAATGTATTTCAATATGTTAATGCTAATTTATGATTACCAGGTCTCCATTACAAATAGAAGCAACAAGCTTTCCATCGACATTCTCTTTGGCATCAAGCATTCGGTCAACTAGTGTCTTGACAAGTGATTCCATATTTTCTGTGGCATTCAATGAAAGTAGTAGCATGAATACAGTTATCCAAATGAAATTGAGAATATTGGGACAGTTTATCAAGGTCTGTATAAATATCTTAACTTATTGCTTTCCCAATGGTAAGAAAAGAGTGAATCATGAAAAAGGTGAACTATTAATTAAAGTAGAAAATTAGCCCATTATGTACACTACAAGTCAAAAATATTCTCAGCAATTTGATTTTTGAGTTTAGGTTTTGATAATTTTTGACAAGGCAAATGAAGAAAATAAAATCGAAAGCAGGATTTTTTTTCAATGGAAGGTACAGCTTTTACTCATTAATGCATTGAATGTTGTGATTTCAAATTTCAAATAAGAACATTCCATTTGATAACTAGTGAAAATTATAGTAAATTTCTACATATTTAATTATACAACCAAAGACCATATCAATTAAGGTCTCCAACATTGTGAACTAATTATCCTTAAAAGTGCAAAATGCCAACTGGCAGAGTCTGGTGATTAATATTATACTGTGCTGCTAGCCATCAGCTAAAGGCTTAAAATTAAATTCAAATCACTGAATCAGATACTAATATGAGCTAATAAGATTGAGAATTTAACCTTCTCGAGTTTGAAAACTACTGTGAGCAGGAGGCTTTTTTTCAGATGTTGCCAACATATCCAAGCGCCTGCAAGCCTCAGAGGGTAATGCAGTGGCAGCTCTTTGTTGCATTCTATTGATTGATTGCATAACTAAAGGAGACATCAAGCGTTTGCTGGATCCACTCTGATTGTTCATCTGCTTCGATTCATGAAACCATTTCAGTGACAGAATGCAATCAACAATTTTTCCAGCAGATCCATTATCTACACTTTCCTGCAAACAAATTACCAACACACTTGTTCAACCATGCTAATCTAAAACCAAAACAATTTTTTTTAAAAAGCAACTAAATTTATTAGGGGCTTTTAAAACAATGCCTATGACATGACCTAAGCCTCCACACTAATAATTTCTCTATGACCGCAATGCAACCTCCATTGAGGCCTCATAACCACATTTGACTGTCATTTCAATAAGCACTAAACTGTTTGCACACACATATATGAAAACATGGGCCATGGCACATATAACTAACATACCTTTTCAAGATCAGAAGCTTCAAAAGCTGGAAGCTTTAATTCTCTGCAGCATTAAGAAAGTTGGACATTTTCAAAATACTGATAAGCAGGCAAAGGCTGGGAATCCCAAGCAAGTGATTGTATTGGCACTTGAGTATCCACTATCTAACAAAATTAACATCACATATAATATACAAGTCAAAACTCTCAATTAGAACATTCCATTTAATCAAAACACGCGATTAATGAGTATCAAAACATAATCATACAAAGAAATATTGAAATTGCAATACCTTTGGTACCGCCCCGGGATGAATCTTATTAATAGCCTTACAAAGAATTAGACCATTTCTCAAGCAAGAAACAAGTTCTCTCTCCGAGGGTCGCTTAGATATTCCGAGAGGACCAACTTGACTTTCTAGCCATTGCGCCGCCTCATAGCGTCTCAAAGCTGCACAATTCAAATCAACATTGTTAAATGCAACACAATCAAATTCAAAAGATATATCGTAATAACGAACCAGATTGATTTATGTAAAACATTCGAAATTAACCTGCTTCTCCCGCTTTTCTTGAAGCCATATTGAAATCATGAACTCCACTTATTAAGGAATCCTCCATCATGATCATCAACAATCAAAAATCAACAATGAGAAGAAAAAGCAAAAAACCTAAAACTTTTAATCTAAATAAATCTTTAATCTTTAATCCAAAAAAGCGCAATTTGACATTTTTCTTCAAGAAACACAATCAAGCTGAAAAATCAGAAACGAAAAAAAGAGTGTGATTTGTGAAGTTGGAAATGGTGACAGTAGTGTAGTATTTTGGTTCGGGTTTAGCTTTGGATTCCGAACCTTAGGTACGGAATCGTAACGTTATGTAGATTATTTGAATTCAAACTGGTAGGACACATTCTTGGGCCCGCGGAGGCAACGATTATATGCCCTCCGTTTTGGTTACTAAGTCATTCCATCCAACGGTGTAAGTTTTTTCTAGAGAAAAAAAGTCATAAATCTATAGTGTTATTTAGGAATAAACAAAAAAAGTCTTGTTAAATAATATTTTTATAGCACCCTTTAAATGATTATAATAAAAAAAATTATCTTTTTAAAAAATTAAATATTTTAATTCTGAATGCATTCAATATATAATTTTATATGAAAACTTATTCTTTGAAAATTATACATTTTACTTAATTTATTATTTTGGTCTAACACTTCTCTAATGGTAATAATAATAATAATCTTTTATTTCCATATTTTCCTATCTGTGTGTTAAAGTAATTTAGATTTATAGCGCTATCATCACACAAGCATTGCTATTTTCTTATTATGGTGGCAAATTTGTCCATTTTGATTCATAATTGTGAGATTATTGTAATATAGTATTGTCCATTTTGATTCAAAATTATGACATTATTATAATATAGTATAATATATAGTAATATAAAGTAATATATTCGTGGATATATAATCTAAATAGTTTTAAGTAGAATAATAAAAATTGTTAATCATGAATCATGTTGAGAATTTATTTTAGTATTTTAAATTTGTTTGGGGTCGTAAAACAGTGATTTAAAAACGGTAAGTCAGAGGTGAGTCTCTTAGTTGAGGAGAGTCCCTTAGTTGGGGTGAGTCATTAATTAGGGGTGAGTCTCTCAGTTGAGGAGAGTCAATTAGACTTTGTTTGAATTGATGGAACCGAATGGAGCGGAGCAGAATGAGATGAAATAAAATGATATTCCTTTGTTTGGATAATTTAAAAATGGATGGAGCAGAACGAAATTGAGTGGTATGGATTCCATTCAATTCCATCACTTACCATCACTTACCACCATTTTCCTTCCCCTCTGATTTGGGTGGAATGAACAACTTATCTTGTTCCGTCTTAAAATTTCCAAACATTAGAACGGTATCTTCGTTTCGCTCCGCTCCATCCCACTCCGCTTCGCTCCATTCTGCTTCGTTCATTTCATGATATCCAAACATAGCCTTAGTTAAGAGTGAGTCACCACACCAGCCATATGCTAAGTGTCTCTTGAGTAGCTTGTGTGTCGATTGGGGATGTCAAACATCTATCACTCAGATGAAAACACTTAATTTCATTTACTATAAGTAATGGTGATTTACTTTTGAGACGCGAAACAATCTTGGTTTTCACATGTGTCATAAACATGTTAAGCTCTTTTAAAGCTTTTGGGGGAGCTGGAAAGATTTTTGAATTTGACTCCCTTTTAAAAGGCTTCCTTGTTCTCTTTTTCCATTTCTTTACTCATTTTTCTCACATTTTCTGCAAACTTCTTATACTTTTTCTTTGCCAGCACGATCTTTTATAAGCTTCCTCCAGCTTCTTCCTTTTTCACAACCTTTCCAAGTATTGATTCCTTCTATATTTATCCTTCGTAAAAACTATGGTTAGGGATGTTAGGAAAAATACTTTTAGGTTGGCGCGAAGTTTTAATTTTGTGAGATCGGGGGCTTTAGTAGTCCTATTAGCAATTGCGATGTCGATAATGATTTCTTATATTTCCCGATTATTATGTATCTGCTTAGAGGTTGTAATAGTTAGGATTTATTTTCTTGCACTCTTTTCTAATATTATGTAACTGCTCATGTGATGTAATAGTTTAATTAGGATTTACTTTCTGCACTCCTATTATGTATCTGCCCCAAAGCCATGTAATAGCGTAGGACATTTACTTTCCGCACTTTATTTTCCGCAATTTACTTTCTGCACCCTATAAACTGCTAGTAACTAGGCGTGTATGGCAAGATAAAAACAAACATAGATCACTTCTAATTCCAAGATAATATATCTGAATTTGGCACACTCTCATCACACATGCACCCCTTTAGGGTAATTCTCTCTCGTTGCCTTTCGATTACAATGGTCAAGTCCCTCGAACGTAGAGGTATCCTAGCACTGTTGCCTACAAACATATCATCATAGTCCCTTCGATACAAAGATCATAGACCCACGATGTCGCCTACGAATACATGATCTCGTCCCTCGATTGTTGCCTACGAAAAGTGATGATCGTCCCTTAGAATGTGCTAGGATACTCCTACAAGTTGCCTTCTATGACCATTCGATGTCCCTTCGAATGTCCCTTCTACATCCAACGAATAAGGTTACCTACCAACTAATGGTACGAATATCACTATTCTAAAGGAAAGTAAAACAACACGAAAACGACCATTCTGAGTAGGTAATAAGACTTTTAGTTGCTTGCTCAATCAAAATACTTTTCACACCTCACACTTTTGTCAAAGTTTAAACACTTTTCAAAAACAAAACATTTCCGAACACTTTGTATACATTCCTACATGAATCATGACAAAGTCAAAGAGAAATGCCTTTTCAAAATATTTTTGTCAAACACACAAAAAACAATTTTTAAAGTGAGCTAAAAGCAACTAAGAGCCCGTAGAAAACTACAGATGGAAAAGGGTGCTAATACCTTCCCTTTTCATAACCTTCTCCCTTACTCAGAATCTAAAGAAGGTCTTTTTCTGTTCTTTTCACCTTCCCTTAATTGGATAAAAGAAAAGTCGATGGCGACTCTTGCTATCCGCAACATTTGCGATAAAAAGCAAAACAATTCTCAAAGTCAGTTCTCCCATCGTATTACAAACCCTAACAGTCTGTGTGATTGTGTCCAACTATCCAATCTAATACGTAGACCTTGGCCCAGTGTCTGGGGCTATATTCCCTCTCACTCGAGAGGGTCAGGTATTCACACTTTACTCTCTTTTGTACTTGCACTCTAATTTCTCTCATTCTTACTTTGACATCAGAGTAGCTTGTAGGTACACCCCCTTCAATCTCAACTACAACCGTTCACTTCCAGTTAGTGGGTCAGTGAAGATTCTTCTGATCAAGTACGATCAACTACTTATAGTGAATTTCTTTTTTGGATTAGAAGCAAACCCTCTAGACGTAGGTGTAGGTTGCATCAAACTGGGTTACCAATTGATTATGTTATTTATTGCTTTTCTTCTCCATCATCTTGTACAAGTTAACTATGGTGTTTTTAATTTAACTTGTCAAACCATTTTCTAAGACATCGTGTGCAACATCTGTCCCCTGGGGAACAAAATTACAATAGGCATCAGAGCAGGCATCATAGCCTGTTGGGGTGAGCTTTAGGGAATATAATTTATGCTTAAATGGATACAATGAAATATGGAAGATCAATCAACAAACCACCTTTTTTTGAATCAAACCAACTATGATTATTAGAAGTTAATGATGATTGTCTTCCTCAAATCCATGGGCAACAAAGCATCGAAAGTTGTGATAAAAGGATGGAAACATTTAGTGCTTACTTCTGAAGATGACACAACCAATTTAAAATTAGAATCTGATTAGACTGATGCTGAAGATGATGAAGCTCTTGGAAATTCCAACGATTTGAATGATATTTTCAATGGTGTGGACAAGAACATGTTCAGGTTGATCAACACATATTTAGAGACTAAATAAGCACTGGAGATTCTCAAAATTGCACATGAAGGCACAACCAGAGTTCGTATACCAAGGTTGCAACTTCTTACCACCAAATTTGAGAATTTGATGATGAATGAAGAAGAGTTTATCAGTGAATTTCATATCAGCTTGCGTGATATTGTCAACACTTCCTTTACTTTGGGAGAAAAAATGTGTGGATAAAATCTTGTCAGAATTGATATAAAAATGACTACTATTGAAGAAGCATCGGACCTGAGCTACATTAAGGTTAATGAATTTATTGACTCATTACAAACCTTTGAGATATTCATCAATGATAGGACGAAAAAGAAGAGCAAAGGTATAACCTTTGCTTCCAACACTAAGGAAGAAGGAAGTCGAGATGATAACTAACAGAGCTTGTCAGATGTTATAACTCTTCTTAGAGATTTTTTAACCAATCCTTGAAAAACCTGGAATGAAAGTGGAGGTCAAATGTCCATGAAAAGAGGCTTGACACCAGTCTCCTTGATAAAGGCAAGAGTGAAGACAAATACAATCAAGGGTATTCAGTGCTATGAGTGTGAAAATTATGGTCACATTAAAAATGAGCGCCCTACCTTACTAAGACTATGTGCAATAGTTCATGGATTCAACACCTTTTTTCCTTCCACTTTTTACACTCCACATCTCTCTCTCTCTCTCTCTCTCTCTCTCTCTCTCTCTCTCTCTCTCTCTCTCTACCTAATAATTCAACATTCATTCAACTTTTACTCACTACAATGATTTTGACACCCTACCCCATCTCTTTTACTTCATATTCTTATTTTCTTTTATGTTTTTGTTTTTTGATTATATATTAATAACAATTATCGATTGAAATTAAAAAATAATTAAGAGTTAAATAATTTTTTTTTAATTTAATAACTTATTTTAATTTTATATTTTAGTAGAATTTTTTGTCTTAAAAGAGTTATTGTTGAGATCTATTTCACTAAAAAATGAACCAAATTTCTATTTATAGAAAAAAAATGATAAATTTTAATGAAAATAAAAATAAATAAAAAATTGTTTTACTATAAAATAATTATTTCAAATAGTTATTGGAATAATATGCAGGTGTGAGTAAGTGGAGAAATAGTTCTACATTAGATAGGAATGTGCAGTGGCGGAGCCAGGACCTTAGGTCAGGGGGTGCAAAAATAAATAAATTTGGGACTAAGTAAATTAATTGTGCAAATAAAAAAATTTAGGAGTTCAAAGTGCAATTAATATAGACAAAATTTAAATTTGAGGGTGCAAAAGTGAATAAATTCAAGACCAAATAAACAAGTGGTGCAAATAAAAATTTTCAGGGGATTCAAAATGCAATTTATATTAACATTTAGATGCAATATTTAATGTTCAGGGGGTTCAATTGAACCCCCTCAAATGGGCTGCCTCCGCCCCTGGGAATGTGGAGACTTAAACATATATAAGTGGGAGAACCCACTCACCTATTACCTTAAGGTTTTAGATAGATAAGTGATGTGTCTCTCACAAAGGTGCTTATTCCTACATTATGTATCAATGCCCCTAGTAACTCCTCTAACAATAATTTTTTAGGATAACAATCTAAACAATCACAAGCCATAAAATTTTGCAAAATATTATAGGTGACCACAATCTCTTTTCATTCAACGTATTGAATAATTTACCTTGAAAAATATGAGCCACAAAGTGAGACTAGCGACGAAATGAGGAGTTAGCTGCTTCTTAGACTTTTGCTCACCAAGTGGGAGGAGTCTTGCATGGAAGTGAAAATACAGAAGAAAACTATCACAAGCTTTCCAAAGAGTGAGTCTTACAAATAATTAATGCCCGGTACAAAGGGCATTGTAGCTTACATTCATCTGTGTCACGCACTCACGCGGGTTTACTCTTCCGCATGGAGCCCATTCAGCCAACCTTTGTATACTTTTCTTTTACTCAAAACACTCATTTGGTTCTTATTTTCTTCTAACAATAATACCAACTTGTTAGTTGTTACATTGCAGTATTGCACAAGCAAACAAAAACAACTGGTATTTATTGCATTCGTCCCCCATGAACAAAATAAGTATATGAAAGCATAATTACATCCCAACTCCGTTTTTGCTATACTATTCAAGTTAACACGTTCACATGGCTGAGACTTTTTTATTTGATATTGCTAACTCACTGTTAGAGAAGCTCGCTTCTTTTGCTTTTGAACAAGTTGCTCGAGCCTGTTACGTGTATGATGATCTTCAAGGGATCAAAAATACTCTTTCAATTATCAAAAGTCTTTTGTTGGATGCGGAGGAGAAGAAAAACCAACAATCTGCTTTGCGTGAATGGCTAAGGCAGATTCAAAACATTTGTGATGATGCTGATGATGTTTTGGACGAATTTCGTTTGCAAGTCAAGCTAAAACAAGCCGTTGAAGACTCTGGCAGCTCAAGGAGGAAGGTACGCCGCTATGTTCCTTCCTCTAATCCACTTGCTTTCCGTTTTAAGATGGCACATCAGATTAAAGATATTAGAGGCAGATTGAATAAGGCTGCAGCCGATGGAGCCGGGTTTGCACTTGTGAAAATCAATGTTGAGCCCAGACTTGCTGTGCAAAGTAGAGGAATGACTCATTCACATGTTGATATTACAAGTGTAATTGGGAGGGAGAAAGATAAGGAAGCAATTATCCAGCTTTTGAAGGCACCTCATCCTCACACTGATGGTGATAAAAGCCTATGTGTTATTCCCATTGTGGGTATTGGAGGCATGGGAAAGACCACACTTGCCAAATTCTTGTTCAATGATAAGAGGATTGATAAACTTTTCAAATTAAAGATGTGGGTGAGTGTCTCTGAAGATTTCGACCTCAGGAACACTGTTATTAAAATCATCAACTCGACACGCTTTCGATTCAGCTTCAAGAGCTGCTCACCAGGAGAATATAGACCACTTTGATATTGAGCATCTAGTAAGTCGTATGAAACAAAACATTTCTGATAAAAAGTTTTTACTTGTGTTAGATGGTATACGGAGTGGTGATCGTGTAAAATGGAGTGAGTTGAAAGATTTGTTACAAAAATAACTAATTTTTGAAAAAATTTACGCAAATAACCAACTTTCAAGACAAAATTACACGTAGGAGCCATCTCAGATGGCTCTTGCACTGATTTTTAGAAGCAGGAGCCAGCCAGGATGGCGTCTCCTCTCATATTTTGCCCTAAAGGCCATCTCAGATGGCTCCTATGTGTAAAACACATGGGAAAAGCCATCTGAGATGGCGCCTAGGGCTAATTTTAAAAATAAAAAAAAATCAATTTAAATTAAAGTGCACGACAATGTTGTGAAATAAATCTTGTATTATAAATTTTCATTACAGCAAAAAGCGATTACATAAGTTTATTCACGGCGACCCGGGACTCGTAGATGACCACCGGTTCCACATGCGCGTCCTCTCCTAACTCGTCTGATGCGAGGTTCTGGATCCGACTATTGTTGGGTCGATGCGACCTGATCATGGGTTGATGGCTGCTCGTAGTGAATGAGATCAGGATCCATGAATGCCTCAAGATTTACATTGCTTGTTGCACCAGTTTCGTATAAACGTGTCCCCATGTTCTCGTAGCTTGGTCGTTGCGGTTGGGGATTAGGTTCCATTTGAGGACTATAGCGTCCTCATCGTATATGGATTGTGAATGTGTGGGGTAAAAGGAAATTGGGTGTTAGGAGTCTCGTACCCATATGATTGGCGGGGTTTGTACACGATGGTTGGTGGAATGTTGGGTTGGTTGGGGAATATTCTTTAGGGAAGCCAGGGTCTGGGGTGAGGTGAGATGTTGATGGACCCATATAGGGGGATTGGACATATGCCCTTTGTTCGGTGTATTGAACTTGGGTGTGTGGCATATGTGAGTATTGGGTGGGTGGGTGATGAGGTTGTTGTTGGGGTTGGGATTGAGTGTTGGTGGTTCTATGTCGTCAGGTTGATTGGCGGGAAGTTGATGGTTGTTTGTAGTGTTGTTGGGGTGGTTGTTGGTAGTGTTGTTGGGGTGGTTGTTGTTGTTGTTGGTAGTGTTGGGGTGGTTGTTGGTATTGTTGTTGAGGTTGTTGTTGGCGGTAGCGTTGTCTTCGTTGTTGTTGTGACTCTGGAGGTTGCCCCAGGTGCGGTCGACCAAATAAGGGGTTGAGAAACATGCATTGGATTTGTGACCGGTACCAAGCAATGTATTAACGAGAGTGTTGCATAATCTCGTCATCTTCATAAATGGGACATTGTAAGATATGGTCTGCTCGGTTTTTCCACATCCTACAATACTCCCTGGCAAAATTTCTCCAATTATTAAGTCCCCATTGGGCATCGACCCTTTTAGATGCCAAGGATCCAAGCACATCGGATCGCTGGGTATGTCTTGGAACATACCAAACCGCATCTTCACACGGTCATGTGGTGCATTTCCACAATGTTAAACCGTATGATTGCGGTCTTCACATCAAACCTCGCATCTTCATCATTTGGTACATGGTCCAAACTTAACGGTCTCCATGTAAACTGTTGATAAAAATAATGGAGATTAATAATAATGATAAAATAATATCGTTAAAGTTAAAATAATTTGGAGTTAATCGAAATAACGTACATTGGTTGGTCCAAGGTGGTCTATTAGATTACGATATAGGAGAACATTGTGTCTCAGATTCTTTCCGTAATCCATGCTCACTACGCTAAACCTAAATGAATTAACATTTAACATTGTGTCTATTAGATCACTGGGTTTGCAAACTACAAACCTATCATACAGATAGACGGAACATGGTTGTACGGAAATACAGGGGCACCCTACCGATGGCCGTGGCACAGGATGGCAACAATAACGTGTTCCCAATCGGCTATGCTCTTATAGAGGCAGGGGAGCAGCTTGGTTTCTTCCTAAAGCATCTTGAACACACGTAGCACCACAACGTGATCTTTGTCTAATTTCCGAGACATGCCTCAATTGATAGTCGTCAACAATTCCGCCAACGGTTGGCACGACCCACCGTCTACATGTTTATTGCATAAGACATATCATTCAAAACTTCATGCGCGAGATCAAAGATAAGCGTCTTGGAAAATGTTATGAATGCAACGTCGCGCTAACACAACCAGGTTTACATATTATCGCAATGATCGATTGGAAAACCGGATGTAGGTGCGTGGGTGTTCACGTGATTTCGGTAAACAACCGCTAGTCTTCCAAACTATCGAATAAACTTAATTCATTATTCAATTTCTCGGTAACTTGCGGATCGACTAGATTGATCCTATGGGACATAGTCGTTTGGCTAAATCTAATTGTAAAGCGGTATTCATATTTAGGACTTCTAATTAAAGTGTTTCAAAGACATCCAATCCACTTGATTACTACACTAAATGATTTGAAGGATAATTTCTATATGATATAAGGAATATTCATCGAAAAAGTAAAAAGACTTGGATCGGGTAAATGGAAGGATTAAGTGAGTGAATGTAAAAGTTGCTGAATGTTTAAAGGATTCGAACATAAGAAAAGCGTTTAAATGCAGAAAGAAATAAATGACTCTGAATGTAAAAGCTTTAATGTAAAGGCATGAACATAAAAATGTTTGAAGCACAAATAAAATGGAAATGAAAGACAAACTGGAAAATATAAAGAGTTTTCATTGAATTGTAAATGTTGGTGTTATCATACGTACATCTTTCGAGCATTCGTTTCCCTATCCATGCGGTATTTTGAATGTTTACTGAATTTGTACAACAAATATGACACACTGAAATCCTAATACTAAGACCTCTATTTATACTATTTCGACCATAACGGTCTTGCTATCAGAATCTGCCACGTTCGAAGCATGCAGAGCATTACTTCCCTTTAGCCTCCACGCGTCTTCGGACGCTCCAACGCTTATGTATTTGAATTTCCAATATCCCGCTCACGTTTGAATTTCAAACGCCTTGGAACCTTCGTTTCGAATTCGTTTCAAAGGTTATTTTCGAAAACAACCTTCACAAATATAATCTCATCATTATTTCGAAAATTCTTTAGACTTACACTCCACAACTATCATTCAAAACCTTGAACTTTAATATTTCCATTCGAAAAAAACAGTCTCTTCCATTCTAAACCATAAAACTTGCTTTATTCAAACAAACCCAATCATTTCATTTCGAATCACAATATCAAAATCTTCAACCAACAAAATGCCCCTCTAAAATATGTATTTCGAACCCTTTGAGAAATACTTATTTTAAATAGATTCACAAGATTTTGATAGGACCTTTGAATAATCATGACATTTACTGTGCATGACTTTACCCACGTCAATCAAGACACCTCTTTGAGTACCTAACCGTCTTGGACCAGTTGCCACAGCATGGTGCGGTTTTTCAAAAATAATGATTACTATTAATCACACTCATTACCAACACTAGATCTTACGCCACCTCTCTCTGAATCCAACCAACGACTTCCACGTACCCCTAGTCTCATTTAGTGGGTGTTTAAACTCACTCTTCCACACTCTCTATAAAACTCATCAGTTTAGTCTTTTCTTCTTTTTCTCCAAAACTCTGAAACCCTTTTTTTTCTTTCACTAAACCCTAAAACTTCCAGTAATCTTAACAATGTCTTCATCAACATCATCACAATTGAAGAAATCATCAAAGAGGAAGAACAAGAACAACAACACGAAAACTATCATGGAGAGCAAGGTGGGTACTTATCAGAATCAATCTGTGCTCAATCCTCAAGCGATCTCCAAAGAGAAAGAAATGCTGTATGCTTCTCAGGTATTAATCCCTACCAATGTTGCTGGAAAAAAGTTTGCCCTAATGGGTCCTTTAACCGTTTTTGAAATTCTGAAAGATACTAGGAAATTTTTTCCCGTTTGCTATAAATTCAAACCCCTATTCAACAAGATGGATGCCCCTAAGGCAGGAACTGAAGACATAAGAGAATCATCTAATTCAAAAACAACTGAAACTCCAATATCACCTCCAAAAGATCCTTTTATTTTAGATTATATCAAAAGTAATTTCAAACCATTTCGATCCTGCCCCACTTCAGATGTAGCATATCAAAACTGGCTCACTAAAGTTGAATCCAAAAAATCACAGCAATGGGAAGAATTAGGAATTTATAATTTGATCAAACTGTCGAAACCGGGCTTTACTTACAGTCACCCATTGCTATTTGCTTCGTTGTACTTCTGGGATAACACTTATAACACTTTCCACCTTCCGGGCGGAATGATAACACCCACCTTCTTTGATATAGCTGCCATCACTGGTCTTTCACCAGTGGGGGAAACTTATATTCCTGATAACGAAGAACATTTTAGCATCATTGACTTTGATGTTAAACTAGCTAGCTTTTCAAAATTCATCAACCATTATCATACTGAAGGGGATGATGTCTCAGACGTAGAACATATCGCTTTCCTTACCTTGTGGCTATCACGATATGTGTTCTGCAGCAGATCCTTGCAAGTGGCGAGTAGGTTCATTCCCCTAGCCAGGGATTTCCATGAAAATAGGAAAGTTTGCTTGAGTGAACTGCTACTTGTCGATCTTTATGAGAGCTTAAGGTCAGCAGTCTCTAGTTTAAAATCCCATGCTCCAAAGAACATTCTTCTGGCTAGACCCTTTTGGTTGCTTCAACTATGGCTTAATGCCATGTTCGAATCTTCTTTATCAACTGCTGATACTATCATCGAACAAAATCCAGAAATAGCTGACAGGATCATCGAAGGCACAAGGCTTGACTTACTCAAATGATGACAAGGATGATTTCAAAGTCCATTTTTCTAAATACATCATGATATTCTCAAAAAGACACAAGTTCGAAGAGTCCATGGCACCTTTTGCTCAAAGGACTTGTGGACCATCATGGTTCACAATGTATCTCTCGAAGCATCAAAAGAGAGATGGGACATTTGAAGCGTTTCTTCTTCTAGGCTAATTTCCTCAAGAATTACTCCAACAAAGAATCAGATTTTCCTCCTGGCTTATCAACCCAATTTCGTTTCTCAATAATTTGGCCTGTGCCAATTAATTCCTGAACCTTTGTTCCAAACACAAAGTGCCATAACCTAAGGCAAAATGTTCAAAGCAAGAGAGGCCAAATTACAACAGGAGCAATATCAAGATTTTGCTCAGTTCGAGCTTTTACCTTTCGAGCCAACATACTTCACAGCAAAAGGATTTCTTGAATGGTGGACTAAGTTCTACCAGACATATATGTTTGACACACTCACCACTCAACAAAAGCTAATCGGCGCGTTCAATGTGCAGGTAAACTCCAAGAAAGGTATGTTCACTCACGTCAAAGAAATTAGGGCTTTTCAAAATTATTTCGAAACCACTTATGATCCCACACGCTTGGGAACCACTGTACATCGAGCGGCCGAGACCTTGAAGGAAAAATTTCTAAGTTCAAACTTCCTTCAGGGTTGTCACCTGAGGATAGGTATAGGTTGGCACTCGAAATGCATCCACCTAAATTTCCTAGGTTGCCTACCTCAGAACTGGCTCTGGCTTGGTTTCCTCCATACCCTTGGTGGTTTACTTGCAAATAAATGTTCAATTACCAATCTCGAAAGAAACTAAATCCTTCTGAGACTGTGACATGGGCTCGTTACTGGCTTCATAATTTCCCAGGACATCTTCGCTATGACCTTCCTGCCATTTCGATTACATCTAATCAAGGCACAAGTGCGAATGCTTGGGAAAATTCCAATTGTATCCTAATTCCCTTATCCTTCACATTTTACCTTAATTGTTTCACTTTTCAGCCATTAGGATAAAAAACGTTACTTCGAAGCCCAAGGAAGGGAACACTTCTCAACAAGCTATTGAAATTAGCGATGATGTAACTCCAACAATACCGACAACAACAACAACTACTACTACAACAACAACACCGGCAGCAGCAGACATTTCAATTCCAAAGGTAATCAACTAACCCTATTGTTTCGAATAAACTGAAGTTTATGATTTAGATCTAACTTATGTTTAAACCTTTTTAGACTAGCAAACTTCCACCAACTACTCCTAAGAAAAGGAAACAAGGCTCCACTGAAAAGAACCTCAAGACTGGTGAAAAATTCTCCAACAGCTTCTAAGAAGAAGCAAAATAAAGAAAGCTCCAAAGGCCCTCGACCTACTAACGTTCTGGACTTGATTCCAAAGGCGTTGCTCCCTCAACAACATCCAAATTTCACCTTCGACCTCCAATGTAATATTGGAACATATTGATAGTAACATTTCTTCCGATAATCCACGGTAATTTAAATTCAATTCCTAACAAAATAGTTATTCCTACCTTGGTACATATTCTTAACTTTTCTTTGTTCATGCAGATACTTGAACACGAATCCCTTGAACTCCTCCAGGGACCATTGCTCCAATCACTTCCTCTCCCATGGGGACTCCGCAACTTGCAAAACAAAGGTCTTCCAACATGGCGGCGACTGGGACTTCGGAGGCACCAGATGATCAAGGCACCTCAACTCCTTTGAAGGAAGCAAACGAAGAATCACCCAACAAGTCTAAAGAAAATCCACCAGAAACTTCCCTTCTGAAATCTCCTCTCAGAACTCTTCAAGAGTCCAAAATCACTCATCTTTGAAAAGGACAAGACCGATTCTCCTCAAGAGAGTGAAGAAACTGCAGAAGAAAGATCGGTGAAGGCGAAACCCAAGTGGTTCGGTGATGAAGCAATCGATGCTAATAGCAGTGAGACCAATACTGTCGATGAGGTGGATTTGGGCGACGAAGGAGAAAGTTATGAGTAAGGCAAGGATGAAGATAATGGTGGTAAGACTAAAGAACCTATGGAGGTCGAAATGGACGTGACTCCTTTGAACATGGAACTTCCCCAACTTCCACCTCGATGAAGAGGAACTAGCTCTCCTAAAATCCAATGACCCAATTGAGTACATGAAAACTAAGTTGGCCCAAAAGGACATCCCTTTCACTAGGGTTGGCACTGGTTCAACTAACAACACATTGTCCCCAAATGCTAGAGCTATACTTCTTAACAAAGTCAGGAAAACATTCCTTGATGTAGACCTATTTGAAGTTCTTAAAAAGGATAGCACTGCTTGCTATACCATGAAGGAACTTCTCACTCAAGTTAACTTCGCAGCTTGCTCCTTGCCAGTCAGCACTATACTGTTCGACCTCCAAGTATTATTAGATAACGTGACTGGATGTCTCCTACAAGATGAGTTAGTTGCTGCTAAAGTTCAGGAGAAACGAAACGCCGTGGATCTTGCTTATGGTGCGAAACTTTTAAAGTGAAGACCAAGCAACACGCTTTAAGCAGCGAAGGACTATGAAGTTCGAGCGGTCTATTCTCTTTGGGAAGGACAAATTCAAGAGCTCAATGAAAGGTCAAAGCTCAACAACGACGGCTTCGACACCGTTAGTAGCCAATTCGAAGAACTTCTTAGCGAGGGCCTTTAAGCGAAGCGGCGTATCAAAGGAGAAGTAACTACTTTGGAAGGAGGCGTTATACCCAAAGACTTGAATCCTTTAGAAGCACCTTCAAGATTGAGAAACAATGTTTATTTTAAATCTTTGCTTATTTGAATTAATTTGAGTCTCGGTTTTGTAATATTTGAACAACGCCATTTTGGCAACGTATGACACCATTTGGCATCTCCTTATAATATTTCGACTACGTTGCTATTATTGAATCTCCTGCGAGGTCTATATTTTTCAAATATTTTCCGTTAACCTTTAAGATTCATTTGTCATCGATTAACTCTTGATTTCATACGCATTGTTTGAGAATCTCTTTAGTATTCGAAAGGGTCCTTCCCAATGAGGTGACCATTTACCTAATGTTTTATTCTTCTTGTCCATGGGCAATATGACTTTCCAGACTAAGTCATTAACAGGGAATGTTTTACCTTTCACCCTTTTGTTGTATGCCCTGGCTACTCTTTCCTTTTTCCTCATTAGGATTTCCAATGCATGCAGTCTAACTTCGTCTAACTCAAATAACTCATTCATCATCATCTCCCATACAATGCGGATGGGATCTCATTTTGCCTTTGAATTGAGCGATTGCGGATGAATTTCCAGGTAAAAGCGCATCATGGCCAAATGTTAGTTTGAAAGGAGTGGTGTTAGTAGCTTCTTTAGGAGATGTTCTACAAGCCCAGAGTATTTGGTCCAAAGTCTTATGCCAATTCTTTGGCTTCTTACCAACATGTTTTTTAATTAACTCTATTATCACTTTGTTTCTGCTTGACCTGACCATTTGCTTGAGCATAATATGGCGTCGATGTTAATAATTAAAACCCATCTCTGAGCAAATTCCTGCATCTTTCTACGGTAAACACGGACCTTGGTGTGGTTATACTCTCTGTAATTCGAACCTATAAATTATCTGTTTACTATGAACCCAATAATAGCCTCTTGATCGCAACTATTAATGGTATTGCTTGATCCACTTGGTAAAATAATCAATTCCTACTAAGATATATTTATGTCCTTTAGGCGAGCGGGATTGATCTCTCTATTAAATCTAATGCCCATCCTCTAAAGGGCCATGGTTTAATGATCAAATGTAACTCACTTGCAGGAGCATGTTGAATTCCTGCATGTTTCTGGCATTCTTCACACCTTTTAGCAAAATCTATACAATCTTTGAGCATGCTAGGCCAATACATGCCATATCGGAATAACAACCATTTCATTTTATGGCCTGCTTGATGTGCCCCACATACCCTATTGTGGACCTCTGATAATGCTAAGTATGCCTCACCTTCTCCTAGGCACTTCAGTAATACGCCTTCCTGGGTCTTCTTGAACAATTCATTTCCCATGAGGACGTATGATAACGCTCTATATTTTATCTTCATATCAACATTCAATGTTGGGTTTTTTAAATAATTCACAATTGGACTTCGCCAATCTGCATCTGACAAGGTGTCTATGGCTAATACTTCGAATTCCTGCTTGTCAGCACAACCTAACTTTATATTTTCTAAGTCTGATGGTATGAGTCTAGTAGCCATAACCCTTCCTCTTAATTCAACCAAATCTTCAAATTTTTTGGTGGAAACTTTATACCCTGAAGCCAACTGTGCCAGGTCATTTGCCTCTTGATTTTCTATTCTTGGTATATGTTTAATATCCATGTGTTTGAATTTTTTGAGTAGCCTATTAACTATGACGAAATACGTAATCAAATTGTCCTTTATGCATTTGTATTCCTTTGTTATTTGCTTGACCACTAGCTCCGAATCTCCTTTAATTTCGACTCTAGTTGCCCCCAATTCCAACAAAGCTTCAAGTCCAACGATAAGCGCTTCGTACTTAGCTTCGTTGTTCGAGCAACGAGGACCATCTAACTTATACTTGAATTTTGTTGGAATTCCTTCGGGAGAAATTATAAGAACTCCAACACCACTACCATCTTTATGGGTCGAACCATCATAGTATAATTTCCAAGGTTGCATTTTAACGTAACCCATGACAGTCTCTTCGATCAGTGAATGATCAACAATGAAATCAGAAATTACTTGACCTTTCACAGCTCTTAAAGGCATGAAAGTCAAAGAATACTCTATCAAGGCCAAAGCCCATTTACCAATTCTGCTATGCATTATTGGTTTCGAAAGCATGTGTTTGATAACATCGAAATGAGATGAAACATGAACATCAACATGCTTTATATAATATTTAAGTTTCATACAAGAGAAATAAAAATAGAGACATAGCTTTTCTATGTTGCTATATCTGGTTTCCGCATCATTCAACACCCTACTTAAATAGTATACGGCTCTTTCGATGCCATTGCTATCTTTTTGTGCTAACATACTACCTATGGTGATTTCAGAGGCAGATATGCACAATCTCATGGGCTTTCCCCATGAAGGTGGAGACAAGATAGGAGGCTGAGTGAGATATCTTTTTATATTGTCAAACGCCTCCTGATGTGCTTCGTTCCATTTGAAGGCTTGTCCTTGCTTCAAACGAAGTAACAGAGAGAAAGCCCGGGTTCTTCCACTTAAATTCAAAATGAACCTTCTTAAAAAGTTAATTTTACCTAGCAAAGATTGCAACTCCTTTTTTGATGTAGGTGCTTTCGTTTCTACAATGGCTTTGGTCTTGTTTTGGTTGATTTCGATACCTTTCTTATGAACCACAAAACCAAAAAATCTCCACTGCCGAAAATGCACACTTAAGGGGGTTCATTTTTAAGCCATGTTTTCTCATTCTTTCGAATGATTGACTCAAATGATGTAAATGAGTTTCTGCAGATACTGATTTGATGACTATATCATCAATGTATAATGTACACCTGCATAAAAGTCTCAATGAAATCATGAAAAATCGAATTCATTGCCCTTTGATAAGTTGCTCTGCGTTTTTAAACCAAAAGGCATTACTACCCATTCGTAGGTGCCTAAGGCTCTGGACAACGAAATCTTGTCTTAGCAACATCTTCTTGACAATAAAGATCGGTTATACCCGGTATCCATCTAACATACTTAAATATTCAAATCCTGCGAATTTATTAACATTTACGCCACGGGCATGAAATACTCATCTTTGGGGGTAGCGATATTTAAATCTCTAAAATCTATGCAAATTCTCGAGAGAGCCATTCTTCTTAATAACGGTACTATATTTGCTAACCATTCGACATACCTTGTGGTCTGATGAATCTGCGGTCAACAACCTTTCAATTTCGACTTTAATCTTCGTGAGGCTGTACGAACATTCTAGGTGGCTGCTTGATGGGCTTCTTGCGATCCTTGATTGGAAGTCTATGTTCCACTAGCTCCCTCTTTAAACTAGGCATGTCATCATAGTCCCACGCGAAATAATCTTTGTTTTTTCTAAGAACTTCGATCACTTTCTGCTTGAGGCTTGAATTGAGTTTTGTGCTCACGTAAGTTATTCTTTTTGTGTTTTCATCTCCCAAGTTCACCTCTTTGAGTGGATCCTGCGCTAACATTTTAGCACCTGAGTTTGTGGGCTCCTTCTCGAAGCCTAAGGGTTCTTTATCATAAATGGCATCTAGCCTTTGATCTATTTCACCTATTTCTTGTTCTTCAAAGGGTGAGCCTTTTGAGCCATCCCCACCTGTTTTGTTTACTTCTGAAACCATACTATCTACTTCAGCTTCTAAGGCCACCTTCCATTCGTTTTCAGCCATGTAGGCCAAAATCTTTTCGAAGAAGGAGGACTCAATCATGAGCAGGACTATCGAATTCCCAGCCTGCTGGCCGTCTTTGTGCAGCGTCTTCGACTTCTCCATCTCCCTTGATTATCCTTCTATCCCAATACATTCCATCATCGCGAAGGGTCATGTAATAATGCGCGTTCCTGGTCTCATTGATCTCGTCGTTAGGGGTACAAGGAGCAATTTTGGCTAAGTGTTTGTCATAGTTTCTCTTATCAACTAGGTTGACTGCTATCATGAAATAGCTTTGGTCTGCTTCGATGTTTTCAACAATGCCATCCTCTCTCCATAATACTAACCTCGATGCATCGGCGGGGGTGCTCCAGCGCCATGGATCCATTCTCGCCCAACAACAAATTGTAGTTGGCTTTAGCTTCGATTACCATGAACATAGTGGGTCTGACTTGATCCCTTGTCAAATCCACTTGGATCACCCCCAATGTCTGGCCTACTTTACCTTCATAGTTTGATAGTACCATATTGTGTGGTTTTATGTCAACATCCTGTATCCCTAACTTCTTCAACATGAAATGAGGCATCAAGTTCACTGCAGCCCTCCATCCACAGGACTTTGTTTACCCCATGTGTACCAACTTTTGCTCGAATGAACAATGGCTTTAGGTGATTTTGCATGGCTGGTTACGGGTACTCGAAGAAGGCATTACGCTCTTGACCCCATTATCCATCACATAATAGCATCTTGGCCTATGTTTCGTCGGTCTATTGCATCATCATCCTCGTGCTCTCCGACTTGATCTCTTGCCCAAATTCAAGCAACACATATACTACATTGTAGTTGATGTTGAGTGAAGATTCCCTTCGATTGAAATTATCGATCGACATATCCTCATCCTCCTCGGACTGGCATATATTCCTTGATTCATTTTGCTTTGTTTGAGAGAAAGTTTCGCTAGCGGAGGTTTGCCCCAGGTTGATTGTTTGGTGCGGTTTGTTGGTACTCAATTCCTCTTTGTCCTTGCTCGAAGCCACTCCTTTGTCTAACATAGCTTCTCTCGACTTTTCGAACTCTTTGTTGCTGCGCCATTGTGACCTAGACATAGGATTCTTTCCTTGTAGTTTTCCAACCTTACTTCTTCCCTTTTCGCCATATTGAGCGCCTACATGCGCGATGGCATGGCGTGCATTCGTTCGTTATTCCTCCACTTGTCTTTCCTTGTCATACAACTTGTACTTGTCCGTTGGTACCTCGGCGAGAACTTTGAATGTTACCCTTGACGCCTCTAGGATAAGGGTTGTCGCCTCCGTTGGGTGTAGTTGTTCTCGAAGCGTTGACCCATCGACCGGTTTCTGTGGTTCCAACATGGGGCGAAATTGTTTGAAGGTTTGACCACTTCGATCATATCTTAGAACATCTTGGACACACTAGGCATTTGGTTGCCCCTTGTGAAAACAGACTAAGAACCCCAAAGACTTTCTCGACCTTAGGGTAGCATCTGAGCATTTGGTTATCCTGGCGCTTGATTGGCCTTGTTCATGCCCTTTGTCTTTTTAAAGTCTGCACAATTCTCGATTACAAATGATCTGCATCGGGACATAACATCATTCTGACATTCTCTTTGTGGCATAGCATAAGGTAGTCTTTGAGGCTGGAATCCTAGCATAATTGTCTTCCATCTTGTATTTTTCTTTCTCTAAGTACCTTTCCACTTCCTTCATTTCGGAACAAGGTTGCTCCATATTTACCATATTAACATCCACATCTTCTCCTTTGATATCAGTATCTCCCCATCCTGTAGGTTTGATGTCTTCAATTGGGGTCTTTGAGGCGGGGCGGAATACTTCACCATGTAATCGAACTTTCCATTGGGCTCCCCAAGGTATCCCATATTCCTTTCGAGGAAGAGCGGCATGTGATCAGTACTTTCTCCAACTCTCGCCTCGGGCCTTGATGCTTTGTGTCAAATTTTGTTTTGGTTCTCACGGCCTTGATGCTGGATCTCTTTCAAGCGACCAAAGGCTGCCCGATCGAGCTCTTGTTCCTTATGGAAGTCCTCAGTGACTTCCTTTTCGACTTCAGCTAACACGTAGTTTTCATCTTCAGTGTTTTCCTCTTACGATGTCACCTTCATTTGCTCCAACCATATTTATCTCTCCAATGTATGCAGGCTCAAAGTAATTGGTGTCAGCAACATCTAAAGGGTCATCATCCACTTTCATCTTTGGCTTGTTAGTGAACCTTAATCTACCATCCTTGATTGCATTTTGAATCAGATCCCTGAAAAGAAAATATTGTGAGGTTTTGTGGCCTAAGAAACTGTGATACTTACAAAACCCTATTTTCTTTCTTTGATCTAAAGGTGGTAATTTGACATTCGATGACACTATTAGTTGGCCATCTTTGACAAGCAAATCAAAAATTTCATCACATTTCGTTACATCGAAGGTATACACCTTCTTTGGGAACTTGTCACTTTTCTCATTTTCAATAATTTCTTTCCCTTTTGTGGGAACTAGTAATTTACAAGAGTAAGGTGGAGACTGTTTTAATTCAGCGAGATCAATTTCGACCTCCTCGAATTCAGGGTAATCTTCTGCTTCCTCAGTTTCGACATAGGAAACCCTTTTTTTCTTGTTATTTTTAAAAACCCTGACTTTCTCGGCCTTTAGTCTTTCGACTTGTCGAACCCTGTCCGCTAATTGGGCCATATCCCTCAAGTATTGTGTATCTAATTTCTTTCGAATGGAGTAGTCTAGGCCACCAGCAGCCATTTCGACTAACTCATGTTCAGGAACTACTGTGAAACATCTAGATTTCAAGTCGAACCTATTCGGATAATCATCTATGGGTTCGATAAACTTCCTCTTGACAACGGCTAGCTTTCGGACTTATTTTAGATTGTCCCATGTAGAATTGTTCATGGAATAATCTCTCCAAAAGAGTCAAGTATCTATAGATCCGAGGAGGCAATGTGGTGAACCATGTGAAAGCATTCTTAGTTAGGGAACTTGGGAAATATTTAATCCTAAGGTTCTCATTATTTGCTATGTCTCTGCTTGATCGAGATACGGCTATGTGTTCATTGTTGACTCATTGGTGTCTCCAAACTTTGTAAATTTAGGGACCTTATATCCCCTTGGTAAATCAGTGTGCATCACATAATCTACTGTGGGAGAGGAATAGTTTGGCCTTCTAATTCCTATATTGAGACCGTTTTGAGCCATAATTCTTTCTATCATGGTGGTTAAATTATTTTCTGCCAAGATGTTGTCATTTCGAATTCTATGAACGACTTCATCAGCATCTTGGTGTCGACCCACCATGACAACTCCTCTAGGTTGTTCTTCTCGAAACTCTGGGACTTCTAACCTTTCGACCCTTGCCCCTGGTTCTATAACTCCCCTTTGTGGTTCCTCTCGAATCACTGGGGCATCTTGTCTTTGTGCCCTTGCCCCCAAGTTAACCCCCTCTCTGGCTGGTCTATAGGATGGGTTATCAGCAATTTGTTCTATGATGGGTATGTTTGTTCGAACCAACGCCTGATTCTGCCTACGCCTTTCTGGCGGAGCGAAAAAATCTGCTATTCGACTCATGTTGTCCGTGTTTTCTCTGTTGGTTACAGTTACATTTTGTACTATTGGGGCAAATATTTCTTGCATAGTCTGCGCTAACACTCCTATCATATTATGGTTACTATCATCCATTAATTGTCTAAAGGCCATCTGATTTTCTGTGGTTAAGATAGGCAGTGTATTATGACCCACTGAACCATGGGTTTTTGTCATAAATTGGTTGGCCCCAGATTCGGACCCAAATTGTGGTGACGAATTTGATGTGGAATTGTGTAAAACCCGCCATAAAAGATGTTGGCATCCCATAAGAGGGATTTCTGGGTCTATTGCCATCGAAACCGGGTGGTCTAGTTGGTGGTGGGGTGGCGAAATGGGCTTGTGTCCCGATGGTGGGACAAATCCAGGATAACCGATGGTCCTGTATTTCCTAGGGTCGACTGTTGGTTGTCATGCCACTTGCTGCATTGTGGCCACATTCTTGGTAGAAGATGCAAATGCGTTCGAGGGATCGCGTTAGGCGTCCTGTCGAAGCAGCGTATTGGTGTCATTCCATGTAGAAATTCGTTCCCCTTGTTGATTGCTTGGATTAGACATCCTACTACTCGTTTTCTTACGGGTAAGGGTTGGTTACTATTAGTTGTTTTACCACTTCTAAGGTTCATATAACGTGAAATTGATACTCGAAAAGAACTTACACAGATTATATCCTAAAATCTTTACTTTCGACTTTCTTAACGAATCCTTTGGGCGTGCCAATTTGTTCACGATGATTTACGGTAAACAACCGCTAGTCTTCCAACTATCGAATAAACTTAATTCTTATTCAATTTCTCGGTAACTTGCGGGATCGACTAGATTGATCCTATGGGACATAGTCGTTTGGCTAAATCTAATTATAAAGCGGTATTCATATTTAGGACTTCTAATTAAAGTGTTTCAAAGACATCCAATCCACTTCGATTACTACACTAAATGATTCGAAGGATAATTTCTATATGATATAAGGAATGTTCATCATAAAAGTAAAAAAGACTTCAGATTGGGTAAATGGCAGGATTAAGTGAGTGAATGTAAAAGTTGCTGAATGTTTAAAGGATTCGAACATAAGAAAAATGTTTAAATGCAGAAAGAAATAAATGACTCTGAATGTAAAAGCTTTAATGTAAAGGCATGAACATAAAAATGTTTGAAGCACAAATAAAATGGAAATGAAAGACAAACTGGAAAATATAAAGAGTTTTCATTGAATTGTAAATGTTGGTGTTATCATCGTACATCTTTCGAGCATTCGTTTCCCTATCCATGCGGTATTTTGAATGTTCTGAATTTGTACAAGGATATGACACCTGAAATCCTAATACTAAGACCTCTATTTATACTATTTCGACCATAACGGTCTTGCTATCGAGAATCGCCACGTTGAGCATGCGAGCATTACTTCCTTTAGCCTCCGCGTCTTGGACTCCAGCGCTATGTATTTGAATTTCCAATATCCCGCTCACGTTTGAATTTCAAACGCCTTGGAACCTTCGTTTCAAAGGTTATTTTCGAAAACAACCTTCACAAATATAATCTCATCATTATTTCAAAAATTCTTTAGACTTACACTCCACAACTATCATTCGAAACCTTGAACTTTAATATTTCCATTCGAAAAAAACAGTCTCTTCCATTCTAAACCATAAAACTTGCTTTATTCAAACAAAGCCCAATCATTTCATTTCGAATCACTATATCAAAATCTTCAGCCAACAGTGGGTTGATAATCTACAGGTGGAAAAGTGGACACGGTCATACGACAATGGAGTGCGTTGGGGCCACATGACAACAAATCTAGTCGAATCAATGAGCAGGCGTCTTCAAAGGCATAAGAGCACTCCCGATAAGCTGCGTTGGTTAGTACAACATATTTTAGAATGGCCTCTTTGTTTGCGAGAGAGGTGAAAAGTGGAGCGCGTGGTACAATACGGACAAGTGTGGAGTGAAAGCTGCCTGAAATTTATTAAGGCCGAGAGTCCCAAAGCTAGCACTCATCTTGTTACAAGATTCGACCGACATAACCATAACTTCATTGTCAAAGAGATGATCGACCACAATGAGGTTTGCCTGACAAAATCAGGTTAAACTACCATCTCGGTGGTGCGGTGTGGAAAATTTTAGGCCTTTCAAATGCCCTCATGTCATTGCGCGTGTGCACATGTTCATCAAGACGCACTAGTACTTCTTTCTCCAATTTACAAGTCTCAGACCTTGCTCAACGTATACAACAATTCCTTCGAACCAGTAGCAAAAGTAGATTATTGGCATGCGTACGAAGGGGAAGTAGTTTGGCATAACAGTACAATGCGGAGAAATAAAAAGGGTCGTCCCAAGAGCAAACGTATAACAACTGAAATGGACGACGTTGATAAACTAGAAAGAAAGTGTGGTCTATGTCGTCAATCCGGACACAATCGAAAAAATTGTCCCCAGCGTGCTACAACCTCAACATCCTAAAATTTGTATTTCATTTATCTGCACTTTTAATATTGTAACAAATCTTCTTCTTTTTCCATTAAAAGCATTTATTACAAACACCAATACGAGACAACAAAATTAAAAACTACGATTAAAACAACAACATGAAAATGGCGCATCAACAACACAAAAATTATTTAAGACACTACAACCGTCAAAACAATCTCATCGGAACCATACATCATCGCAATAACGTCGACATCTGTTTTGACTTCCTCCAACCAAGTTCGAGGTTGACCAGTTGCGAAGTTCATGGTTGTTCTCTTCCTCTAGATCCTTCTAATTTCATCACCATCTTCTATTTCTCCCTCAAACGCATCAACTCTTTTTCGGTTTGGCCATGGTAAATATGTGCCAAAATTTCATTTTCATTGGAGGTTTTGAGGCCGAGAAAACAACGTATCCATCTCTGGTATGGATGTATGGAGATGTCATGATAGAATAAAAGAGAGAGTAACCGAGAATAAGAGAGAATATAAGAGAGAATATGAGATGAGAAGTTGAAAAAATGTGAAAAATGAAGGAGGGATGGGTGTGTATTTATAAAAAAAATACATGGGAGCCATCGAGATGGCTCCTACATGTACCTCCCTGGAGGCGCCATCCTGCATGGCTTATTGACAAGGAGGAGTCATGTGGGATGTCGCCTATGTACAAAGATTAAGAGGAGAAGCCATCTGAGATGACTCCTACGTGTAATTTTGTCCTGAAAGTTGGTTATTTCGTAAATTTTTCAAAATTGATTATTTTATATTTGTTTTTAAAATTGATTATTTCAAAAAAATTCCAAATAATTAATGCCCGCTACAAAAGGGCATTGTAGCTTACATTCATCAGTCACGCGGGTTTACTCTTTCGCATGGAGCCAATTCAGCCAACCCCAACCTTTGTATACTTTTCTTTTACTCAAAACACTCATTTGGTATTTATTGCATTCGTCCCCATGAACAAAATAAGTATATGAAAGCATAATTACATCCCAACTCCGTTTTGCTATACTATTCAAGTTAACACGTTCACATGGTGAGACTTTTTATTTGATATTGCTAACTCCTTTGTTAGAAGCTCGCTTCTTTTGCTTTTGAACAAGTTGCTCGAGCCATTACGTGTATGATGATCTTCAAGGGATCAAAAATACTCTTTCAATTATCAAAAGTCTTTTGTTGGATGCGGAGGAGAAAAACCAACAATCGCTGCGTGAATGGCTAAGCGATTCAAAACATTTGTGATGATCTTGATGATGTTTTGGACAATTTCGTTTGCAAGTCAAGCTAAAACAAGCCGTTGAAGACTCGGCAGCTCAAGGAGGAAGGTACGCCGCTATGTTCCTTCCTCTAATCCACTTGCTTTCCGTTTAAGATGGCACATCAGATTAAAGATATTAGAGGCAGATTGAATAAGGTGCCGATGGAGCGGGTTTGCACTTGTGAAAATCAATGTTGAGCCCGACTTGCTGTGCAAAGTAGAGAATGACTCATTCACATGTTGATATTACAAGTGTAATTGGGAGGAGAAAGATAAGGAAGCAATTATCCGACTTTTGAAGGCACCTCATCCTCACTGATGGTGATAAAAGCCTATGTGTTATTCCCATTGTGGGTATTGGAGGCATGGGAAAGACCACACTTGCCAAATTCTTGTTCAATGATAAGAGGATTGATAAACTTTTCAAATTAAAGATGTGGGTGAGTGTCTCTGAAGATTTCGACCTCGGGAACATGTTTATTAAAATCATCAACTCGACACGCTTTCGATTCGACTTCAAGAGCTGCTCACCAGGAGAATATAGACCACTTTGATATTGAGCATCTAGTAAGTCGTATGAAACAAAACATTTCTGATAAAAAGTTTTTACTTGTGTTAGATGGTATACGGAGTGGTGATCGTGTAAAATGGAGTGAGTTGAAAGATTTGTTACAAAAATAACTAATTTTTGAAAAAATTTACGCAAATAACCAACTTTCAAGACAAAATTACACGTAGGAGCCATCTCAGATGGCTCTTGCACTGATTTTTAGAAGCAGGAGCCAGCCAGGATGGCGTCTCCTCTCATATTTTGCCCTAAAGGCCATCTCAGATGGCTCCTATGTGTAAAACACATGGGAAAAGCCATCTGAGATGGCGCCTAGGGCTAATTTTAAAAATAAAAAAAAATCAATTTAAATTAAAGTGCACGACAATGTTGTGAAATAAATCTTGTATTATAAATTTTCATTACAGCAAAAAGCGATTACATAAGTTTATTCACGGCGACCCGGGACTCGTAGATGACCACCGGTTCCACATGCGCGTCCTCTCCTAACTCGTCTGATGCGAGGTTCTGGATCCGACTATTGTTGGGTCGATGCGACCTGATCATGGGTTGATGGCTGCTCGTAGTGAATGAGATCAGGATCCATGAATGCCTCAAGATTTACATTGCTTGTTGCACCAGTTTCGTATAAACGTGTCCCCATGTTCTCGTAGCTTGGTCGTTGCGGTTGGGGATTAGGTTCCATTTGAGGACTATAGCAGTCCTCATCTGTATATGTGGATTGTGAATGTGTGGGGTAAAAAGGAAATTGGGTGTTAGGAGTCTCGTACCCATATGATTGGCGGGGGGTTTGGTACGACGATGGTTGGTGGAATGTTGGGTTGGTTGGGGAATATTCTTTAGGGAAGCCAGGGTCTGGGGTGAGGTGAGATGTTGATGGACCCATATAGGGGGATTGGACATATGCCCTTTGTTCGGTGTATTGAACTTGGGTGTGTGGCATATGTGAGTATTGGGTGGGTGGGTGATGAGGTTGTTGTTGGGGTTGGGATTGAGTGTTGGTGGTTCTATGTCGTCAGGTTGATTGGCGGGAAGTTGATGGTTGTTTGTAGTGTTGTTGGGGTGGTTGTTGGTAGTGTTGTTGGGGTGGTTGTTGTTGTTGTTGGTAGTGTTGGGGTGGTTGTTGGTATTGTTGTTGAGGTTGTTGTTGGCGGTAGCGTTGTCTTCGTTGTTGTTGTGACTCTGGAGGTTGCCCCCACTGGGTGCGAGGGTCGACCAAATAGCGGGGTTGAGAAACATGCATTTCTGGATTTGTGACTGACTGGTACCAAGCAATGTATTAACGAGAGTGTTGCATAATCTCGTCATCTTCATAAATGGGACATTGTAAGATATGGTCTGCTCGGTTTTTCCACATCCTACAATACTCCCTGGCAAAATTTCTCCAATTATTAAGTCCCCATTGGGCATCGACCCTTTTTAGATGCCAAGGATCCAAGCACATCGGATCGCGGGGTATGTCTTGGAACATACCAAACTGCATCTTCACACGGTCGCTGTGGTGCATTTCCACAATGTTAAACCGTATGATTGCAGTCTTCACAGTCCAAACCTCTGCATCTTCATCATTTGGTACATGGTCCAAACTTAAGTACGGTCTCCATGTAAACTGTTGATAAAAATAATGGAGATTAATAATAATGATAAAAATAATATACGTTAAAGTTAAAATAATTTGGAGTTAATCGAAATAACGTACATTGGTTGGTCCAAGGTGGTCTATTAGATTACGATATAGGAGAACATTGTGTCTCAGATTCTTTCCGTAATCCATGCTCACTACGCTAAACCTAAATGAATTAACATTTAACATTGTGTCTATTAGATCACTGGGTTTGCAAACTACAAACCTATCATACAGATAGACGGAACATGGTTGTACGGGAAATACAGGGGCACCCTACTGATGGCCGTGGCACAGGATGGCAACAATAACGTGTTCCCAATCGGCTATGCTCTTATAGAGGCAGAGACTGGAGCAGCTTGGAGTTTCTTCCTAAAGCATCTTGAACACACGTAGCACCACAACGTGATCTTTGTCTAATTTCGACGGACATGCCTCAATTGATAGTCGTCAACAATTCCGCCAGCGGTTGGCACGACCACCGTCTACACATGTTTATTCGCAAGACATATCATTCAAAACTTCATGCGAGATCAAAGATAAGCGTCTTCGGAAAACTGTTATGAATGCAGCGTCGCGCTAACACAACCAGGTTTTACATATTATCGCAGTCAGATCAGATTGGAAAACCCAGATGTAGGTGCGTGGGTGTTCACAGTGATTTCTGGTAAACAACCGCTAGTCTTCCAAACTATCGAATAAACTTAATTACTGTTATTCAATTTCTCTGGTAACTTGCAGGATCGACTAGATTGATCCTATGGGACATAGTCGTTTGGCTAAATCTAATTGTAAAACTGGTATTCATATTTAGGACTTCTAATTAAAGTGTTTCAAAGACATCCAATCCACTTCGATTACTACACTAAATGATTTGAAGGATAATTTCTATATGATATAAGGAATATTCATCAGAAAAGTAAAAAAGACTTCAGATCGGGTAAATGGAAGGATTAAGTGAGTGAATGTAAAAGTTGCTGAATGTTTAAAGGATTCGAACATAAGAAAAACGTTTAAATGCAGAAAGAAATAAATGACTCTGAATGTAAAAGCTTTAATGTAAAGGCATGAACATAAAAATGTTTGAAGCACAAATAAAATGGAAATGAAAGACAAACTGAAAAATATAAAGAGTTTTCATTGAATTGTAAATGTTGGTGTTATCATACGTACATCTTTCGAGCATTCGTTTCCCTATCCATGCGGTATTTTGAATGTTTACTGAATTTGTACAACAAATATGACACACTGAAATCCTAATACTAAGACCTCTATTTATACTATTTCGACCATAACGGTCTTGCTATCAGAATCTGCCACGTTCGAAGCATGCAGAGCATTACTTCCCTTTAGCCTCCACGCGTCTTCGGACGCTCCAACGCTTATGTATTTGAATTTCCAATATCCGCTCACGTTTGAATTTCAAGCGCTTGGAACCTTCGTTTGATTCGTTTCAAAGGTTATTTTAAAACAACCTTCACAAATATAATCTCATCATTATTTGAAAATTCTTTAGACTTACACTCCACAACTATCATTCAAAACCTTGAACTTTAATATTTCCATTCGAAAAAACTCTCTTCCATTCTAAACCATAAAACTTGCTTTATTCAAACAAACCCAATCATTTCATTTCGAATCACAATATCAAAATCTTCAACCAACAAAATGCCCCTCTAAAATATGTATTTCGAACCCTTTGAGAAATACTTATTTTAAATAGATTCACAAGATTTTGATAGGACCTTTGAATAATCATGACATTTACTGTGCATGACTTTACCCACGTCAATCAAGACACCTCTTTGAGTACCTAACCGTCTTGGACCAGTTGCCACAGCATGGTGCGGTTTTTTTCCAAAATAATGATTACTATTAATCACACTCATTACCAACACTAGATCTTACGCCACCTCTCTCTGAATCCAACCAACGACTTCCACGTACCCCTAGTCTCATTTAGTGGGTGTTTAAACTCACTCTTCCACACTCTCTATAAAACTCATCAGTTTAGTCTTTTCTTCTTTTTCTCCAAAACTCTGAAACCCTTTTTTTTTCTTTCACTAAACCCTAAAACTTCCAGTAATCTTAACAATGTCTTCATCAACATCATCACAATTGAAGAAATCATCAAAGAGGAAGAACAAGAACAACAACACGAAAACTATCATGGAGAGCAAGGTGGGTACTTATCAGAATCAATCTGTGCTCAATCCTCAAGCGATCTCCAAAGAGAAAGAAATGCTGTATGCTTCTCGGTATTAATCCCTACCAATGTTCTTTGGAAAAAGTTTGCCCTAATGGGTCCTTTAACCGTTTTTGAAATTCTGAAAGATACTAGGAAATTTTTTCCCGTTTGCTATAAATTCAAACCCCTATTCAACAAGATGGATGCCCCTAAGGCAGGAACTGAAGACATAAGAGAATCATCTAATTCAAAAACAACTGAAACTCCAATATCACCTCCAAAAGATCCTTTTATTTTAGATTATATCAAAAGTAATTTCAAACCATTTCGATCCTGCCCACTTGGATGTAGCATATCAAAACTGGCTCACTAAAGTTGAATCCAAAAAATCACAGCAATGGGAAGAATTAGGAATTTATAATTTGATCAAACTGTCGAAACCGGGCTTTACTTACAGTCACCCATTGCTATTTGCTTCGTTGTACTTCTGGGATAACACTTATAACACTTTCCACCTTCGGCGGAATGATAACACCACCTTCTTTGATATAGCGCCATCACGGTCTTTCACCGGTGGAAACTTATATTCACGATAACGAAGAACATTTTAGCATCATTGACTTTGATGTTAAACTAGCTAGCTTTTCAAAATTCATCAACCATTATCATACTGAAGGGGATGATGTCTCAGACGTAGAACATATCGCTTTCCTTACCTTGTGGCTATCACGATATGTGTTCTGCAGCAAGCAGATCCTTGCAAGTGGCGAGTAGGTTCATTCCCCTAGCCAGGGATTTCCATGAAAATAGGAAAGTTTGCTTGAGTGAACTGCTACTTGTCGATCTTTATGAGAGCTTAAGGTCAGCAGTCTCTAGTTTAAAATCCCATGCTCCAAAGAACATTCTTCTGGCTAGACCCTTTTGGTTGCTTCAACTATGGCTTAATGCCATGTTCGAATCTTCTTTATCAACTGCTGATACTATCATCGAACAAAATCCAGAAATAGCTGACAGGATCATCGAAGGCACAAGGCTTCGAAAGCTTACTCCAAATGATGACAAGGATGATTTCAAAGTCCATTTTTCTAAATACATCATGATATTCTCAAAAAGACACAAGTTCGAAGAGTCCATGGCACCTTTTGCTCAAAGGACTTGTGGACCATCATGGTTCACAATGTATCTCTCAGAAGCTGTCAAAAGCAGAGAGATGCAGGACATTTGGAAAGCGTTTCTTCTTCCTAGGCTAATTTCCTCAAGAATTACTCCAACAAAGAATCAGATTTTCCTCCTGGCTTATCAACCCAATTTCGTTTCTCAATAATTTGGCCTGTGCCAATTAATTCCTGAACCTTTGTTCCAAACACAAAGTGCCATAACCTAAGGCAAAATGTTCAAAGCAAGAGAGGCCAAATTACAACAGGAGCAATATCAAGATTTTGCTCAGTTCGAGCTTTTACCTTTCGAGCCAACATACTTCACAGCAAAAGGATTTCTTGAATGGTGGACTAAGTTCTACCAGACATATATGTTTGACACACTCACCACTCAACAAAAGCTAACTGGCGCGTTCAATGTGCAGGTAAACTCCAAGAAAGGTATGTTCACTCACGTCAAAGAAATTAGGGCTTTTCAAAATTATTTCGAAACCACTTATGATCCCACACGCTTGGGAACCACTGTACATCGAGCGGCCGAGACCTTGAAGGAAAAATTTCTAAGTTCAAACTTCCTTCAGGGTTGTCACCTGAGGATAGGTATAGGTTGGCACTCGAAATGCATCCACCTAAATTTCCTAGGTTGCCTACCTCAGAACTGGCTCTGGCTTGGTTTCCTCCATACCCTTGGTGGTTTACTTGCAAATAAATGTTCAATTACCAATCTCGAAAGAAACTAAATCCTTCTGAGACTGTGACATGGGCTCGTTACTGGCTTCATAATTTCCCAGGACATCTTCGCTATGACCTTCCTGCCATTTCGATTACATCTAATCAAGGCACAAGTGCGAATGCTTGGGAAAATTCCAATTGTATCCTAATTCCCTTATCCTTCACATTTTACCTTAATTGTTTCACTTTTCAGCCATTAGGATAAAAAACGTTACTTCGAAGCCCAAGGAAGGGAACACTTCTCAACAAGCTATTGAAATTAGCGATGATGTAACTCCAACAATACCGACAACAACAACAACTACTACTACAACAACAACACCGGCAGCAGCAGACATTTCAATTCCAAAGGTAATCAACTAACCCTGTTGTTTCGAATAAACTGAAGTTTATGATTTAGATCTAACTTATGTTTAAACCTTTTTAGACTAGCAAACTTCCACCAACTACTCCTAAGAAAAGGAAACAAGGCTCCACTGAAAAGAACCTCAAGACTGGTGAAAAATTCTCCAACAGCTTCTAAGAAGAAGCAAAATAAAGAAAGCTCCAAAGGCCCTCAGCCTACTAACGTTCCTGGACTTGATTCCAAAGACGTTGCTCCCTCAACAACATCCGAAATTTCACCTTCGACCTCCAATGTAATATTGGAACATATTGATAGTAACATTTCTTCTGATAATCCACAGGTAATTTAAATTCGAATTCCTAACAAAAATAGTTATTCCTACCTTGGTACATATTCTTAACTTTTCTTTGTTCATGCAGGATACTTCGAACACGAATCCCACTGCTTCAACTCCTCCAACAGGGACCATTGCTCCAATCACTTCCTCTCCCCATGGGGACTCCAGCAACTTCGTGCAAAACAAAGGGTCTTCCAACATGGCGGCCCTGACTGGGACTTCGGAGGCACCAGATGATCAAGGCACCTCAACTCCTTTGAAGGAAGCAAACGAAGAATCACCCAACAAGTCTAAAGAAAATCCACCAGAAACTTCCCTTCTGAAATCTCCTCTCAGAACTCTTCAAGAGAGTCCAAAAATCACTCATGCTGAAAAGGACAAGACTGATTCTCCTCAAGAGAGTGAAGAAACTGCAGAAGAAAGATCTGGTGAAGACGAAACCCAAAGTGGTTCGACTGATGAAACGAAGTCTGATGCTAATAGCAGTGAGACCAATACTGTCGATGAGGTGGATTTGGGCGACGAAGGAGAAAGTTATGAGCAAGGCAAGGATGAAGATAATGGTGGTAAGACTAAAGAACCTATGGAGGTCGAAATGGACGTGACTCCTTTGAACATGGAACTTCCCCCAACTTCCCAGCCTCGACTGACTGAAGAGGAACTAGCTCTCCTAAAATCCAATGACCCAATTGAGTACATGAAAACTAAGTTGGCCCAAAAGGACATCCCTTTCACTAGGGTTGGCACTGGTTCAACTAACAACACATTGTCCCCAAATGCTAGAGCTATACTTCTTAACAAAGTCAGGAAAACATTCCTTGATGTAGACCTATTTGAAGTTCTTAAAAAGGATAGCACTGCTTGCTATACCATGAAGGAACTTCTCACTCAAGTTAACTTCGCAGCTTGCTCCTTGCCAGTCAGCACTATACTGTTCGACCTCCAAGTATTATTAGATAACGTGACTGGATGTCTCCTACAAGATGAGTTAGTTGCTGCTAAAGTTCAGGAGAAACGAAACGCCGTGGATGCTGCTTATGAGCGCGCTTCGAAACTTTTTAAAGAGGCTGAAGACCAAGCAACACGCTTTAAACAGGCGAAGGCTGACTATGAAGTTCGAGCGCGGTCTATTCTCTTTTGGGAAGGACAAATTCAAGAGCTCCAGCGAAAGGTCAAAGAAGCTCAACAACAGCAACTGGCTTACGAAACTGACACCGTTAGTAGCCAATTCGAAGAACTTCTTAGCAGGGGCCTTTCTGAAACAGAAGCAGCAAGCAGAGCGTATCAAAGGAGAAGTAACTACTTTGGAAACCTTGAACTTTAATATTTCCATTCGAAAAAAACAGTCTCTTCCATTCTAAACCATAAAACTTGCTTTATTCAAACAAAGCCCAATCATTTCATTTCGAATCACTATATCAAAATCTTCAGCCAACAGTGGGTTGATAATCTACAGGTGGAAAAGTGGACACGGTCATACGACAATGGAGTGCGTTGGGGCCACATGACAACAAATCTAGTCGAATCAATGAACGGCGTCTTCAAAGGCATAAGAGCACTCCCAATAACTGCGTTGGTTAGTACAACATATTTTAGAATGGCCTCTTTGTTTGCAGAGAGAGGTGAAAAGTGGAACGCGGTGGTACAATCTGGACAAGTGTGGAGTGAAAGCTGCCTGAAATTTATTAAGGCCGAGAGTCCCAAAGCTAGCACTCATCTTGTTACAAGATTCGACCGACATAACCATAACTTCATTGTCAAAGAGATGATCGACCACAATGAGGGTTTGCCTAGACAAGAGTACAGGGTTAAACTACCATCTCGGTGGTGCGACTGTGGAAAATTTTAGGCCTTTCAAATGCCCTGCTCTCATGTCATTGCAGCGTGTGCACATGTTCATCAAGACGCACTAGTACTTCTTTCTCCAATTTACAAGTCTCAGACCTTGCTCAACGTATACAACAATTCCTTCGAACCAGTAGCAAAAGTAGATTATTGGCATGCGTACGAAGGGGAAGTAGTTTGGCATAACAGTACAATGCGGAGAAATAAAAAGGGTCGTCCCAAGAGCAAACGTATAACAACTGAAATGGACGACGTTGATAAACTAGAAAGAAAGTGTGGTCTATGTCGTCAATCCGGACACAATCGAAAAAATTGTCCCCAGCGTGCTACAACCTCAACATCCTAAAATTTGTATTTCATTTATCTGCACTTTTAATATTGTAACAAATCTTCTTCTTTTTCCATTAAAAGCATTTATTACAAACACCAATACGCAGACAACAAAATTAAAAACTACACGATTAAAACAACAACATGAAAAATGACGCATCAACAACACAAAAAATTATTTAAGACACTACAACCGTCAAAACAATCTCATCGGAACCATACATCATCGCAATAACGTCGACATCTGTTTTGACTTCCTCCAACCAAGTTCGAGGTTGACCAGTTGCGAAGTTCATGGTTGTTCTCTTCCTCTAGATCCTTCTAATTTCATCACCATCTTCTATTTCTCCCTCTAACCAACGCATCAACTCTTTTTTCAGTTTGGCCATGGTAAATATGTGCCAAAATTTCATTTTCATTGGAGGTTTTGAGGCCGAGAAAACAACGTATCCATCTCTGGTATGGATGTATGGAGATGTCATGATAGAATAAAAGAGAGAGTAACCGAGAATAAGAGAGAATATAAGAGAGAATATGAGATGAGAAGTTGAAAAAATGTGAAAAATGAAGGAGGGATGGGTGTGTATTTATAAAAAAAAAATACATGTAGGAGCCATCTGAGATGGCTCCTACATGTACACCACAAGGAGGAGGCGCCATCCTGCATGGCTTATTGACAAGGAGGAGTCATGTGGGATGTCGCCTATGTACAAAGATTAAGAGGAGAAGCCATCTGAGATGACTCCTACGTGTAATTTTGTCCTGAAAGTTGGTTATTTGCGTAAATTTTTTCAAAAATTGATTATTTTTATATTTGTTTTTTTAAAATTGATTATTTCAAAAAAAAATTCCAAATAATTAATGCCCGCTACAAAAAGGGCATTGTAGCTTACATTCATCTGGTCACGCGGGTTTACTCTTTCGCATGGAGCCAATTCAGCCAACCCCAACCTTTGTATACTTTTCTTTTACTCAAAACACTCATTTGGTATTTATTGCATTCGTCCCCCATGAACAAAATAAGTATATGAAAGCATAATTACATCCCAACTCCGTTTTTGCTATACTATTCAAGTTAACACGTTCACATGGCTGAGACTTTTTTATTTGATATTGCTAACTCACTGTTAGAGAAGCTCGCTTCTTTTGCTTTTGAACAAGTTGCTCGAGCCTATCACGTGTATGATGATCTTCAAGGGATCAAAAATACTCTTTCAATTATCAAAAGTCTTTTGTTGGATGCGGAGGAGAAGAAAAAACAACGACCTGCTTTGCGTGAATGGCTAAGGCAGATTCAAAACATTTGTGATGATGCTGATGATGTTTTGGACGAATTTCGTTTGCAAGTCAAGCTAAAACAAGCTGTTGAAGACTCTGGCAGCTCAAGGAGGAAGGTACGCCGCTATGTTTCTTCCTCTAATCCACTTGCTTTCCGTTTTAAGATGGCACATCAGATTAAAGATATTAGAGGCAGATTGAATAAGGCTGCAGCCGATGGAGCCGGGTTTGCACTTGTGAAAATCAATGTTGAGGCCAGACTTGTGCAAAGTAGAGAAATGACTCATTCATATGTTGATATTTCAAGTGTAATTGGGAGGGAGAAAGATAAGGAAGCAATTATCAAGCTCTTGAAGCCACTTCATCCTCACACTGATGGTGATAAAAGCCTATGTGTTATTCCCATTGTGGGTATTGGAGGCTTGGGAAAGACTGCGCTTGCAAAATTCTTGTTCAATGATCAGAGGATCGATCAACTTTTCCAATTAAAGATGTGGGTGTGTGTCACTGATGATTTTGACCTCAGGAAGATTGTTATTAAAATTATCAACTCAATTTCCGCTGCTTCTACAGATTCTACTTTCGATTCCACTTCAAGTGTTGCTCACCAGGAGAATATAGACCACTTTGATATTGAGCAGCTACAAAGTCATCTGAGGCGTAAACTTTCAGGTAAAACGTTTTTACTAGTGTTGGATGACATATGGAATGATGATCGTGTGAAATGGATGGAGTTGAAAGATTTGTTAAAAGTCGGTACATCAGGAAGTAAAATCTTGGTGACAACACAAAGTGACTTAGTTGCTTGATGATGGGTACAGTTCCGTCCTATGTTTTAAAAGGTCTTGATACAAAGGAATGTTTATCTCTGTTTGTCAAATGGGCTTTCAAGGAAGGAAAAGAAGAAAAGTATCCAAATCTAGTAGAGATCGGAAAAGAGCTTGTGAAAAAATGCGCAGGGGTTCCACTAGCCGTGAGAACATTAGGGAGTTCTTTGTTTTCAAACTTTGATTTGCGCAAGTGGGAATTTGTAAGAGACCATGGGTTATGGAAGTCAGAAATGAAGAAAGGTGATATCCTACCAGCATTACAATTAAGCTATGATCAAATGCCGTCTTATTTGAAGCAATGTTTTGCTTTTTTTTCCCTATATCCCAAAGGTTTTACCTTCAATAGTGATGAAATTATAAGTCTTTTTGCAGCCCTTGGGTTGTTAGTTCAACCCCGAAATGGAAGTGAAAAGATAGAGAGTATTCTAAGAGAATATATAGACGAGCTAAATTCACGATCATTTCTTGAGGATTTCAAAGACTATGGCTACTATTACAAGTTCAAAGTACATGATTTGATACACGATCTTGCAATACATGTTGCGAGACGGCTTTGTATTGGTAACCTCTGATACTCAAAATACACCAGAGCAAGCAAGGCATTTATCAATTTCAGAAAATGTTTTACTTGACTATACTTTGATTCCCAAATCCAAAAGAGTGAAAACTATATTATATCCTGTTCAAGGAGTGGGTCTTAAAAGTAAAAATCTTTTGCATACATGGATATTAAGATACAAATATTTACTATACTTAGATTTAAGTAGTTCTTCATTTCACACTCTGCCAACCTCAATCGCCAAATTGAAGTACCTGTGTGTTCTCTATATTCGAGATAACCACCAAATCAAAACACTTCCCCGCTCTATTTTCAAACTCCAATGTTTGCAAGTTTTGTCCCTCGTTGGATGCACGGAACTTGAAACATTGCCTGAAGGATTCGACAAGTTGACGAGCCTTCGACAACTGTATATAACCACAAAACAGTCTTCTCTGTCACTGGATGAATTTGCAAGCTTGCATCATCTTCAAGCTTTGGGTTTATATAACTGTGACAATATGAACTTTTTGGTCAGCGGGTCACAAACACAACTCCCTTCCCTTGAAGCATTGTATATTCAATCTTGTAAGAGCTTGGAGTCTTTCTCTCTTCATGTTTTCCCGAAATTGCAAACTCTGGTAATTAAAGATTGCCGGATGTTCAACCTGGAAGAGCACGGGGCCGTGATTGGCCACATCAAGCATATTTCCATTGGGACACAGTAACATAAGCATCAAACTTGAAGGTAAACAAACATGTTAGAATCTGTTTACATTCTAAAAGCATTTATAGTTTTCTTTAAATTTGTGTATATTTTAAATTGCCAACAAGGATAAATTTTGAGTAACATATGCTTTATTTGGGGTTCAGTAGGTTGAGGATTCAGCATAAGCACCAATGGTTGATAATGTTTGAGGAAATGATTGCTACCAAGAAGCTCTGCATTCTCAGGATCTTTGTTTCCATCTACATGTATAATTATTCTCTTCCATTCTACATTCTGGGTACTCACAAATATTTGTAAGAATTCAACATTTGTAATTTGTTCATCTTGAAGGTTATTTAATTGACTTGTACAATAATATATATTATGTAAATATGTTCTAAGTAATGATTTAAGTATCCAAACAACTTGCATTTTTTAATGTTAAACCTTTATAAGATACACATAGCAGTGTTTTAAAATCGAGCCCGACCCGGTCAGTCGAACCGGTCTGACCGAAAACCGGTGGTCCAGACGGTCCGATTAAAGGATAAGATCATAATTATATTTAGACCGGATGAAACCGGTGTGAACCGGCCGGTTCACCGGTTAAACCAGTGAACTGACGGTTTTGTCTGAACCGACGAGTTTGACTATTGTTTTTGTTAATTATTTTTAAAAATATTGTTATAGATCAAATAGATTTAGATGAGGATGAAGATGGAGACATGGATAATGCACAAGATACTATTGTTGATATTGTGAATCAAGAAAAAAGCAACACCGGAGAAGATAAAGTTGGTGGAGAAGACAATGAAGCTGAAGATGAATATGAATATCAAAATTATGACAATTTTACTTCATGGACATAAAAAATTATGGATTGTTGAGTGTGGATTTTTGTGACTTATTATAATACTATAACTTATGAATTGTTAAGTTTCAATCACTTATTTGAATTTATAATTTGTTACATTAAGTTTCTATCACTTATTTTGATTGTTACTAATACTTTTGTTTATTCTAAATTATTTGAATTTATAATTTTCTACATTATTATAGTTACAAATTTCATATAATAAATATTTTTTTTATAGAAATCGGATCAAAAGCCATGTAGTCTGACCAGTGACTCACTGGTCCGACCAATAACGCAGTGATCCAGTAACTTTACCGAGTCGATCACCAGTCCGGGTTTTAAAACATTGACACATAGAACTTGAAAGATTAACCATAAAATATATTACAGCTTGGTAACAAGTAACAACCACAAAACACAATGACAAATAATGAGTTTACTCTCCTTCCTCAATGTTCAAAACAAATTTAACTCAAAAATATTCTAGTCTTTCAATATAAAATATTTTTAATAATTGATTCTCTCATGCATAAATAATTAAATATTATAGTCTCCCAAAAATAACAATTAATGACCTTTATTTTAAGGTATTAGTTTTGACGAACCATTTGAAAAACACGAACAGCAACGCGTTTTTATATTGAGTCCCATGGATAATGAGTGACTGGCCGTCAAGCATTGTATGACTTATCGTAGCTGATGCAAAGTCAAGCAGATAACAAGAGAGAGATTTCGTAGAAGTTTCATGAGCAAGTATTTATCGAAGTTCGCGCTACAAAGCCAATAATTTCTGCTATACTAGTACTGTGTTATTGCTGCTATTATGTCTCATCCAACCCATGACGTGGTTCTCAGCTTTAGAGGAAAGGACACTCGTGACAACTTTTCCAGTCATCTTCATGCAAAATTATGTATTGATTATACTAACTTTATTTAATTAGTTTACATTATTGGTAGTTTAGTTAGTATCTATAGATCCAATGACTAGCATTTAATCTTGTCTTGTATGTATATATACCATACACTTCTTGTACTTAATTCACTTCTGATTAATGCAATAGTATCTCTTCTTTTCCTCTTGCACAATTCTGTTATGATTCGGTTGCAATTTTGTTACGATCTTCTTCTCCAATGGTACATATCACCATTGTTAATATGGTATCAGAGCTAATCAAGCTCTGGTAGCCATTATTCTTGCTTTCCTTCTTGTTCCGATTGAAGTTTCCTCTCCATTCTTGCTTTCTCTTCAATCACATCTTTCTTTCTGCTTCGTCTTCAATGGCTTACCAGAGTTATGTGGATTTTTCTACCAATTCCGCAAATCCTTTCTACTTGCATCCAAATGAAAATCCAGCACTTGTGCTTGTATCTCCTCCACTCGACATCAAGAATTATCATGTTTGGGCTCGCTCGATGCAGATCGCGTTGATATCCAAGAACAAAGATAGGTTTATCGATGGTTCTTTACCTAAGCCACCGATCTCCGATCCTATTTACGCTCCCTGGATTCGTTGTAATACTATGGTTCTTGCCTGGATTCAACGTTCTATCTCAGAATCGATTGCGAAGTCTGTGTTGTGGATCGATAATGCTGCTGGTGTTTGGAGGAATTTGCAAGTTAGGTTTTCTCATGGCGATATCTTTCGCATTTCTGACATCCAAGAGGAATTGTACAAATTTCGTCAAGGTACACTCGATGTCTCTACTTAGTTTACTCAGATGAAAGTTTTATGGGATGAACTTGAGAATTATCGTCCAATTCCTGTCTGTACATGTGCTATTCCTTGTTCTTGTGATGCTATTGCCTCTATTCACAGATATAGGGAACAAGATTATGTACTATGTTTTCTAAAGGGATTGAATGATAAATTTTCGTACTCTAAGTCCCAAAGTATGATGATGAATCCACTCCCTAACATTGATAAGGCATTTTCTCTTGTTATCCAACAAGAAAAAGAGTTGACTAGTTCTGTATCTGCATTAACCTCTCCTACTGGCTCTATTGATGAGGTCACAACTCTGAATGTGCAAGCTCAGAGCAATACCAATGGTAAGTCTGGCTATGGCTTTGGTAATTCCTTCAAAGGAAAATCTCAAGGTAATGCTGGTCCCAAAGGTTATGCCAGGGTCTGTACTCATTGTGGCAGAACCAATCATACCATTGAGACCTGTTTTCTCAAGCATGACTTTCCACCTGGCTACAAGGGCAAAGGTAAGGTCACAGGTTCTAATGCCAGTGCTATAGGTTCCACTCATACCTCTCAGTCAGCTGCCATGGTTAACAATGCCTCTGAGAACCAATCCACAGGCTCTTCCTCTACACCCTCGTTTGGTCTTACTCAAGAGCAATACAATCACATCTTGGCATTACTGTAACAATCACAGCTTAATTCCCAAGCCAATTCTATCTCAACCTCTCCTTTTGCTCTGACTTCTCATTCCAGCACCAATGGTAAGAATCCTTACCTTTGGATACTTGATACAGAGGCTACTGATCACATTTGCTTTGACCTTTCCATGTTTAGTGATCATAAGAATGTAGTTCCTATTCCTGTTAATTTACCTAATGGTTCTCAGGTTGTTGCATCAATAGCAGGCACTGTAGTCATCTCTCCATCCTTAACGTTACATCATGTCTTGTATATTCCTAGCTTTCATGTTAATCTTGTTTCAATTGCTAAGCTTGTTGATAACAATAACTGTTTTGTTCAATTCCATTCTAATGCCTGTCACATTATGCAGAATCATTCGAAGGCAATGATTGGTATAGCTAATGTGCAAAGGGGGCTCTATACTCTTGAGATCACAAGTCATCATTATTTTATTACTTCTGTTAATAACACTTCTTGTAATACATGGCATTTAAGACTTGGTCATGTACCTCATTTAGGCTTACAAGAAATTTCAAAACTATTTCCTTTTATTCCGTGTAATGATAAACCTGTAGCTTGTGATTCATGTCATTATGCTAAGCAAAAGAGATTGCCATTTCCAAATAGCACTTCTACATCTTCTTCTCCTTTTCATATATTGCATGCTGATTTATGGGGGCCATTCTCTACTATTTCTACTTTAGGTCACAAATATTTTTTTACCCTAGTTGATGACTACACAAGATATACTTGGGTAATTTTTCTCAAAACTAAAGATCAAACCAAAGCTAGTTTTATTCAATTTGTAGCCTTTATTAAAAATCAGTTTAATACTTCTCTTAAGTGCCTTAGATCTGATAATGGCACATAATTTCTTGCTCTCACTGATTTTCTCTTAACTAAAGGCATCATTCACCAAAGGTCTTGTGTTGAAACACCTCAACAAAATGGTGTAGTTGAGAGAAAGCATCAACACATCCTAAATGTTGCTAGAGCTCTTCATTTTCATTCCAATGTTCCTTTGAATCTTTAGAATTTCTGTGTGCAACATGCTGTATACCTCATAAATAGGCTGCCTACTCCTTTATTAAAATCCAAATCCCCTTATGAAGTTTTATTTCAGCAGCCTCCTTCTCTTATACATTTAAAAGTTTTTGGGTGCTTGTGCTATGTTTCTACTTTACAGGCTCATAGAACCAAATTTGAACCAAGAGCTCAAAAGGCTATGTTCCTTGGTTTTAGAGATGGCACTAAAGGATATATTGTATATAATCTTCACAGTCATACCATATCTATGTCCAGGAATGTTATTTTCTATGAAAATATATTTCCTTTCAAAACTGTTTCTGTACCATCTGCATCATCTTCTAATCCTTCATATTCATCTATTGATTTTCTTGACTTACTTTCCCCTTAGGTTTCTACTGAGCACACTAGTACCAATAATATTTCTCCTCCCTCTGCCACATCAACTGACAGTGATAGTACTCCCCAATCACCTCTTGATACATCAATATCTCCTTTATCTCCAAGTACTTCTGTTGAACAGGATTTTTCCAATCCTTCTCCCAATAATTCTTCTACTCACAGTCCTGCCCCTAATACCTCTACTTTTACCCAGGTCCCTACTAGCCCTGGTGATTCCATTCCTACTTCTTCCTCTCAGCCTATAAGTACCTCTTTGTTTCCTCTAAGACAGTCCACTCGATCTTCTCATCCTCCTAGTTACCTAGCAGATTATCACTGCTATTCTGCTCACACCTCTAATTCCAGCTCTTCTTCATCTATTGCCTATCCTCTTTCTTCCGTTCTATCCTATAAAAATTGCTCCCCTGCATATAAACACTTTTGTTTTTCTATTACCTCAAACATTGAACCTAAAACATATTCACAAGCTATTAAGCATGATTGTTGGAAAAATGCCATGAATGTTGAATTGCAGGCCCTTGCTAAGAATCATACTTGGACTGTAGTGGATCTGCCCCATGGTAAGGTTCCCATTGGATGCAGGTGGGTATACAAGATTAAATATAAGGCCGATGGCTCTATTGAAAGACATAAGGCTAGGTTGGTTGCAAAGGGCTACACTCAGCTAGAGGGGGTTGATTACTTTGATACCTTTTCTCCAGTTGCTAAAATCACCATAGTTAGAGTTCTTATTTCTATTGCTGCCATTAAAGGCTGGTGCTTGGAACAATTGGATGTGAACAATGCATTTTTGCATGGTGACCTACATGAGGAGGTATATATGTCACTCCCACCTGGCTTATCTGTTTCCAACTCTACTCAGGTATGCAAATTACAAAAATCACTATATGGCCTGAAGCAGGCAAGTCGATAGTGGTATTCCAAGCTTTCTGTTTTTATTATTTCCTTGGGTTACACTCAATCTCAAGCAGATCATTCCTTGTACACAAAGGCTACTGCTCAGAGTTTCACTGCATTACTTGTTTATGTTGATGACATAGTTTTGGTAGGAAATTCTTCTCATAAAATTCAGTCTGTTAAAAGTATTCTTGATAAGCAATTCAAGATTAAAGATCTTGGTCACCTGCGATTTTTTTTAGGATTTGAAATTACAAGGTCAACCAAAGGTGTTTTTTTGAATCAAAGGAAGTATGCCCTTGAGCTGTTGGAAGAAACAGGTTTACTTACTTGCAAACCTTCTTCTGGTCCCTTTGATCCTAATCTGAAGTTGTCCAGTTCTTCAGGTACAGCCTTACAGGATCCCACTTCCTATCGCAAGCTAATTGGAAAATTGCTTTATCTCACTCATACCAGACCTGATATCTCATATGCTGTGCAGCAGCTAAGTCAATTTGTTTCTAATCCTTTGTTTCCACATTATCAAGCTGCCATCAAGGTTCTTAGATATTTGAAGCTTTTTCCTGCTAAGGGCATTTTGTTTTCTTCTACAAGTGAGCTCAAGATTTATGGCTTTGCTGACTCTGACTGGGCCAGATGTCTAGATACCCGCAGGTCCACTACTGGCTTCTGTGTCCTCCTTGGCTCTTCTCTTCTTTGTTGGAAGTCAAAGAAACAAAACACAGTTTCTAGATCCTCAACTGAGGCTGAGTACAGGGCACTAGCATCCTTGTCTTGTGAGCTTCAGTGGCTACAATATCTTTTCAAAGACCTTACCATTCACATGTCTCAACCTGCTTCTGTTTATTGTGATAGTAAATAGGCTATTTACCTAGCTCATAATCCAGCTTTTCATGAACGCAGTAAACACATCGAGCTTGATTGTCATGCTATTCGTGAAAATATTCAATCTAAGCTCCTTCATCTGCTACTTATATCTACCACAGATCATCTTGCAGACATGTTTACCAAGCCATTGCACTCGCCCATCTTGAATTCTATTGTGTCCAAGTTAGGCCTATGTAGTTTACATAGTCCAACTTGAGGGGAGATCTTAGTTGATTATACTAACTTTACTTAATTAGTTTACATATTGGTAGTTTAGTTAGTATCTCTAGATCCAATGGCTAGCATTTAATCTTATCTTGTATGTATATATACCATACACTTCTTGTACTTAATTCACTTCTGATTAATGCAACAATATCTCTTCTTTTCCTCTTGCACAATTCTGTTATGATTCTGTTGCAATTCTGTTACGATCTTCTTCTCCAATGGTACATATCACCATTGTTAATACAAAGGAATGAAATATTCATAGATACTTCCTCCGCCTCTAATAAGTGTTTCATTTGAGTTCTGCCCGGTTTTAAAAAAAAAATAGATGTATTGATTTTAATGATAAAATTAAATGTATAGATGTTTCAAAATGAATGACTTTTAAGGTTTTTGTACCTAGATTAAAAAATGTAACCATGTTGTCATGAGACATTATTACACTTTTACAAAATTAGAATTATTAATTTATTGAAATTAATGTACAAAATAATTATTATATGACACAATTAGAATAATAGATATCATTAATATATTGAAAAGTGAGAATGACATTCATTTTAAAATATGTTTTTTCTATAAAACAATACTCATTTTGAAACGGAAGGAGTATCATTTACTAAAACATTCTTATTTATTATAGTTAATAGGGTAATTGAAATACATGAAAACTAATAAATATGGGTATCCTAGTGGAAAAAGATAATAAATATTGTATTGTTATTCTAAAGGAACATTTATTTTGAGACATACAAAAAATACAAATGAGACACTTATTATGAAAGGGAAGGAATAATAAAATGGTGAATTTATTATTCCACCCCATATCCTTCTAGTGCACCACGTGAGTTTCCAAAAATGCCCCTAGAAACCGGAAGTATACTTCCGGTTCACACCCTATATCATGAAAATCACGTTGAAAAGGGTTTGGTGTAAACTAGAAGTATACCTCTGATTCCAAACCGTAAGTATATTTCCAGTTCTTGAACGCACTTAAGGGCGCTAGAACCTCTTCCCCTCCCCATAACATCAATCTTTTTAAACAACCAACATAAACTCTCTCGAACACTCCTTTCAACCCTTTCTCTAAAATTCAATTTTTTTCTCAAACAATCAACACAAACCATCAAGCATTGGATGAATATAACAACTAAAGAAATCAAGCAAGCAACAACCATCTTCGATCAATCAAGTAAGTGATTTAAGAAATTTTTAGAGTTTATGTAATTTCTATTGAAATTAGTGAATTGTGGTTTTAAATGTGTTGTTTTATGTAGTTTATATCATTAAGAGTCATTAGAACACTACTTGTAAACTTTATTTGACGATCAATGCATGTTTTTTTTACACATTTGGGGTTTTGGGGTAGGCTGCTTCGTAACCCTATTTTTGCAAAAGAAACCGGAGGTTAATTTCCCGTTTTTGGTAAGAACAAAATCGAAACTATACTTTCGGTTTCTGTCTGCATTTTTTTTTGCCTTTTTTCCACTGTAAGTTTTATGCTAACGTTTCGTTCTTACTTCTACAGGAGATTTGTCTAAGAGGCCGTCATGTTTGAGTAATGGTCGGGTTTCACAACATGCTTCTGTGCGAAAAGAGAAGAGTGAGGCAACACAGGCTCGATCGACATCCGGACAGGCTATGTCGGATGCACATTCTTCTGGTTCTGATTCTACCCCTTCTACATCTTCCTCCCGTAGCAGATGAGAGTCTCCAGTCCATCCTTCGCCGCCTCCGTCCTACTGTAGATGCACATCCTCACCACCGCAGATTTTTGAGACGAGATCCTCATCTGCTTCACAGGCGAGGCCATCTGAGATGAGACCTATTGCTACACCCCCAACTTTCGAGGTACCCATGACACCCGAGGCACCAGAGGCACCAGCGGAAGCAAAGACACCCTAGGTCCCTCGGGTCTTTGAAGGGGGACCTTCTGACTTATCTTTGCTCGCACTTTATCTCACCCATGTGCCTAGACGTATATGGGATGAAGAGTTATGCAATTTACATTTATATTACAATAATGATTTTTCTTATGAATATTATTATGAATTCTAACAATGAATTTTTTCTTGCAGGATCGCGATACATTGAAGGTCATAAATCATGGGAGGAAGATTATCTAGCTTATTACCTCTATCGAGCCATGATTTGATGATCTTTTACGCCTTACAGGGTTGAGAAATTTGACCCTTTATGGATATAGCATGGTCAACTAGGAAATGATCAACGTGTTGTCGTTTCATCTACCACATGGCGAGATGACGATCACACTCAACAGCGTCGCGTGTCTGCTTTACCTGCCGATCAGATAGCAGTTTCTGGATCACTAAATGTTGGAGAAAGATGAGGCCATTACTTTGTTGGTTGAGAGGATGAGAGTTACCGTGGATAAGGCCCAGAAGGAGGTTAATAAGACACGTGGTTGCAACGTGAGATATAGCTAGTTGGCAGAGGTTTTTACAGATGGCTTGCGCGTGCTATACATGCTGATGATGATCCCGAGCAGGTTACCCTTTGTGACACCCCAAATAATTCAATTATTAAATAATTAGAATTTTAATTATTAATTTAATTAAAGGTTTAATTATTGATATTTTTGAATTAATGGATTTAATTAATTAATTAAATAAATGGATGTATTAAGGGTGTAAGGTGAAATTGGGAGGTGTGTAGAGAAAAAGGCTCTAATTAATCTAATTATGTTATTTTTATTATTGGGAATAATAAAAGGAATAAATAAAGGAAAGTGAGAAGATAAATTAGAGTTTTTCATTCTACGTGCTTTTGAGAAGAGAAGAGAAAGAGGAAGAGTCAAGGCGTCGGAAGTTCGAGGAATCATCGCGAGGTAAGAGGTGATTTGATCAGATTATTATGCCTTATAGGTTTTGATGATCAATAGAATGAATTAATCCGTTAGAAATCTCGAATTAGGAATTCTAGGTTGTGCCCTAACGTTATGATCCGACGTAATAATTCAATTGGAATTGATAAGAACGATTAGTTGTGTAGAATGATCGTAGGTTAATTAGAAAACGTAATTCTGTGGTCAATTGGATGTGAAAAATACATGAATTAATTCTGGTTTAGTATGGAGTTTGGTGGTGAATGGTATTGATTGGGATTGCAAACAGTAAAGAATAAACTGGTTTTTAGGTGAAAAATAGCAGTATGGGTCGACACAAGAGACTATGTGTCGATGCAAGCAGCAAAAATTTAGAAAACCAGAGGCGTGGGAAGAGCTCGTATCGATACATAGAGTCATGCATCGGCTCATAGGGCAAAAATTGAAGCTATGCATCGACACATACGTGTTATGCATCGATGCATACTGAACAAAAAATAGAAAAATGCCAAAATTTTAATTGTATGCATCGACGCATACGATGCATGTGTCGACACATGCTGTTTATGTATTGATGCATAGGCTTATGCATCGATGCTGTTTACAGTGATTTCTAGTAAGCAACCGCTAGTCTTCCAATTTTTACTAATTACTATTGGTTACTTGCAGGATCGACTAGATTGATCCTAGGACGCATGTGTCATAATAGATTATTATGTTCAAATCCATGATCTCACGTAATTCTTTAAAGAACTTCTCTAAAATTTACTATGAAAATATACTAACTATGTAAATAAAGACTTCGAATTTAAACTTGACTGTTGATAATTGAATGTAAGGATAAAGATTCTTTAAAAGGTAAAAGTTTCTGGGAATTAAAATGCTTTGAACGAAAAGATAAAAGTAAAGTGCAGTTTCTGAAGAAAAAAGTGTTTAAAGGCAAATAAAATAAGGACGATGAAAGGGAATCGAAAGGCTTTAAGAGTAAAAGTGCAGTAAACTGGAAATGAATATAAACAAACTTGTATTTAAATTGCAAAAGATCATGATGTTCATAACGTACATGATATCTCCTTGACTCGTTTCCCTTCAGTTACGGTAGTTTGAGTGTTTGAGAATTTTAAGTACATAAAACGAACACCCAAAATCTGACATAAAACACCTATTTATAGTGAATCGACCCTAACGGTCCTACTTTAACATTGCGCCACGTCTGAGACATGCAAACCTTCTTCGTCCACTGACTTCCACGCGTCCTCTAAAATGGCGCTCTGATTCAAAATTCGAATCCTCAGTCTTATTTGAAATTCGAATTCTATAATCACTTGAATTTCGATTTAATCCTCTGTTTGGACCATTCTAATGCTGTCATATTTACCAAAGGAATTTCCTCATATTTTAAACATTAAGGATTTCTAATCGAAATATTACCTATCACTGGCAATCGAAAAATCCTTTTTTCATAACAAAAAGGTCTTATATTTATCCACCAATAATTAATATTGACTTCTTTTCCAGGTGGATGTGAAACATTTATTTACTTCTGCCAATTTACCCAATCGAAATTGCCAGCTAACAAATTTCCCATTTACTCTTAAGATTCTCCTATCTTCTGCTAATTCCTCTATTTCATAGGCATTATTCGAAAATGTTTTTAAAACACGAAAAGGTCTCTCCCAATGGGGTGACCATTTTCCCAAGAATCTGTTCTTTTTATCCATAGGTAAAATGACTTTCCGTACCAGATCGTTAGTTGAGAATACCTTGTTTTTAACTCTTTTATTATATGCTCTAGTTACTCTCTCTTTCTGCCTTCTCATAACTTCCAACGCATGTAACCTATCTTCATCCATATCTACTAACTCATTCATCATCATTTCCCAATATTGGTCAACTGGTATTTCGTTTTGTCTTTGGATTCTGACTGATTGTAAATGTATTTCAACTGGTAACACCGCGTCATGTCCAAATGTTAGTCGAAACGGAGTAGTATTCGTTGCCTCTTTAGGAGATGTTCGACATGCCCATAGAGCTTGGTCCAGGGTTTTATGCCAATTTTTTGGTTTTCGACCTACATGCTTCTTTATCAAACTTATTATGACTTTGTTGGCTGCTTCTACTTGACCATTTGCTTGGGCATAATAAGGTGTTGATGTAAGCAACTTAAATCCCATTTCTTGTGCGAAATCTTGCATTTTTCATCCTGTGAAAACTGAACCTTGATCTGTTGTGATACTTTCTGGTATCCCAAACCTGTAAACTATTTGCTTCTGGATAAATTCTATAATAGCTTCTTGGTCCACATTCACTAAAGGAATTGCTTCGACCCATTTTGTGAAATAGTCTATTCCCACAAGAATATATTTCTATCCTTTAGATGATGTTGGTCAAATTTCACCAATTAAATCTAATGCCCATCCTCTAAAAGGCCAATGCTTAACAATCGAATGTAATTCGCTTGCTGGAGCATGTTGAATACCAGCATGAATTTGGCATTCTTCACAACCTTTGGCAAACTCTATGCAGTCTTTGAGCATAGTGGGCCAATACATTCCATATCTGAACAAAAGCCACTTCATTTTGTGACCTGCCTGATGTGCCCCACATGCCCCACTGTGCACACTGGACAAGGCTAGATATGCTTCGTTTTCCCCTAAACATTTGAGTAATATTCCCTCTGGGGTTTTCTTAAACAATTCATTTCCTATTAACACATAAGATAATGCTCTGTATTTGACTTTTCTCTCTGTATTCACTGAAGGATCTCTCAAATAATTTACTATGGGACTCCGCCAATCCGTGTCTGCTAAGGCATCTATGCTTAAAACTTCGAATTCCTCCTGGCCTGCATAACCCAATTTCGAATTCTCTAAGTCTAAGGGTGATAACTTTGTAGCCATTATTCTACCTCTTGTTTCTACGAGGTATTGGAGTTTTTCTTTTGATATCCTATATCCTGAAGCTATTTGAGCCAAATCATTTGCCTCTTGATTATCAACTCTAGGAATATGTTTTAAATCCACATATTCAAATTTCTTGATTAATCTATTAGCAATAACAAAATACATGATCAAATTTTCTTTGGTACACTTGTATTCTTTAGTTATTTGTTTAATGACTAACTCTGAGTCTCCTCTAATTTCGACTCTGGTTGCTCCCAATTCCAACAAAGCTTCAAGTCCAGCAATCAATGCTTCGTACTCAGCTTCATTGTTCGAACAATGAGGGCCTTCCAACTTATACTTGAATTTTGTTGGAATTCCTTCAGGAGAAATAATACATACTCCAACACCACTTCCATTTTTATGTGTTGATCCATCGAAATATAATTTCCATGGCTGGATCTCAACATAGTCTAATGCGAAGTTCTCATTCACGGAGTGGTCAACAATGAAATCGGAAACAACCTGTCCTTTCATAGACTGTAAAGGCTTGAAGGCCAAATTATATTCAGTGAGCGCTAAAGCCCACTTACCAATCCTGCTGTGCATGATTGGTTTCGACAACATGTGTTTAATAACATCAAAGTGAGATGAAACATAGACATCAACAGGTTTAATATAATACTTGAGTTTTGTACAAGAGAAATATAGGCAAAGACATAGTTTTTCTATACTATTGTACCTAGTCTCTGCTTTATTTAAGACCCTACTAATATAATAGATGGCTCTTTCGACGCCATCTTCGTTTTCCTGGGCCAACATACTACCTATAGTTACATTAGAGGCAGAGATATACAGTCGCATTGGCCTATCTTTAGAAGGGGGTGCTAGGATCGGAGGGTGCATCAGGTAAGTCTTGATCTTTTCAAATGCCTCTTGATGTTGTTCCGTCCATTCGAAATTCCCTTGATTTATACGCAGAAATGGAGAGAAAGCTTGAGTTCGCCCACTCAAATTAGATATAAATCTCCTCAAAAAGTTGATTTTACCCAAGAGTGATTGCAACTCTTTCTTCGTAGAAGGGGGCTTTGTCTCCATAATGGCCTTCGTTTTATTCAAGTTGATTTCAATTCCCTTCTTGTGGACTACGAAACCAAGGAAATCCCCAGCCTGCACAAAGAAAGCACACTTAAGAGGATTCACTTTCAAGCCATGTTTCCTCATTCTCTCGAATGATTGGCTCAGGTGATTTAAATGATCCTCATCAGAAACAAATTTGACCACTATGTCATCTATATAAATCTGCATAAATGACTCAATGAAATCATGAAAAATAGTGTTCATTGCTCTTTGGTATGTTGCCCCAACATTTTTTAAACCAAAGGGCATTACTACCCATTCATAGGTGCCTAAAGCGCCTGGGCATCGAAATGCTATTTTGGGAACATCATCCTCAGCAATGAAAATCTGATTATATCCAGAATAACCATCCAGCATACTCAGGTATTCATAGCCCATAGCAGAATCAATTAACATTTCTGCTATAGGCATAGAGTATTCATCTTTTGGGGTGGCAGTATTTAAATCCCTAAAGTCTATGCAAATACGTAAAGAACCATTTTTCTTAATAACAGGTACAATATTAGCAAGCCATTCAACGTACCTTGTGGTCCTGATAAACTTGCAACGGAGTAATCTTTCTATCTCTGCCTTTATCTTCGAAAGGATTGCTGGTGCAAATCTTCTAGGCGTCTGTTTGATGGGCTTCTTGCTATCCTTGATCGGAAGCCTATGTTCCACCAGTTCCCTTTTTAAACCAGGCATTTCATCGTAGTCCCAGGCGAAACAATCTTTATTTGCTTTAAGCATTTCGATTACCCTGTGTTTCAAACTAGGACTGAGTTTCGCACTAATGTACGTCACTCTCTTTTCGACTCCATCCCCAATATTAACTTCCTCCAAAGGGTCTTGAGCCAACATTTTAGCACTTTTTGATTCTGGATCTTTTTCGAACCCTAAGGGCTCTTGATCATAGATAGCGTCTAGTCATTGATCCATTGGTGTGGAAGTTTGTCCATCATTGGGTGGGGTTAAATAATTGCCCTCAGGACTTGCTATTTCTTCTTTGTTTTTTGCTTTTGTACCTATGGCTTTAACAACCATGTTTTGTATTTCGGCTTCGAGAGCCGTCTTTCTCTTATTCTCAGCCAGATAGGCCGAAATCTTCTGATAGTAATTCGATTCAGTCATAATAACCTTCGTTCCCCCAGCCAGTTGGCCGCATCGTCGAAGTCTCACCCTCTTCCTCAACTTCCTGTCCATCCCACATCAGTTCCCTATCCCATTGAAACCCATTGGGACGAAGTGTTAGAGAATAATAGGCATTTTCATTTGGTTCAAAGTATTCCTCAGGTGGGTTGCATGGCCCAATGTTGGCCATGTTGCGGTCGAAATTTCTCTTGTCAACATGATTAATCTCTCTCATATAATAACTCTGACCAGCTTCTATATTTTCAACTATTCCATCATCTCTCCATAATACCAATCTTTGATGCATTGAAGAAGGCACGACCCTAATTTCGTGGATCCATTCTCTGCCAAGTAGCAAATTATAGTTGGCCTTTGCAACTATAACCATGAACATGGTTGGTCTGGTAAGGGAACCAACTGTTAGATTCACCTGTATCACCCCTAATGTCTTACCAACTTTACCTTCATAATTTGAGAGCACCATGTTATGAGGTCGAACGTCTGAATCCTGCATCCCTATCCTTTTCAGCATGAATCTGGGCATTAGGTTAACAACAGCTCCTCTGTCAACTAGCACTTTGATCACCCCGTGCTGCTCTACTTTAGCCCTAATGAACAAGGGTTTCAGGTAATTCTTCATTCCTTCGTCTGGTCTTTCGAAGAAGGCATTTTGCTCTTCGACTGCTCCGTTATTCATTATGTAGTAACACACTGGCCTATGTTTGGCCATTTCCTCTTCGTCAGTTTCTTCTCCAACACACACCTCTGTATTATGTTCGAATTCACAAGGTAATACTGACACAACATTACAATTAGCATTAAAGAAGGACTCCCCTTCTGACTCGAAATCGTCAGTCATTAAATCTTCTTCATTTGCAATCTCCTTTTGTGCTTTATTTTCTTCAATTTCCTTCTTTGGTGAGAATAACTTCCTGGACACTGGGGGTTTGCCCCCAGGCCGAGTCACTGACTTTGGGTTGTTAGTGCTAGACTCTCTAATTTCCATAGGCTTCGATTCCTTTTCAGCCTTCTTATTCCGTTGGTGTCTGCGCCATTGAGAGCGTGACATTGGGTTTTTCCTCTTGTAATTTTCCAATCTGATTTCCTCTCTTCTATTCGAATTAAATTGTCTCCGGTACGCCATTGCAGTCCTTCCGCCTTGATCGTAGCTTCGCCATTTACCCTTTCCCTTGTCAGCTTTTACTTGCAGCCACCTATCAGTAGAAATCTCTGCAGGTAATTTGAAAGACAGTCTTTTCGCTCCCTTAGGATAGGGATTGTCTGGCCTTCTCAGCATGGGTCTGCCAGCATCAGCGTGATTCGAAAGTATTCCACCTTGGCGCCCCCAACCTAAAGCGAATGAGACTCTTTCGAACGCTTCATACATTTCCTTATCATAAACTGCTACGCATCTGGGACAAATCAAACATTCTGTACCAATCTTGTGGCAACGAACTATGAATTGTAGCAGACTCTCATCAGCCCTTGGGTAGACTCTGTACAATTGATTGTCTTGCCTCCAATTGGCCCCTGTTCGCTCACGCTGGGCCCTCTCGAATTCAGCAGCAATTCTGGGATTACATATGATGCCGCACCTTGGGCACAACAACTTGTCCTGGTTTTTCTTGTGACAGTGAAACAGGTACTCACGCAGACTCGCATCCTTCTTTGGCAAGCTTTCTCTTCTTTGTTCTCTTTCTTTTTCCAAGCATCGCTCCACTTCTTCCATCTCAGCGTCGGGCTGCTCGAAATCCACCATGTTCACTCCCAGCATTTGGTCATCAGCAATTCTGACCCTTTCGAATTTCACCCTGAGACCTTCAGTAGCCTCAGTCAAACTCTTGTCAGCAACACCTTGGCCTTCAGTAGCCTGCATTGCTTCCCTTAGTAATTTTTCTTTGAGCACTTTTGGAAGGCCATCAGTAACCTCTTTCTTGCTCTTAACTAACACGAAGCCCTCATCCTCTTCGAATTCCACCTTCGATTGGACTTTGTTCTCAGCAACTTCGACCATGTTGATGTCCAAAGGCTCAGCGTAATTGGTCTCCGCCATCAGTAACGGATCCGTATCCACTTTCATGGGGTTCTTCCCTTTGTCTGAAAACTTTAGCCTGCCATCCTTAATTGCATTTTGTATCAAATCCCTGAAAAGAAAACATTGTGAGGTTTTATGGCCTAGAAAATTGTGGTATTTACAGAAACCCCTCTTTTTCCTTTGTTCCAATGGTGGAATCTTAAGGTTGGGAGGAACTATTAACTGGCCATCCTTAACAAGCAGGTCATAGATTTCATCACATTTAGTTATATCGAAAGTGTATATTTTCTTAGGGAATTTATCATTCCTTTCATTTTCGACATGGTCTTTTCCATCAGAAGGAAGCAACACTTTGCAAGCGTAAGGGGGTGCTTCTTTTAATTCTGCAAGATCTATTTCGAACTGGTCGAAATCATACGGATCTTGTGAGTCATCCATGTTTTCCCCTTCTGCCTCTATATAAGCTATTCTTTCCTTCTTATGATTTTTACTAGCCCTAGCCTTTTCAGCTTTTAACCTTTCGACTTGTCGAACTCTATCTGCTAATTGGGCCATGTCCCTGAGGTACTGTGTATCCAGTTTATTTCGAATTGAATAATCCAGACCTCCAGCAACCATTTCGACCAACTCGTGTTCGGGCACTACTGTAAAACATCTAGACTTTAACAATCGGAACCTATTCAAATAGTCATCTATTGATTCTGTGAATTTTCTTTTAATACTTGCTAGTTCCTTCAGACTAATTTTAGATTGACCCATGTAAAATTGCTCATGAAAGAGTCTTTCTAAATAGGGCCAAGTGTCCACAGATCCAGGGGGTAGGGTAGTGAACCAAGTAAAAGTGTTCTTTGTTAGAGAACTTGGAAAATATTTTATCCTAAGATTTTCATTATTGGATATATCTCCTGCTTCGGTTAAATATCTTGTTATGTGCTCTACCGTTGATTCACTCGTATCACCAGCAAATTTCGTGAATTTAGGGACTTTGAAGCCCCTGGGTAACTCTGTTTGCAAGACGTAACCTACAATAGGAGAAGTGTAATTTGGCCTTTTGAATCCTGAATTTAAACCATTCTGGGCCATTATTCTCTATATCATTATGGTTAGATTATTCTCTGCCACCAAATTGTCATTTCTGACTCTATGGACAATTTCGTCTACATTTTGGTCTCTGTTAACAACCACTACGGGTCTAGGTTGTTCGATATGATCTTCCTAAACGTCCTGTTGCCTTAATCTCGCCCCTACGTTTCTTTCTTCGACCACTTGTATGGGGGGTCGAATTTGTTTAATTGTGGGCTCTTCATTTCAAATCACCACTGGATTCTGCCTACGTCTCATAGGCGCATCAGGGGCACCAAAGAAATCTGCTATCCTAGACATCTAGAATGCATTTTCTTGGTTTGTTCTATTTATGTTATGAATTAAAGGACCAAAGATGGCATTCATTTTGCGGGCTAAAACTCCTACCATATCATGGTTACTATCATCCATCTGTTGCCTAAGCGCTGCTTGATTGTTAGTTGTAAGGGTAGGCAACTGGGTGTAATTTCCTAAGTTTTGGGAGTTTGTACCCAAATGGTTCATTCTTGAACCAGACCCTTGGACTGGGGACGAAGTGGATGCATTGTGCAATCCTGCCATGAACGAAGTTGGCATCCCATATGGGGGATTTCTGGGCCTGAAGGGTTCGAAACCTGGAGGCCTAGTAGGAGTTGAATACAATTGACTCCCCGAGTGTGGCATAGTTTGCCCTGATGGTACTTCTAACGTACTAACTGGGATTATATTCGAACTACCCACAGGGATGGCATTGGAGGCATCAATCGAACTTGAAACGATTGTTGAAGCCCCTTGTGGGGGATTTTGTCCCCTGTCTTGTTTGGTTGTGTTAGTCATTGTTTTGGTACGTTGTCTTCTGGGTATATATAGATTATTGTCTTTTATTTTACCACTTCGAAGGTTCATATACCAACATGTATTTGGAATCTACAATTTTCACACAATTTTAATAAACAATTTCTAATATGACACAGTCCCACAAGGTGTGCCAATTTGTTTACAGTGATTTCTAGTAAACAACCGCTAGTCTTCCAATTTTTACTAATTACTATTGGTTACTTGCAGGATCGACTAGATTGATCCTAGGACACATGTGTCATAATAGATTCTTATGTTCAAATCCATGATCTCACGTAATTCTTTAAAGAACTTCTCTAAAATTTACTATGGAAATATACTGACTGTGTAAATAAAGACTTCGAATTTAAACTTGACTGTTGATAATTGAATGTAAGGATAAAGATTATTTAAAAGGTAAAAGTTTCTCGGAAGTAAAATGCTTTGAACGAAAAGATAAAAGTAAAGTGCAGTTTCTGAAGAAATAAGTGTTTAAAGGCAAATAAAATAAGGACGATGAAAGGGAATCGAAAGGCTTTAAGAGTAAAAGTGCAGTAAACTGGAAATGAATATAAACAAACTTGTATTTAAATTGCAAAAGATCATGATGTTCATAACATACATGATATCTCCTTGACTCGTTTCCCTTCAGTTACGGTAGTTTGAGTGTTTGAGAATTTTAAGTACATAAAACGAACACCCAAAATCTGACATTAAAACACCTATTTATAGTGAATCGACCCTAACGGTCCTACTTTAACATTGCGCCACGTCTGAGACATGCAAACCTTCTTCATCCACTGACTTCCACGCGTCCTCTAAAATGGCGCTCTGATTCAAAATTCAAATCCTCAGTCTTATTTGAAATTCGAATTCTATAATCACTTGAATTTCGATTTAATCCTCTGTTTGGACCGTTCCAATGCTGGCATATTTACCAAAGGAATTTCCTCATATTTTAAACATTAAGGATTTCTAATCGAAATATTACCTATCACTGGAAATCGAAAAATCCTTTTTTCATAACAAAAAGGTCTTATATTTATCCACCAATAATTAATATTGACTTCTTTTCCAGGTGGATGTGAAATATTTATTTACTTCTGCCAATTTACCCAATCGAAATTGCCAGCTAACAGATGCATACTGTGCTGGAACAGAACATAACTTTCTGAACACGGTTTTGGTCATATCTTTGTGACCGTAACTCCGATTTAGGCATAGTTGGTATCATTGGAAAGCTTAGAACGAGTGCTATCTATTAAAAAACATATTTAAGACCAATAATTGAGATCTTGAGGGATTTTTATGGCTTCCGTAGGAAGAATTCATTGTAATTCGTGATTGTTCGTCGTTGACGTGGTGTGGTGTATACTTGCTGGATGTTAATTCTATGTGTTGTAATTAACATTGTATGTTGATGATTATGCTGTTATCATGTGTTGTTGGTGGTGTTGACTATGTTTGGAATTATGTGGTGTTCATATTCCATTAATTGAATATGGCATACTTTTGGATGTGCATGCATATGCATTCTGGTGGAGTTAATTCCCATTGTGTGGAATTTGGCTCGTATTGCCAATAACCGTACCCGGGTGATTATGGGTGGTGAGGCTAGATTCGTGTCCGGGTGATTGTGGACAAATCGATGTTGGTGACTTGGTTCACGTTTTGGTACCACATGCATTGAGTTTGCATTGCATATGTAATTATAACATGTTAGGATGATTTCCAATGTTGTAATTGCATTGATTGTTGTTACATGCATATTAAACTGTATGGAATGTAATTGTGGATTATAATCTGGTTATGCTAACGAGAGTGGAATAATGTATTGATTGTTTTATTATTTTAAAGAAACGTATAATGCATTTTAATTGTTGATGAAATCTCACCCTTACTTTGATGATTTCAGATTGAAGTGTGAGCCGCTTCGGAGCTGGTGAGGATAGCCTTGAGTTGTGCTATTTAGATTGTCCGCGTGTCAGTGTCATGCTCGGGTAGTTGTAACACTGGGGAACGATTGGTTTAGAGTTATCATTAAACTCTATTTTCTTTTGGTTTATGTTTGGAATAATTATGATTTGAATTTATCCCAGATTTTTATGTTATTTCTGCTGTGTAAAACATAATCAATGGTTTTGAATTATTTAATGAAGTTCTTCAGTAAAGCATGATTACTGTTATGATGTTTTCTTATTTTAAATTTTTAAATTGTGACGCCCTTTCGTTATGTTAAAACTCTGGTTAAATATATGATTCGCGAGGAATTTAGAAGGGGTGTTACACCCTTCATAGGGGATATGCTATGAGAGCATACCTCTTGTATCTTGTTGGCACACAAATATTTGCGGACACCAGTGCCACTTACGCTAACATCATGTGCCTTAGGTTCTTTGGTGAAGTTGAGGCGATCAGTGGGTGAAACTGGGGGGCCACTTTCTTGGTTTATTTGTATACCAAGTTGGATGAGGGGATTAAGTGGAATACGAGGAAGATCACCGGAAGCATGTCACTCATGACGGTATAAATTATTTCTCTTAGCTTTCTTTTTTAATTATTCTGATTTTGAAACTAATTGGTTTAATTTTTTTTATTTCAGGGATGGATCCTACAACACTTACCCCGCATTTCTGGATGGTCACTTGCTGACGGTTATACTGAGGATATACCGTGTGCCTGCGTATACGAGCCACTCATAGGGAACCAGGCGACATTGTCGTTTCGGGTTTACCTGGACCGGACAGTGCATGAGGATATTCACTTCAGTGTCTACGCCGACCACCGTGAGACGATACCGTTTGATGAGGTTTCGCTATTTATAGGTTGGTTGGCCTGGGGGAATCGAAAGACTGCTCCTTATATTCCCGAGCGGGTGATGCATCAGTTAGGGTTTACCTAGACCATTCCTAGGAATCATGTTGTTTGTGCTCCTCCGGTAGTGAAAAGGATGGAGATGGATGAGTTGTTTGATGAGTTTGAGAATTATCTTGTACATGATGTGGTTAGGAGTACCGTGGCTCTAGACGACTAGAGTTACACGTACAGTTACATGATATAGTTCTTCAGGGTATCCCATCTATACATGGTACAGGATGCTCCAGGGAACCCACATATTTCAGTTCATCATGAGATCTTGGAGGAGGAGCAGGCGAGGAGGGATCATGCTTGTGACGTGCTACCTAGGTGTCGTCGTATCATGGAGCTTGCTAGGGATGACATTGACAGAGGACTGTTTCCTGACAGATCCGATGTTAGAGGAGTTTTAGAGGTCATCATGGCGGAGGCTGAGGGTGCCCTGTTATACATGAGACATCGGATGGACGTCTCGAGGGTGACAGGTCGGCTCATCATCCGCCATACCCAGTAGTTTAGGTTGATTATCCACTTGTATTTTGACTTTAGTTTTTCGATTTGATATTGTATCGAATTTGTATTTTGAATACCCTTATTATGAAATACATTTTGGATAATATTTTTGGTCTTTTATTCGATTTATAAATTGTATAGTTTGTTAAATTTCTAATTTGTGTAGCTTTTCCAATTATTGCTTTAGTTCTATTTTGCTGCTAACTGTCATGCCCAGAACCGAAAGTATACATCCGGTATGGAATCAAAGATATACTTTCGATTTTAACTCATATTTTAGAAAATGGTGAACACCGGAAGTGGATGCATGGAAGGCAACTCTAACTCAAGTTGTTAATCTGGCTGGCTGGGATTCACAAACAATCAAGTCATTAATTTATTTACATATGCCTCCCATTTTTATTTACTCCCTCTGTCCAAAATTATTAGGAGAAAAGAGATGGTGCACTGAGAGAGTCAGTGTAAGATACTGTAAATCAATGACAATCATATAAAGCGTCAAGTCATCCTTTAAATTTTAAAATATTTTTATAATTTAACACTTTAAAATATTTTGATTGGATATATGTGTAATACTTTTTTAGACCGAAAGTGCACTACCATTAAACTCAATTATTAGACGTTTATGACTTTTCACCCAAATTAAAAAATGCAATTAATGTTGTATGAAAAATAAATTATGTTTGAATTTGCAATATTGTTCTCATTAATTACTCAATAAAGAGAAAATAAAAGAATTGAAAGAAGAAAGAAAAATAAATAGTAGATATATATTATGAAAAATGTCATGAATGTTATATTGGGACTGTAAAGTAATTTATAATTTTAGACGGAGAGTATTAGAAGACCTTGAGTCTGGTTTACAATAAATTTATAAAGGTTTGAGTCCCATCTATTATCTATTATAGCCTTTTTTGTCTTGACCTTACCTTTTTGAAAGTCTAGTCTGACATAAAAATTCTATTTAAAAACTGTTTTTCTTTAGGTTTTTCAAGAAATCTATTTTGCCGATAAATTTTTTATAGGATAGTTTATTTATTGAATTTCTGTAAAAAAAACTTGATTTTTCTATATTTTTGTAAAAAAACTCGATTTTTTGTATTTGTGTAAAAATAACTCAATTTTATGTCTTTCCGTAAAAACTCAATTTTCTTATTTCCATAAAAAGATTTTGTGTATTTCCATTAATAACTCGATTTTCTATATTTTCGCAAAAAATTTGATATTTTGTATTTTCGTAAAAAAACTCGATTTACTGTATTTCCGTTAAAAAAATTGATTTTTTTATTTCCTCAAAAAACTTGAATTTATGTATTTCTATAAAAAAAAACTTGATTTTCTGTATTTCCATAAAAAAAAACTCGATTTTCTGTATTTCCGTAAAAAAAAATTCGATTTTTTGTATTTTTGAAAAAAAAATATAATTTTTTCCGTATTTCTAAAAAAATGATTTAATGGATTTAAAGTATATGATAACAATAATGCATTGGATTATTAAAATATGTTTGATGAATTGGATCGATCCATGTATCTAAATAGATAAATTTTATTCAATCCATTAATTTATTTTTTATTGGTGGATGAATTTTTTGATGGATGGATGGAATAAATTCTCTCCTAATGAATTCAATTGTCATCCCTAATAAATACTCAGTAAAAGGATTCAATAAACATGTACCATTTTATGTTGTCTTTAATATAAGCAAAAAATTGAATAAAAAGAATTAATGGTTAGTTTAAAATTTGGATCAAATATATCAACTCACTTTAGTCATTTTTTATTTATATTTGAAACTAAAGCAAGTAACGTTTAAGCATTTTGCAACGTGTGGGAAATAAAACTATGAGAGATAGGGAATAATTTTATCAAGTTAGATTTGAGGGGACAAAGAACATACCTTGTTCTTTTTTAAAATATCACATATATCATTTGGTTTGTATAATCGACTTGTTTTTTTGGAACATAGACGCATTATTGTCGAACAATTTCACGGGTATTTTTTAACCCACCTCATATTTGTCTTAGGCACCACGTAAAATTCCACAAATGCTCCTTAAAATTGGAAGTATACTTCCGGTTCGCATCCTGTCTTATGTAAAATACGTTGAAAGGGTTTGGTGCAAACCAGAGGTATACTTTCGATTCCAAACCATGAGTATACTTCCGGTTCCTGTACGCACTTAAAGGCGTCATGCCTCTTCCCCTCCCATTACAACAACATTTTAAAAAAAACAACAACCAACTCTCTCAAACTCTCTAATACCTTTCTTAAAAAAACTAAATTATTTGTCAAAGCATCAACAGAAGTCATCTAGCATTGGATTCATATAACATTCTAACGGAATCAATCAACCAAAATCACTATTAATCAATCAAGTAAGTGATTTTAGCTAGTTTTAGAGTTTATGTAATTTCTACTCAAATTAGTGAAATAGTATTCTAAATGTGTTATTATACTAGTTTTCATCATTAGGAGTCATTAGATAATTGTTTGTAAACTTTATTTTATCATCAAAACTTTTTTGGCACATTTGGGGCATTGGGACGATGAGGTGCATTGTTTTGTTTTCGTAGAGGAAACTGGAAGTATAATTCCGCTTTTGATAAGAACAAAACCGAAAGTATAGTTCCGGTTTCTGTCTGCACATGTTTTTAGCCATGTTTTGCACTTTAGACCTTATGCTAACATTTCTTTCTTACTTCTACAGGAGATATGGATGAGAGACAATCACGTTTGAGGCATGACAGGGTTGAATATCATGCTTCTTTGTGGAGAGAGAGGAGTCAGGCAACCCAACCTCCTACTACCTCTGGACAGGCCATATCGGATCCATCTCCTACTACTTCATCCTCCGGCGAGCCTACTTCTAGTCCTTTTACGCGTCCTCCCGTAGAAGACAAGATTCTCTAGTGCATCCTTCCTCACCTCCATCCTCTCGTGGACACATATCCTCACCTAGGATATTTAAGACGAGATCCGCATCCGATACACATGATACACCTAAGGTGAGACCCGAGGCTACACCGGCGACACCGGAGGCACCAGATGCACCTTAGGCCCCTCCGATCTTTGGAGGAGGACCTTCTAATTTATCACTGCAGCCTCTTTATCCCAACCATGTGGCTAGATATATATGGGATGGACAGGTATGAAATTTACATTTTTATTAATGTTATAATTTTAACTATGAATTTTATTATGAATTTTAACTATGAATTTTATTTTGTAGGAGCATGATACACTAAAGGTCATCAACCATGGGCAGAAGATCAACATACTAGTTATGCCTGTAGAGCCATGGTTTGATGAGCTTCTACGTCTTACAGGGTTGAAAGATTTGACCCTCTATGGATACAACATGGTCAACTAGGGGATGATCAACGCTTTTATTGAGACGCTGGGAGTTACCCTTGATAGTTCCCTGGGAAAGGTTGATAAGACACGTGGTTTCCACGTGAGGTATATCTAATTGGTTGGGTATTCGCAAATAATATAGCGCGTGCACGAGCGGCTGATGGTGATGTCGAGCAAGTTACCATTCATAGGGGGTATACCATGAGAGCATACCTCTTGTATCTTGTTGGCACACAGATCTTTATGGACACCAATGCCACTTACACCAACATCATGTTGAAGGAACTGGACAAACTCATCTGATAGAATATCAATGAAGTCGTCATCGAATGTTTTTTTATCTCACCTAAGGAGAAAGGTAAACATATTGAAGAAAACCTGAAAGGGATAAGACACGGTCTTACGACTGAGAGATAAGGTAAGGGAGTCTATTACGCGAGGGGAAGGTATTAGCACCCCACGCGCCCGTAGTACTCTACGGTATCCACTTCTATTTTCTATCTAAGGGTGTGGGTATCTATTTACTGCTTAACCGCTATGTCTATGCTATGCGCTAAGGGAAATGCATGTGAAAGAAAGGAAAATAAAGAAAACACACGGAAAAGAAGGAAGTATTTACAAAGTTTGGTCGATCGAGCTCCGTGACCTTATGCCTACGTATTCCCTCGTGCAATGGGAAAGTCAGAGCATCGTAGTTCGTTTCACATGTTTTGGTGGGTTGCAATGTTTTTTATGGGAAGTTCGTTTCTGCATCCTTATAATTGCAACTCGTGCTTGGTGTTGCAGCTATAAGAAGTCTTATGTTTGGCCACTCGCACACTTAGCAATTTGCTCGAATTTGAAAGAAAATGCCCTTATTGAAAAAGTTTTAAACACAAACAGAGTCCAGAGACAAAAAGGTTTGAAGTGAGGTTGATTTCTTTTACCTTGGAAAAGGAGTTTGAACCATTATTAAGTGTTTTAATTTTTAAAAGAAAAGAAAACAAGTTTTAGTTTTATTACATGCAAGGATGCAAAAGAAAGAAGAAAACAAACAAGGGAGACTAACTAGTTCTATCCCTAATGCCATCATACATGGATTACAACCTAAGGTATAACTCGAATCGCTATCTAAGATAGAGTCGAGAGAATCCTAAGGGAACATGACAAAGGTTTACAACCTAAGTCTATCTTCAATCTCGAATCGCCACCTAAGATAGAGTCGAGGATGTCTAAGGGGACATGGTAAGAGGTTTACAACCTAAGTCTATGCCCATCTCGAATCTCTACCTAAGGTAGAGTCGAAGACGACAAAAGGGGAAAGATAAAGTTCACAACCTAAATTTATGTCTATCTCGAATCTCTACCTAAGGTAGAGTCGAAGATGACCAAAGGGATGAAGCAAACAAGTGCTTGGGCAGAAGCATACAAACAATGCTATGCATAAACAAATGATACACACATGCGCGGGGAAGATGAAAGAAGTCTGATAGCCTCAAAGGTAGCGAATCACCCGAGTTAACTAGGATCCTTCTTTCGGAAGAAAACCATAGCCACAGATGGAATTATCCGCGTCAACCAGGAGTTTCCTATGGGAGAAAGGTATCACATCTTGATATGAATTACCAAGTGTGAGGAGCATATGATTGCGAGTATCAGAGCATGTGAATGCAAACTCCATGACAAAGCGTGGAGAGTCAGAATAGGGGACTCTTGCCACTTTTATTGACTCGACAAAGGAAGCATCACGATTCGCGTGAGCTGAGCTGACACGGATTGAACTGTGCGGGGGTTGGTTGCTAACTCTTTCCGCGTGCCCTTCATATCATCATATATCAATGTAATCATCATCACAAGCGGGACTTTCCTATGGTGGTGCCATATCAGGTTGCCTAACCACTCATGACTTATGCAAGCACAAATCCAAACATACTGAAAGTCACCTCCCTTTGCACGGAAGATGATTTTAAATAAACCACACATAGTTAGCACACAGAATTGCCCTAAACGGGTCATTAAATAAACCATAGGGTTTCCTGAACATGCTCCAACTACAGAAGCTCCTTCATGCATTTCTAATCCTACTTCTCATGGAAAAATAAAGCGGTAAACCCCTACTTCTCATGCTCTCTATAAAAGAGGTAAAAGAATGCGGTAAAAAGGTATAGAAAATACCAAGCGGATAATAATCCGTAAGCAAAAACAAGCAAAGAAATACTCTGGAAAACATCAAGTACTGCTGACACGCAATAAAATAAATCCGGTGAGCAATGCTTCAAGGCATCAAAAGCATAATCGGAATGTGTATAGATACACATCCAAAGCAAATAAACCTGCAAGAGATTGCAACCCAAACAATACATACAAAGAATGTGCATCTCAAATGCACGGTCAAGAACGTGTGTTAATACACATTCGACGTAGACCCAATGAACCTACAAGAGATTACAATCCAGACAAAGCAGAAAAAAGTGCACACACATGTGTGCAAGAACGAGATATGGATCCTACACATCCGAATCTCAAGTATAACCTGCAAGAAGGTGAAAACCAAGAAATACAGATAATAGTGTGCACACACATGTGTGCAAGATCGATATATGGATCCTACACATCCAAATCAATCTGATAACCTACAAGAAAGGTGAAAATCGAGAAAGCACACAAAAGAATGCACACACATGTGTGCAAGAACGAGATATAGATCCTACACATCCAAATCTCAAGAATAATGCTCAATGTATCTCGCACATGAAAAAATGTCAGAAATAACAAAGCAAGTGCTTTAACGAAAGCACTAAACGCAAAACCGATTATTTACATTATAATACACTAGTATAAGCATATAAGAAGTGAAATAAAAACAAAAAACTCGACTTGGGAAAGCGCTTATTCGAAATCGGAGCGAAAACATCAACTTCTCAAAATCGATTAAAAATCGCATGGTGACTTGCAAACACGTCAACGAATTCAAAAATATGATCGATTTTAATTAATTCCGAGTGGAAGCGGCGTTTTTTGGACCTTAAAGGAACGGGGAAGCGAGGGAGTTTTAGGCATGTTACACTTGAAATTCAGTTCCGAAACCATCAAAAACGGTTTTAAAATATGCCAAAACGTTGGGGACAAGTATTGTTACCTTGCTCCATTAAGGAAAAATGAGTTTCGATGAACAAAAATGCCTAAAAAGACTTATGGAAAGTTAAATCTCATGTGTCAATTTAATTTCCAATTTTCATTTGTTTTGGTTTTGAAATGAGAAAGAATTGGATATTAAATCCATACATGAGGTAATCAATTCAAAACAAATGAATATGCAAATTAATCGAAAGTTAGAATTGAAAAGAATGCATGCAAATGCTTATTTAATCATATATCTAATGCATTTTATGGATGAAATGCAAATTGATGACATACAATATGCAAACAAATGAATGTTCAACCTATGCCACATCTAAACATAATGCAATATATGAATCAATACCAATTAAGAACCAAGAATTCACATGTTATAATGCACCAAGTAAAACAATCAAGAATGCATCAATCGACACATGAAAATATGCATAAAATTTAGACTTCGACGCATTTCGAGTTCATAAAGTCTAGCCTAAACACTTGATTGCAATTCAGTTATTCAACCTACATGTAATCTAATGCAGGAACATTCAAATTACAAGCAAAACAATCAATACAAATGCACAAAATTCAAAGAAAATGCTTCATGCAAGTGTATGTATGTTCTATGTACAAAATTCTTTCACCTCGACACAATAACGTTCACAAATCAAGTTCAATTCATACAATTATCAAGCAATCATTCAAGAATCGGATTCAACAAAACAATTGCAAGTATTTTCACAAATCAATTTCAAGAATAATCACTTTTGAAAAATCACTTAAAATAAGTGATTATGTGAAGAATCACTTACTTGTTGAAGTTTAATCGGATAATTGAAGGAGAATCAAGGAATAATTTGAAAAATAAATTAAGGATTGCCTTGATTTGATGAATAGTTGCCTTGATCTTGAAGAAAGACGCAAAACCGAGCAAGATGGGAGGAAAAGGAGATCAAATCCGAGCAAGGCAAGGTGGTGGAGGTGTTGAACCGAGCTATGCCGAGCAAGAAGAAGGGAGGTCCGGACGGTGTATGGAGAAGGCCGATCGTCCTGTCATGCCCCAAAATTTTCCCTCCTACTTCTCAAGACATTTCTCATATCCATACACAAGGATTTCACAAGGGTTGACCATACAAACCCTCTCCTAGACAATCAACCCACACTAGGGTTTGGCTATCCTCAGATCAAGATGGACTTTCAACATCTCCTGTGGTTATCATACCTCATCATATGCTTCAAAGAATCTCCATGTCAATTTTCAAGCCTTACAAGTCAAGTTTCCTCATTCAATTGCTCAGATGGTTGAAAATCAGTTGTATTGGACAAAAAGTCAATTGTGGTCAACATACAGTCAAACTTCATGATTTTTGGTCAACATCTATATTTTGAAGTGATATTCATCATTTGATCAAGGGTTGATCATGATTCATCAAGAAAACTCAAGATTTGATCAAAAGTCAAACTTTCCAAATTAGGATTTTCTAAGGAAAAATCAACAGAATTTGACTGAGCATAAATTTCACATACTTTATCAAAATTTTTCCCACCAAAGCTCATTTTGAAGAGAATTCAATTCTCTAAAACTTCATGTCTCACAAGCTTGGTCAGAAAATGCTTCATTTGGAAGATATGGATCAAAATATTAGAGGTCCTTTTCAAAGTCAACAAAAAGTCAAATTTTTGTAAAGAAGTGTTATTGAGCATGGTAACTTCAATTGAGATGAAACCAAAGAGGTTGTTTAGAGGACATCTAGAGCTTTCCAAAAAATCCAAGAACACCCAAAAATATTAAAAATTGAGCAAGATACACCTTGCACAAGTTGGGCATTTTTGAAGAGGTGCACAAAGAAAGATACTTGACAAAATCCAATTTTTTTCCAAATGGGCTTATAATTTTATGATCCAAACTTGATCATAATATTGTTTATGACCTCTTGATGCCTTGCCACGACCTTTTCCTATTTTCTTGATTTATTTTTGAATTTAAAAGCATTTAATTCAAATTTAAATTAAATAAAATATGAAAACAAGGTGTAAAACAAGTAGGGTTGGATTTCTATCAACCTTGAGGACCAAGGAAGCCCACAAGACATGCCAATTTCGTGCAAGCTCATACAAGGAAGAGAAAATCTAATTTTGGAAAGATTTGATGAAAATTGAAAGGAAAATATTGTTGCATTCAAAGCTATATCTTTTTTCGTTCTTTTTGCTCCAATCTCTTGCATTATAAATATACAACACATCCACAAGACAAAAGGACGAAACCCTAGCCCCTTGGAGCAACCCTAATTTTCTCAATTTTTTCACAAAGTTGCAAAATTCGAATTTGGTTTTCCAGCAGGTTTCAAGGTGTTTCAAGCATCCCATCGTGTTCCTGAGCATTCCAACAATCGTTCCCAACCCTTACACGAAGCCAAACCATCCCAGATCGTGCCACACAAGTCACTCCGATTTGGTATTTTTCTTGATTTCCATTTTCATATCTCATGCATTATTAACTGCTTTTGATTGTTTGTATGAACTCAGGACATCCATTAGATCGTGTTTGATGCATAACATGTAAGCTTTTACGCATAAATCATAGATTGCCATTGTTAGGGCTTCAAATCAGAGAAGCTTCGTGTTCGCAGCCCTCGAATTAGGGGGGGTAGGGTCCCTCTTTGCTCTTTATTTGCTTTATTTTGCAGGATTGGCCGTCGTGCTTGCCGAAAAAGACGACCGGAGCTAGGGCTCCGGCGTCGTTGACTTGTCTGGCTCAGGCGAGGCATGCGTGGCACAATGGAGCGATCCGGTTGGATCTCACGTTATAAACTGGTGCCCGCGTTTGACTGTGTTTGGAAGTTCAAATATGACATGTTTATCACTTATAATCCAATGCTTGCAATCCAATGACACCAAGGCAGCCTAGCTCAGATGGTAACGTGTTGGTTGGTTTGTCCAGGAGGTCCTGGGTTCGATCCTGGCTTCCAGCATTCTTTTTTTGCAAGTTTTCCATAACTAACATTTTTTCTATTTTTCTTTTAATATTTTCATCCTAATTTATTTTCTCTTCAAATATTTTTCTCATGCATTTAAAAATCACCAAAAATATTTTACTTTTGCATTTTAATCAGAAAAATGTTTATTTAATTTTTGACATTAAAATTAATATTTTTGCATGCATATTTTAATTAATTATTAATTAACCATTAAATTGACTTTTAATTGCTTTTTATTATCGAAAACGACCCAGAAAATTCTCAAAAAATATCTATGTCATCTAATTAACATTACTAACCAAAAATCTTTTCCTCATTCAAAAATCTTATTTTTACTAACATTTTTTCTCTTATGCGAATTTCCTATATTTTCCGATTATTATGTATCTGCTTACAGGTTGTAATAGTTAGGATTTATTTTCTCGCATTCTTTTCCAATATTATGTAACTGCTCATGGAATGTAATAGTTTAATTAGGATTTACTTTCCGCACTCCTATTATGTAACTGCCCCAAAGCCATGTAATAGCGTAGGATATTTACTTTCCGCACTTTACTTTCCGCAATTTACTTTCTGCACCCTATAAACTGCTAGTAATTAGGCGTGTATGACAAGATAAAAAATGAACATAGATCACTTCTAATTACAAGATAAAATATCTGAATTTGACACACTCTTTTCACACATGCACCCCTTAGGGTATTTCTCTCTCGTTGCCTTTCGAATAATTGGTCAAGTCCCTCGAACGTAGAGGTATCCTAGCACCGTTGCCTACAAATATATCATCATAGTCCCTTTGAATAAAAGATCATGAGTCCCTCGACGTGGCCTACGAAAACATGATCTCGTCCCTCGATTGTTGCCTACGAAAAGTGATGATCGTCCCTTCGAATGTGCTAGGATACTTCCTACGAGTTGCCTTCTATGACCATTCGATGTTCCTTTGAATGTCCCTTTTACATCCAATGAATAGGGTTACCTACCAACTAATGGTATGGATAACGCTATTCTAAAGGAACGTAAAACAACATGAAAATGACCATTCTGAGTAGGTAATAAGACAAGACTTTTAGTTGCTTGCTCAAACAAAAATACTTTTCACACCACACACTTTTGTCAAAGTTCAAATGCTTTTCAAAACAAAACATTTCCGAACACTTTGTATACATTCCTACATGAATCATTATAAAGTCAAAGAGAAATGACTTTTCAAAACATTTTTGTCAAACACACAGAAAGCAACTTTTAAAGATGAGCTAAAAGCAACTAAGAGCCCGTAGAAAACTACGGATGGAAAGGGGTGCTAATACCTTCCCTTTTCATAACCTTCTCCCTTACTCAGAATCAAACGAAGGTCTTTTTCTGTTCTTTTCACCTTCCCTTAATTGGATAAAAGAAAAGTCGGTGGCGACTCTTGCTATCCGCAATATTTGCCATAAAAACCAAAACAAATTCTCAAAGTCAGTTCTCCCACCGTATTACAGGACTAGCGACTCTGCTGGGGAGACACCCTAAAGAGAGAATACCTTAGGGATTTTTAGATCATTTTTACTGATTTTTGTTTGACTTGTATGCTTCATCTTAAGGGTTGCTTGGGTATTATACTTGTGGGGGATCCTACACCCAGATCCAGGTTTCCTTAGGTAAGTAGCAATAGATCGTCGCGACCGTTAGGCGTATACTGAAACGGTCAACATGATGGCTACGTTAGTGTGACACTTTGGATGTCCTAATACTCTTCATTTCCAAGTTGAGGATAGTATTTGGCTTTTGCGTGGTGTCATCAAAACTAACTCAACTTTTAGAACCTTAATTGACCCATCTTGGCCATTAGAAAGTAGTGAGATGGCCGACTTTGGTGTAGACTAAAGTTGGCTGATACTCAATGCTACGCTCATTAAGAACAGACTTTTGGGATATTTTCGGTCAACCACTTGGTAGTCGTATTGAAATAAACGCCTACGAGAAAGATCAATGATATGAGATTCCTAGAACCCGGTTACTATTATAGGACAGGATGAACCAACTCAAACTTTTGGTAGGGTAATCACCTATACCTCATGCAAGCCTTAAACCTAGGGCTATTGTGTGATTTGCTTGTGTTTGCTAAACATGACATCATGACATCATCGCATTGCATATCATTTCTAACTATTTCAAGGACCTAGGGATTTATCTTTGCTCTATTTTGTAGGGATTATGGCTTCCAAAAAGACAATCCGAATCAACTTCATGGGTATACCTTCTCATCTCAAAGAATTGGTTTCAGAAATTCCCGACCATGCTCAGTTCATCAAAAGACATGGTTATCTACTTGACTTGGTTATCTCCGGTTTTGAAGAAGATATGATGCATGTCTTATTCCAGTTCTTCGATCCGAAACACCATTGGTTTACATTCCCAGATTATCAGTTGGTTCCTACCTTGGAAGAGTTCTGTAAGCTACTTGGGATACCCATTCTTGACCAAATGCCATTCACCAGTTTAGAAAATATTCCTAAGTACGAAGACATCGCATCAGCATTACACCTAAAGCGCTCAGACATTGAAGCCAATTGGGAAACCAGAAGTGGAGTTAAGGGTTTACTTGCTAAGTTCCTAATAAAGAAAGCCCGAGAATTCCTCAAAGCTATGAGTTTCCAAGCATTCGAAGACATCTTGGCTTTGCTAATCTATGGTTTGGTTCTATTTCCTAACTCAGATAAGTTCATAGACGTGAACGCCATCAAGATATTTCTTACTCGCAATCCTGTGCCTACCTTACTTGGAGATATTTTACATTCTCTCTACACTCGTACCATAAAGAGACAAGGAACTCTCATGTGTTGCATACCGTTACTTTCCAGGTGGTTTATTTCGCACCTTCCTCCATCGGTATTGAAGAACGAGCAAAGGTTGAAGTGGTCTCAAAGGCTAATGTCACTCTCTCATTCAGATATTCGTTGGTGTCTTTTCTCTTAAAAGGAATTCACATTTATTGAGCGTTGTGGAGAATTCCCTAATGTACCACTCCTTGGCATAAGGGGAGGTATCACTTACAACCCTTCTCTAGCTCTACGTCAGTTTGGCTATGCTCGAAGAGTTGGTCCTCATGATATGCTTCTCCAAGATATTGTGTTCGACTACAACCATGATCTCCAGAATTACCGACGAAGGTTAATACACGCTTGGGGCATGGTAAAGAAGACTGATACCAAGACTTTGGGACACCAAAACTCCATTCCTTGGGAACCTTACCTCAAATGGGTGCGAGCTCGAGCTCAAAACCTCATGATGCCATTCACGCCTGTTCTACCAGTAATTATGGAACCTGTTGCTATAGGTGACGTACCCTATACTGTTCTCCATCCCGACATGCCTACTGATTTTGAAGACTTGAAGAGATCCTGGATTCAACTTAGAGAAGAAAGGGATACGTTCGAAGCTCAGTGCTATGCAAGCGAGAAGAAGGTACTAGAGTTGACCAAGCTACTTCATGAGGAGCGAAACATCAACGCCTACTTCAACACCAAGAGGAAGCGGCCATGGGAGACCTAGAGCTTTAGGATTTTGTTCTTTTATTTTTCTGAATTATCTCATGTATTTAAAAATAAAGAGAATAAAAAGGAACTAATAAAGTTTGTTCATGCTTGTTTAACAAATTTAAATTCCTAAAGGTCCTTGAAAACATTGCATTGCATTGCATAAACATTGCATATCATGGCATAACATTTCATAACAGGTACATTCAAGATCGGTTATCTCATTTCTCGCTATTTATTTTAGCAGAAAAATGGCTCTTGAACAGACTGTCAAAGATCTTCAGGCTCAGAATGCTCAGTTCCAGGAAGTGGTTACCAGCTTGGTCCAAGGCCAAGAAGATCTGAAGAAGCTCATCAACAAGAAGAAGAGGGTCATTGGTGTTCTCAACATGGGCAGACGTCACAAAGGTGGTCCTAAAGTGGTCAGTCGGATAGAACTCTCAGACAGGAGTGCCGAAACTGAGGGAAGTGTCAAGGGCAACTAAGAAGACCAACGTGAGCCTGAGAAAAAAGCAGAAGGCTATGAGAGCGAGCAGTACTCTTTTGAGGATGACAAATACAAACAACTTGAAGACCGTCTGAATGCTATGAAAAATCTGAAAATGTCCGGGCTGAATTTTGATGATCTGAGTCTTGCTCGTGGTGTGGTGATTCCTCGCAAGTTCAAGGTTCCTATTTTTGCCAAGTATGATGGCATTTCTTGTCCGAAGCTGCATTTGAAGTCTTATGTTCAGAAGATCCATCCTCACACTGATGACAGGAAGCTGTGGATCCATTTCTTTCAAGAGAGTTTGTCCGGAGCTCAGTTGGAGTGGTATTATCAGCTAGAGAACACATACATTCATACTTGGAATGACTTAGCAGAAGCTTTCTACAAGCAGTACCAGTACAATGCTGAATTGGCACCCACTCGCATGCAATTACAGAGTATGTCTATGGGTCGTGATGAGAAGTTCAAAGAATATGCTCAGAAATGGAGAGATCTAACGGGAAGAGTTCAGCCACCGTTGTCCAATAGGGAATTGGTTGATATGTTTATGGGAACACTGACTGGCCCATTCTTCAATCATCTGATTGGAAATTCTTCAGCCCGATTCAGCGAGCTGATATTGACAGGAGAGCATATTGAAGCTGGAATCAAGAGCAGAAAGATTCAGGTAGAGTCATCCTCAAATGCTGCGAAGAGATCCTTTGGTGGTAAGAAAGAATCTAATGTTGTGTATGGTCAGAAAAGCCGAGCCAAGACCGACCGAGCTCAATCTGTAGGGGCAGTTGTGATCTCCAATCCTACATCAGCACAACCTCAGCGAGACAACGCGCGTAACCAGAACGCGCCACGAAGACAGTTTACGAAGATCAATATGCCATTGTCGCAAGCCTTGCAACACATGCTGAAAGCAGAGCTGATTACCTTGAGGGATCCTCCTCAGAACATTAACACATCCTCTCCGAGATACAATCCCAATGCTAAGTGTGCTTACCACTCCAACAGCCCAGGACATAATATTGATGATTGTTGGGCTCTGAAGAACAAGATTCAAGATATGATTGAAGCTAAAGAGATTGAGTTTGATCCTCCTGTTGAGACTCCGAATATGATCAATGCACCTATGCCTAACCATGGCAAAAGTTCCAATGCCATTGAGAAGAACTCTTATGTTTTCAATATAGATGACTTGACTATTCCTCTGATGACTGTTAAGAAGAATTTGCTGCAAGCCAGTGTCAATCCAGGATGCCCAGAGAATTGTCGTTGGTGCCCATCTGCACCTGACGGTTGTGCTTGGTTGAGAAGACGTATTCAGTGCATGATGGATAACCGTGAAGTGCTATTTCTGAAACCTTCACCTGTGGAGAATCTGTGTGAAGACTTGTCTAAGAATCTGAAGATCGAAGATGTAAACGAAACTGTACCAGAAGTATGGGATACCTTGGGGAAGCCAAGTGGAAAGTACGATTACATGGTGAAGTATACTGTTCCTGAAAGCTACAAAATTCCTATTGAAGATGTTAAGGCGACCAGATGGGGGGACGATTTCCCAGAAGACTATGCTGATGTTAACACAATAAGGATTTCCTTTGCTGATCCTGTGCCTAGAATGGCACCTCTCATCATTACCTCTCCCAGGCCAGTTCCATATTCCTCTGACAAAGCTATACCTTGGAATTATGGAGCTGAGGTTTACTATCATGGCATCAAGCAAGACCCTCTAACCATTGAGGATATTATAGTTGAAGTTTCCATTCCTGACATTGACAACATCACCGGATCAAGTAAGGTGACCAGAATCAGAAGAGTATTCTCTCCAGATATCTCTCCTCCAAAGGACACTGCGACTCCAGCTTGCATTCCAGCTATTCAACCAGTTCCCGAAGCTAGAGGGAAATAACCAGTAACTCATCCTGCTCCTACAGAAGTACCAAAGGAAGTTGCTGAAGACACCTCCAAACGAGAAATGGAGGAAATTTTGAAGATTATCAAGAAGAGTGACTACAATGTTGTGGAACAGTTGTGACAGACTCCGTCCAAGATCTCCATGCTTGCTCTACTCTTGTGCTCTGAGGCTCATACTAAGGCCTTGGTGAAGTTTCTGAAGAATGATCACGTACCGCAAGACACTACTACTGATCAGTTTGAAGTTTGTATTGCTAGCCTGGCTACCAACAACGGCCTAGGCTTTTCTGATGTTGATTTGACTTCTGTCGGAAGGAAACACAACAAAGCCTTGCACATCTTTGTTGAATGCAAAGGCGTTACATTGTCTCATGTTTTGGTAGATATCGGTTCTGCTCTGAATATCTTACCGAAGAGTGATTTTGACTGACTCGATGTTGAAGGATTGGTTTTGAAGTCCAGTGACATAATTGTGAGAGCTTTTGATGGTTCTAAATGAACAGTACTTGGAGAGCTCATTCTGCCTGTTAAAGTCGGTTCCCAGACTTTAGACTCCACTTTCTTTGTCATGGACATTCGTCCAGCTTACTCTTGCCTACTTGGACGCCCTTGGATAACTGGGGCAGGCGCTGTAACCTCTACCTTGCATCAGAAGCTGAAGTACCCAGTGAAGGGGAAGGTTTTTACAGTATGTGGTGAAGAGGAATACATGGTCAGTCATCTGCAATCATTCCGATATCTCGAGATGGAAGGTGAATTCTTCAGAACTCCCTATCAATCCTTCGAAACTGTTCCAGGAGTCATGCCTCTTGACTCTCCTGTCACTCCTGAAGTTACGCAAGTTCCGCCTAGGATGGCCTCGCTGAAGGATGCTCAAGCTGCAGTTGAAGAAGAAGGTAGTACTATTTGGGGTCATCTCCCCGATCTGCCTTTCAAATCTGACAAGACAGGTTTAGGCTTCACCATCAAAGGTTAGAAGATGATACACTGCGAACGTGCCAGCCAGCTTCCTTTCCTCATCAGCCAGAATGGAGTCCATGCTATAGAAGACGACGACAGTGACTTCGACATCAGCAAGTGGATCTTCCCAACTCCCGACAACGGACTCAACAATTGGAAGACTAAAGACGTCATACCAATCTCCTTTAGACAGGAGTAATTGTTTTTGTTTTCTGTTATGCTTTTCATTTTTCTCAACTTTGAACAATAAACTTTAAAGCCTAGTGCCTTGCCCGGGGCATCATGGTTCGTTTGTGAGGGTTATTATCTGTCATTTGCATATTTTCATTCAATAAAATCGTTGGACTTTTGCATTTAAATGTTGTTTTCTTTCTTTTACTTTATCACCCATTCAAAAAGCTATGTGTTCTTACACACACACGTGATACACTACAGATTCACCCTGAATCTCGTTGATAACAGCTATGTTATTGCTAAATATGACTTCGATAATCCGATCTACCAAGTCGAAGACGAAGGTGAGGAAGATTGTGAAGTGCCAGGAGAACTTGTCAAACTGCTACAGCAAGAAGAACGAGTTATACAACCACACAAAGAGTCAGTTGAGGTTGTGAATCTGAGTACTGATGAAGATAGAAAAGAGGTCAAGATATGAGCGGGTCTTGAGAACAGTGTCGAAGAAAGATTGGTTTAGATGCTACGAGAATAGAGTTTTCTTGGTCATACCATCTAGACATTGACATTGTGGTACACCAATTACAAGAAGGATTTGAACCGGCAGATGTCCGAGAAAATCAAAGCCAAAGTTATCCGCTTCCTCATATTGATGTTTGGTTGACAACAAATGTGTGCTTTTGACACAAAGTTTTCTCTTTCATGGATGGTTTCTTCAGTTACAATCAAATCAAAATGGCTGCCAAAGACATGGAGAAGACTACTTTCGTTACACAGTGGGGCACATTCTGCTACAAGGTCATGCCGTTTGGACTGAAGAACGCAGGCGCCACTTATCAACGTGCTATGGTGGCATTATTTCATGACATGATTCATCACGAGATAGAGGTGTACGTCGACAACATGATAGCTCGATCACAGACTGAGGAAGAACATCTCGATCATTTGCGAAAACTGTTTGATAGACTGAAGAAGTACAGACTAAGACTCAATCCTAACAAGTGCACCTTTGGAGTCATATCCGTTAAACTCCTAGGGTTTGTTGTCAGTGGTAAAGGTATTGAGGTTGACCCCGCCAAGGTTAAAGCTATTCAAGAAATGCCAGCTCCCCGCACCGAGAAGGAAGTCAGAGGTTTCTTGGGATGATTAAACTATATTTCCAGATTCATTGCACATCTAACTGCTACTTGTGAGCCAATCTTCAAGTTACTTAAGAAAGATCAAGTAGTGGAATGAAGCGACGATTGCGGATCGCTTTTGACAAAATCAAGGAGTACCTACATCCTCCTATCCCGATGCCGCATGCGAAGAAGACCTCTTATCGTGTACTTAACATGATTAGATAACTCAATGGGGTGTGTGTTGGGGCAACATGACTAATCTGTCGAAAAGAGTATGCAATATACTACCTTAGCAAAAGTTTACCGTGAAACAAGATACTCACAAAGAAAACTTGCAGCACTTTGGCTTAGGCTCGCCGACTAAGACGATATATGTTGACTCACACTACCTTGTTGATCTCCAAGATGGATCCGATAAAATACATATTCGAGAAACCACTCTCTCGGAAGAATAGCAAGATGGCAAATGATCTTGACCGAATCGACATCCAAGATACTTCTCGAGCGATCAAAGGAAGTGTAGTAGCCGATCATTTGGCTCATCAAGCGTAGATGACTATCGCCTATGCGTTCAATTTCCAGACGAAGATGTTTTACTAGTTAGCGATTGCGAAGAACCAGGACCAGACGAAGGACCTGAACAAGGATCCCGATGGACTATGGTCTTTAATGGAGCCTCAAACGCACTTGGAAATGGCATTGGCGCCATCATTACATCCCCTACAGGCGGACATACGCCTTTCACCGCCAGATTATGTTTCAGCTGCACTAACAACATGGTCGAATACGAAGCGTGCATTATGGGTATAAAAGCTGCTATTAACTTAAGAATCAAATTCTTGCAAGTGTATGGAGACTCAGCTTTAGTGATCAGTCAGATTAAGAGCGAGTGGGATACGAAGCATCCGAATCTCATTCCATATCGAGAGCATGCTCTAAGTTTGATACACTACTTCGAAGAGATTACTTTCGATCATATTCCACGAGAAGAGAATCAGTTGGCAGACGCATTAGCTACTATGTCGTCTATGTTCAAAGTCAGATGGAACAACGAGGCTCCCCAAATCATCATCGAAAAGTTTGACGAACCAGCATACTGTTGTTGTAACACCCCAATCAACCCAACGTTATTTTAAAATCAGAGTGCGGAAATTTTAAACTAAAAACATGGGATGCCACATTTCAACATTAACAACACAAACAGATAGGATACATAACACTTTTTAATTCGGAGAATCTCATAACGGTTTGCAATAAGTTTCAAACAAAATACTCTTTTTTATTACTACGCAGCGGAATTCATAGTTATACGACTGATTATATTATACTAATAGCAACTTGAAACATCTTGTTCGACTTTCAACATACTTAACAACTTTTTATTTCACAACATCACTTAGTATTCAACAAATTATACTAATAACAACAAGAGTCAACAATATAAACAACATAGACCAAACGTCCCCCCAAGTGTTACGTATCAGAGCGACAACTTGACTCGAACTAACAACAACTAAACCTTTGTTCTTCATTACCTGCACGTTACCCACGTAGAGGACACATCACAACAGAAGGGGTGAGATATCTAAAAATCTAATAAATCGTATGATAAATAGTAACAACTTAAATCAACACAATCTAATAATAACAACAACTTATAACAACCACAACTTATAACAACAACAACTTATAACAACAACTTATGACAACGACAACTTATAGCAACAACAACTTATAACAACAACAACTCATAACAACAGCACATCGACAACCAACAAATAACGAATAATACCAACAACTTTAACACGCGACCCAATATGCGACTCAACTATGCAAATGCATGTGGTACCATTTATAGCAAAACTCGCAACGTAAAATATGCCAGGTTATCGAGGCATTAACAAGGCATAAGCCTTCAACGTGGTGCCATCAAGGCCAAGGCATAAGCCTTCAACTTTCAACGTGGTGCCAATCCAGGCCAACTTAATAATGCAATGTATGCCATGCGACCTCAACTTAAACAACAAATACACAACAATGCGACAACAACAACATCATACAATAACAACTTAAAATATGCATCAATGGAATCAACTTAGATCAACACTGGTCATTCGACCTACAACTCAAACATGTCCATAAATTTGGACGATTCAACTTAATCAACATTGGACATATGCCTACAACTTCATCAACATATCAACAACGATAATTCAAGCAAACAACTACGAATTTCATCACGACTTGCAACGTCTCAATTATTAATCCCATCATCGCAAGCAACCAACTACCACAATTACTACACAAATTAACGGTTACGACTTTATACCTAGAACAATTAATTTACTTCTACTACTATTTAATTATTAAGCATTACCTGCTAAGTCAATTAATAATAAAACAACTCTAAAGGGCTAAATACCTTTATCTTTAATTCTACGGCTTATTAGGTTTAATTTTAAACAACTCGAAAATAATGCTGACAACTCTAGACATGTCAGAATCACCCAAAACCATTAAAGTATGACTCTTAATAACTCAAAACAACTCTTAAAAGTTTTATTGACAACTTTAACAACTCTATTAAAATTCAAAATAAATTATATTAATTAATTATCTCAAAATAATTATCTCTAATTAAAACTCTTAAAAATTAATATATTAATAATACTAATTTATTATTATTATTATTATTAATCAAATAAATGAAAATATTACCTATCAGTAAATTAAAAAAAACTGATGCAGGATATACATGGTAGCCAAGCTTTCTATATATCAATATAAATATCTCTCATAACTATGTAATATGAATTTATATATACTGCTATATCCATATATGTAAAAATGATGTTACAAATAGAGTAACTATATCCACTTATACGTATAATCAAAACTGTTGCTATAGTGTCAGCCACTTTACTATTTCCCACATAATTCCTACGTCTACCGCCAAGCTATAGTATGTGCATAAGAGTGAATTGATACTATAATATGTTTATAGATAGAATAATGAAGCAGTTTATAAATATAAAAGAATGAAACATTAAGACACAATCAATCATCATATTCAAGAATTTAACATCAAAATCTAACAATATCAAAATCATAGAAATTAGGGATTTTAACCTAAACATGTTTCTCACCAAACAGAACAACCGCAAATGCATAGTAAATTCTCCATTATCCTAATTCTCACATACTACTCATCGTACAACCCATTAAAAAGTCAGAACCCCACCCTTACCTTGGATTGAAGGTCGCTCTACAGAGTTTCGGTCGAATTTCAGTTTGGCTTTCGGTCTACAATTTTCTCGCACGACAGTTTTTCTCCCAAGCCTATTCCTCTTTTTCTTCCTCTTTTCACGTATACTATTCTTTTCCACTTTTCTTCTCCTTTTTTTCTAACAACCTCTCCAAAAACCTAATTTCTTATTATTTATAATAACTAATAATTATATTTCTCTTATTGGACCTATTTCTCTACACCTCTCTTGCTACTAATTTCAACCATCTAAGCCCAACAAATTATTCTAATTTTATTATTATTACTAATAGTCTATTATTATTATTATTATTATTATTATTATTATTATTATTATTATTATTATTATTATTATTATTATTATCTATCGGCTAGTCAACAATTAATCCAATTAACGCCTCTTATAATAATTTCGATAACTCCCAACTTCGACTAATTCCAATAAATAATTTCTTATATAATTTAATTAAACAATTAATTAAATTTCCGGGCGTTACAACTCTCCCCCACTTAGAATATTTTCGTCCTCGAAAATCTATCCGACACAAGCATCCTCAACTTCGCTTCCAACTCTCTGATCCTCAGTTGCGTTTGGTAACACTCCGACTACTATCTTTCCGATATAACAACAACTCAACATGGTTAAATCCAATACGCAAACGTTAATCTTCCAATACTCTTGAAACATAATCATTACTATCTTGCCAACCATTTTAGCAATACCTTGAAACAAAATCTTACAAAATAGTAACAACTACAACTCGCTTAATTTCTTGTACAACATGGTATCCTCGCTTAACAACATTTTGGTTTTAGCACCCACTACTTACTTACCATTAAGATAGCAAAACAATTGTATATCATCCAACATGATCTCGTCTCCTATCAACAAGAGATTAAGGGTGATCAGTTCCTCAATTTGTCAATAGATAGCCGACAACCATAATAGATATTAAACCGTCGTCACTAACATTAATAGAATCCTTTTTTCCAACTTCCACTCACAGTTCAAAGATCCCAACGACTCCAACAACTTATACAATTTTTTAAAATCAATCCCAATAATTCTACCGCATGGCCTACTTAAACAACAACTTACTAAATTCTATCGCATAGCAACTATTCTTTTCCAATACAATCCAACTTGTCAAACAACCAAAATATTAAATCAGATTTTAATTCAAGAAACAGCAAGGCTCCTACAACGTTTGCACTGTATCCATTAGTAGCATACTAATATGATATCTCTCAATCAAACACATCAGAGAAGCAAAGCTTCTCCCCCACTTAGCTTCAACTAACTCCTGTAACAACAATCAGAAAACAACAAGTACTGGCAGTGTTCCACACACTTGTCGCGTACAAAGGAAGTAGACAACATTAGACAACACTGGCCGGACAGACCGACCTGCTCTGATACCACTAATGTAACACCCCAATCTACCCAACGTTATTTTAAAATCAGAGTGCGGAAATTTTAAACTAAAAACATGGGATGCCACATTTCAACATTAACAACACAAACAGATAGGATACATAACACTTTTTAATTCGGAGAATCTCATAACGGCTTGCAATAAGTTTCAAACAAAATACTCTTTTTTATTACTACGCAGCGGAATTCATAGTTATACAACTGATTATATTATACTAATAGCAACTTGAAACATCTTGTTCGACTTTCAACATACTTAACAACTTTTTATTTCACAACATCACTTAGGATTCAACAAATTATACTAATAACAACAAGAGTCAACATTATAAACAACATAGACCAAACGTTCCCCCGAGTGTTACGTATCAGAGCGACAACCTGACTCGAACTAACAACAACTAAACCTTTGTTCTTCATTACCTGCACATTACCCACGTAGAGGACACATCACAACAGAAGGGGTGAGATATCTAAAAATCTAATAAATCGTATGATAAATAGTATATTAGAATTCAGATAAGGTAGATCAATGCTTCAGTAATTATTCATACAACCAGCAAACAACTTAATAATAACAAGAAGACACTTTATTTAATCAACGTAACAACTTAAATCAACACAATCTAATAATAACAACAACTTATAACAACCTCAACTTATAACAACAACAACTTATAACAACAACTTATGACAACGACAACTTATAGCAACAACAACTTATAACAACAACAACTCATAACAACAGCACATCGACAACCAACAAATAACGAATAATACCAACAACTTTAACACGCGACCCAATATGCGACTCAACTATGCAAATGCATGTGGTACCATTTATAGCAGAACTCGCAACGTAAAATATGCCAGGTTATCGAGGCATTAACAAGGCATAAGCCTTCAACGTGGTGCCATCAAGGCCAAGACATAAGCCTTCAACTTTCAACGTGGTGCCAATCCAGGCCAACTTAATAATGCAATGTATGCCATGCGACCTCAACTTAAACAACAAATACACAACAATGCGACAACAACAACATCATACAATAACAACTTAAAATATGCATCAATGAAATCAACTTAGATCAACACTGGTCATTCGACCTACAACTCAAACATGTCCATAAATTTGGACGATTCAACTTAATCAACATTGGACATATGCCTACAACTTCATCAACATATCAACAACGATAATTCAAGCAAACAACTACGAATTTCATCACGACTTGCAACGTCTCAATTATTAATCCCATCATCGCAAGCAACCAACTACCACAATTACTACACAAATTAACGGTTACGACTTTATACCTAGAACAATTAATTTACTTCTACTACTATTTAATTATTAAGCATTACCTGCTAAGTCAATTAATAATAAAACAACTCTAAAGGGCTAAATACCTTTATCTTTAATTCTACGGCTTATTAGGTTTAATTTTAAACAACTCGAAAATAATGCTGACAACTCTAGACATGTCAGAATCACCCAAAACCATTAAAGTATGACTCTTAATAACTCAAAACAACTCCTAAAAGTTTTATTGACAACTTTAACAACTCTATTAAAATTCAAAATAACTTATATTAATTAATTATCTCAAAATAATTATCTCTAATTAAAACTCTTAAAAATTAATATAATAATAATACTAATTTATTATTATTATTATTATTAATCAAACAAATGAAAATATTACCTATTAGTAAATTAAAAAAAAACTGATGCAGGATATACATGGTAGCCAATATATCAATATAAATATCTCTCATAACTATGTAATATGAATTTATATATACTGCTATATCCATATATGTAAAAATGATGTTACAAATAGAGTAACTATGTCCACTTATACGTATAATCAAAATTGTTGCTATAGTGTCAGCCACTTTACTATTTCCCACATAATTCCTACGTCTATCGCCAAGCTATAGTATGTGCATAAGAGTGAATTGATACTATAATATGTTTATAGATAGAATAACGAAGCAGTTTATAAATATAAAAGAATGAAACATTAAGACACAATCAATCATCATATTCAAGAATTTAACATCAAAATCTAACAATATCAAAATCATAGAAATTAGGGATTTTAACCTAAACATGTTTCTCACCAAACAGAACAACCGCAAATGCATAGTAAATTCTCCATTATCCTAATTCTCACATACTACTCATCGTACAACCCATTAGAAAGTCAGAACCCCACCCTTACCTTGGATTGAAGGTCGCTCTACAGAGTTTCGGTCGAATTTTAGTTTGGCTTTCGGTCTACAATTTTCTCGCACGGCAGTTTTTCTCCCAAGCCTATTCCTCTTTTTCTTCCTCTTTTCACGTATACTATTCTTTTCCCCTTTTCTTCTCCTTGTTTTCTAACAACCTCTCCAAAAACCTAATTTCTTATTATTTATAATAACTAATAATTATATTTCTCTTATTGGACCTATTTCTCTACACCTCTCTTGCTACTAATTTCAACCATCTAAGCCCAACAAATTATTCTAATTTTATTATTATTACTAATAGTCTATTATTATTATTATTATTATTATTATTATCTATCGGCTAGTCAACAATTAATCCAATTAACGCCTCTTATAATAATTTCGATAACTCCCAACTTCAACTAATTCCAATAAATAATTTCTTATATAATTTAATTAAACAATTATCTAAATTTCAGGGCGTTACAACTCTCCCTCACTTAGAATATTTTCGTCCTTGAAAATCTATCCGACACAAGCATCCTCAACTTCGCTTCCAACTCTCTGATCCTCAGTTGCGTTTGGTAACACTCCGACTACTATCTTTCCGATATAACAACAACTCAACATGGTTAAATCCAATACGCAAACGTTAATCTTCCAATACTCTTGAAACATAATCATTACTATCTTGCCAACCATTTTAGCAATACCTTGAAACAATATCTTACAAAATAGTAACAACTACAACTCGCTTAATTTCTTGTACAACATGGTATCCTCGCTTAACAACATTTTGGTTTTAGCACCCACTACTTACTTACCATTAAGATAGCAAAACAATTGTATATCATCCAACATGATCTCGTCTCCTATCAACAAGAGATTAAGGGTGATCAGTTCCTCAATTTGTCAATAGATAGCCGACAACCATAATAGATATTAAACCGTCGTCACTAACATTAATAGAATCCTTTTTCCAACTTCCACTCACAGTTCAAAGATCCCAACGACTCCAACAACTTCTACAATTTTTTAAAATCAATCCCAATAATTCTACCGCATGACCTACTTAAACAACAACTTACTAAATTCTATCTCATAGCAACTATTCTTTTCCAATACAATCCAACTTGTCAAACAACCAAAATATTAAATCAGACTTTAATTCAAGAAACAGAAGGCTCCTACAACGTTTGTATCCATTAGTAGCATACTAATATGATATCTCTCAACCAAACACATCGAGAAGCTTCTCCCCACTTAGCTTCAACTAACTCCTAACAACAATCGAAAAACAAGTACCGATGTTCCACACACTTGTCGTACAAAGGAAGTAGACAACATTAGACAACACTGGCCGGACAGACCGACCTGCTCTGATACCACTAATGTAACACCCCAATCTACCCAACGTTATTTTAAAATCAGAGTGCGGAAATTTTAAACTAAAAGCATGGGATGCCACATTTCAACATTAACAACACAAACAGATAGGATACATAACACTTTTTAATTCGGAGAATCTCATAACGGCTTGCAATAAGTTTCAAACAAAATACTCTTTTTTATTACTACGCAGCGGAATTCATAGTTATACAACTGATTATATTATACTAATAGCAACTTGAAACATCTTGTTCGACTTTCAACATACTTAACAACTTTTTATTTCACAACATCACTTAGGATTCAACAAATTATACTAATAACAACAAGAGTCAACAATATAAACAACATAGACCAAACGTCCCCCCGAGTGTTACGTATCAGAGCGACAACCTGACTCGAACTAACAGCAACTAAACATTTGTTCTTCATTACCTGCACATTACCCACGTAGAGGCAACATCACAACAGAAGGGGTGAGATATCTAAAAATCTAATAAATCGTATGATAAATAGTATATTAGAATTCAGATAAGGTAAATCAATGCTTCAGTAATTATTCATACAACCAGCAAACAACTTAATAATAACAAGAAGGCACTTTATTTAATTAACGTAACAACTTAAATCAACACAATCTAATAATAACAACAACTTATAACAACCTCAACTTATAACAACAACAACTTATAACAACAACTTATGACAACGACAACTTATAGCAACAACAACTTATAACAACAACAACTCATAACAACAGCACATCAACAACCAACAAATAACGAATAATACCAACAACTTTAACACGCGACCCAATATGCGACTCAACTATGCAAATGCATGTGGTACCATTTATAGCAGAACTCGCAACGTAAAATATGCCAGGTTATCGAGGCATTAACAAGGCATAAGCCTTCAACGTGGTGCCATCAAGGCCAAGGCATAAGCCTTCAACTTTCAACGTGGTGCCAATCCAGGCCAACTTAATAATGCAATGTATGCCATGCGACCTCAACTTAAACAACAAATACACAACAATGCGACAACAACAACATCATACAATAACAACTTAAAATATGCATCAATGAAATCAACTTAGATCAACACTGGTCATTCGACCTACAACTCAAACATGTCCATAAATTTGGACGATTCAACTTAATCAACATTGGACATATGCCTACAACTTCATCAACATATCAACAACGATAATTCAAGCAAACAACTACGAATTTCATCACGACTTGCAACGTCTCAATTATTAATCCCATCATCGCAAGCAACCAACTACCACAATTACTACACAAATTAACGGTTACGACTTTATACCTAGAACAATTAATTTACTTCTACTACTATTTAATTATTAAGCATTACCTGCTAAGTCAATTAATAATAAAACAACTCTAAAGGGCTAAATACCTTTATCTTTAATTCTACGGCTTATTAGGTTTAATTTTAAACAACTCGAAAATAATGCTGACAACTCTAGACATGTCAGAATCACCCAAAACCATTAAAGTATGACTCTTAATAACTCAAAACAACTCCTAAAAGTTTTATTGACAACTTTAACAACTCTATTAAAATTCAAAATAACTTATATTAATTAATTATCTCAAAATAATTATCTCTAATTAAAACTCTTAAAAATTAATATATCAATAATACTAATTTATTATTATTATTATTATTATTATTAATCAAACAAATGAAAATATTACCTATCAGTAAATTAAAAAAAACTGATGCAGGATATACATGGTAGCCAAGCTTTCTATATATCAATATAAATATCTCTCATAACTATGTAATATGAATTTATATATACTGCTATATCCATATATGTAAAAATGATGTTACAAATAGAGTAACTATATCCACTTATACGTATAATCAAAACTGCTGCTATAGTGTCAGCCACTTTACTATTTCCCACATAATTCCTACGTCTACCTGTTTACAGTGATTTCTAGTAAACAACCGCTAGTCTTCCAAACTATCAAATAATCTTAATGACTGTTATTTAATCTCTCTGGTAACTTGCAGGATCGACTAGATTGATCCTATGGGGTTTGGTCGTTTAGATAAATGGAATTATAAGACTGGTTTTCATATTTAGGATTTTTGATTAAAATGTTTTAGAGACATTCAATCTACTCCGATTACTACACTGAATGATTCTATTGACTTGATTACGCAAATAAATGTAAAACTGGACTGAATGATTACAAATTCGAATGCAAAAGAAACGTTTAAACGCAGAAAAGAGTAAAAACTTTAATGTAAAGACTTTAATGTAAAAGCATGAATGTAAAAGCATGAATGTGAAAGCATGAATGTGAAAGCATGAATGTAAAAGATTCGAATATAAGAACAACGTTTAAATGCAAGAAATAAGTAAATGGCTTTGAATGAAAAAGTATTTAAAATGACAGTGACATGAAAATGGAAGATAAACTGGAAAAGATAAAGAGTTTTTTACTGAATTATAAATATTTGGTGTTATCATACGCACATTGTTCGAGCATCCGTTTCCCTATCCATGTGGTATTTTGAATGTTTACTGAATTTTGTACAATAGATATGACACACGAAATCCTAACACTAAGACTTCTATTTATACTACTTCGACCATAACGGTCTTTCTATAAAATTCTGCCACGTTTGGAACATGCAGAGCATTGCTTCTCTCTAGCCTCCACGCGTCTTCGAACGCTCCAGCGCATATATATTTGATTTCCAATATCCCGCTCACGTTTGAATTTCAAACACCTTGATATCCATCGCTTCGAATCCGTTTCACAACCTTCACAGACATAGTCTTGTTACCACTTTGAAGCTTCTTTTAAATGTATCTTCACAACTGCCATTCGAAGCTCTGAGCTTTGACATTTCTATTCGAAGAACCATTTCTACCATTCCGAACCGTAACATTTGCTTTATTCCAACGAAACATCCATATTGTTTCATTTCGAACGGTATCATCAAAATCTTCAGCCAACAAAATGCCCCTTTAAAATATGTATTTCGAACCCTTTGAGAAATACTTATTTTAAATATATTTACAAGATTTTGATGTGACTTTTGAGTAATCATGATATTTACTGTGTATGACTTCAACCACGTCAATCAAGACGCTTCTTGGATTTCTTAACCGTATTGAACTAGTGATCACAGCATGGTGCGGTTACAAAATAATGATTATTATTAATCATGCTTATTACCAACATCAGCTTTTACGCCACCTCCTTCTGAATCCAACCCACGACTCCCACGTATCCTAGTCTCACTTAGTGGGTGTTTAGACTTCCACACTATAAAAACTAATCAACTTAGTCTTTTATTCTTTTTCCAAATTCTGAAACTTCTTCTTCCTCTACTCTCACTAAAACCCTAAAACTTCTAACAATCTCAACAATGTCTTCATCAACATCATCTCAACTGAAGAAAACTTCAAAGAAGAAGAGCAAGAACACGAGAACAATCATGGAGAGTAAGGTAGGCACTTACCTAGGTCAATCTGTGCTCATTCCTCAAATGATCTCTAAAGAAAAGGAAATGTTGTACGCCTCTCAGGTATTGATTCCTACTAACGCTGCTGGAAAAAGATTTGCTTTAATGGGCCCTCTAACTGTGTTTGAAATCTTGAAAGACACTAGGAAAATCTTCCCTGTTTGCTATAACTTCAAACCCTTGTTTAATAAAATGGATATCCCTAAGATAGGAACTGAAAGTATAGGCGAATCATCTGATTCGAAAGCCATAGAAACTCCAATCGTTCCCCCAAAAGATCCATTTGTCTTAGATTATGTAAAGAGTAACTTTAAACCATTTCGATCCTGCCCTACCTCAGACATAGCTTACCAAAACTTGGCTCACCAAAGTAGAAGCCAAGAAATCCCAGCAATGGGAAGAATTAGGAATCTACAATCTGATTAAACTGTCGAAACCAGTTTTCACCTATAGTCACCCACTGTTATTTGCCTCATTATACTTTTGGGACAGCACCTACAATACCTTTCATCTTCCTGTCGGAATGATAACGCCCACATTTTTCGATATCGCTGCCATTACTGGTCTTTCACCAGTAGGAGAAACCTATATCCCTGAAAATGAAGAACACTCTAGTATTATCGACTTCGATGTCAAACTAGCTAGTTTTTCCAAATTCATCAGCCACTACCACACTGAAGGAAATAACGTCTCAGACGTAGAACACATTGCCTTTCTAACTTTATGGTTGTCAAGATATGTATTCTGTAGCAGATCCTTGCAAGTAGCAAGTAGGTTCATCCCCTTAGCTAGGGACTTGCATGAGAATAGGAGAGTTTGTCTGAGCGAACTGCTGCTTGTTGACCTTTATGAAAGTTTAAGATCAGTCGTTTCGAGTTTGAAATCCCATACTCCTAAAAACATCCTTCTAGCTGGCCCTTTTTGGTTGCTCCAATTATGGCTCAATGCCATGTTCGAATCCTCGTTATCAACTGCTGACACCATTGTCGAACAAGATCCGGAGATAGCGGATAGAATTATTGAAGGTACAAGGCTGCGAAAACTCACTCCGAATGATGACAAAGATGACTTCAAAGTCCTTTTCTCGCAGTATATCATGATTTTCTCCAAGAGACACAAATTTGAAGAGACCATGGCACCCTTCGCTTCAAGGACTCATGGACCATCATGGTTCACTATGTATCTTTCAGAAGCTGTTAAAAGTAGAGAAATCCAAGCCATTTGGAAAGCATTTCTTCTCCCTAGGTTAATTTCCTCACGAATCACTCCTGCCAAGAATCAGATCTTCCTCTTTGCCTATCAACCTAACTTCGTCTCTAGACAATTTGGCCTGTGTCAGTTAATCCTTGAACCTCTGTTCCAAACACAGAGTGCCATAACCTCGGGTCGAACCTTTAAAGCAAGAGAAGCTAAGCTACAATAAGAACAGTATCAAGATTTCGCTCAATTCGAACTACTACCCTTTGAACCAACACACTTCACAGCGAAGGGATTTCTGGAATGGTGGACCAAGTTCTACCAATCTTATATGTTTGACACACTCACCATTCAACAGAAGCTAACTGATGCGTTCAATGTGCAGGTATACTCCAAGAAAGGTATGTTCACTCACGCCAAAGAGATTAGGGCTTTTCAGAATTATTTCGAAACCACTTATGATCCTACACACTTGGAAACCACTGTGTATCGAGCATCCGAGACCTTGAAGGAAAAATTTAAAGAAAAAATTTCTAAGTTCAAACTTCCTTCAGGGTTGTCACCTGAGGATAGGTATAGGTTGTCACTCGAAATGCATCCACCTAAATTTCCTAGATTGCCTACCTCAGAACTGGCTCTGGCTTGGTTTGCTCCATACCCTTGGTGGTTGACTTGCAAAGAGATGTTCAAATATCAATCTCAAAAGAAACTAAAGCCATCTGAGACTGTGACATGGGCTCGTCACTGGCTTCATAATTTCCCAGGACATCTTCGCTATGACCTTTCTGCCATGTCGATTATATCTAATCAAGGCGCAGGTGCGAATGCTTGGGAAAATCCCAAACGTTTCTTACTTTCTTTATTTTTAACATTTTACTTTAATTGTTTCGATTTTCAGCCATCAGGATAAAGCCCGTTGCTTCGAAGTCTAAGAAAGGAAGTATCTCCCAACAATCTGTCGAAACTAATGATGATGTACCTCTAGCCATACCAACAACAACTACTACAACAACAACACCAGCAATAGCAAATGTTCCAACTCCAAAGGTAATCAATTAACCCTGATGTTTTGAATAAACTGAAATTTATGATTTAGATCTAACTCATGTCTAAACCTTTTCAGACTAACAAACTTCCATCAACCACTCCGAAGAAAAGGAAACCAAGCACCACTAGAAAGAATCCCAAGACTGGTGGAAATTCCCCAACAGCTTCGAAGAAGAAGCAAAAGAAAGAAGTTTCTAAAAGCGCTGAACCTACTAGCATTTCTGGACTCGATTCCAGAGATGTTGCTCCCTCCATAATATCCAAAATTCCATCTTCGACCTCCAACGTAATGTTGGAACATATTGATAACAACCTTTCCTCTGATAATCCACAGGTAAATTGAATTCGAATCCTTAACAATAGTTATTCGTACCTTGGTGCATGCTTTTAATTTTCTTTGTTTATGTAGGATACTTCGAACCCAAATCCCACTACTTCGACTCCTCCATCAAAGACTGCTGCTCCAATCAACTCTTCTCCTCATGGGGACTCCAGTGACCTTGTGCAAAACAAAGGATCCTCCGACATGGTGATTCCGACTGGAGATTCAGAGGCACAAGATGACCAAAGCATTTCCCCTCCTTTGAAAGAAACAAACGAAGCAACGCCTCATGAGTCTGCAGAGATTCTACCAGAAACTTGTCTTCCAAAGTCTCCTCTCGAAACCCTTCAAGAAAGTCCAAAGGTCACTCATGCTGAAGAGGAAAAGGATAATTCTTCTCAAGAGAGTGAGGAATCTGCAGATGAAGGATCTGAGGAAGACGAAGCCTAGAGCGGTTCGAGCGATGGAACAGAGTCTGATGCTAATAGTAGTGAGACCAATTCGATCGAAGTGGTGGATCTGGTTGACGATGGAGAAGACAATGAGCAAGACCAAGACGAAGGCAATAGTGGCAAGACTAATGAGCCTATGGAGGTCGAGATGGATGTGACTCCCTTGCGTATGGAACTTCCCGAATCTTCCCAATCTCAAATGACTGAAGAGGCGTTAGCTCTCCTAAGACGAAATGACCCAATTGGGTACATGAAAGCTAAATTAGCTCAAAGGGATACTCCTCTTGCTAGGGATGGTACTAGTTCGACTAACAACCCATTGCCCTCAGATGATAGAGTTGTACTCCTTAACAAAGTCAGGAGAATAATCCTTGATGTAGACTTGTTCGAAGTGCTCAAAAAGGATAGTACAGCTTGCTACACCATGAAGGAGCTTCTTACGCAACTTAACCTCGCCACCTGCTCTTTAGAAGTCAGCACCATATTGTTCGATCTTCAAGCTTTGTTGGATAATGTGATGGGTCTTCTTGGGACAATTTTCTTGCTAAAGTCCAAGAGAAGCGAACGCTATGGAAGCGCTTATGAGCATGCTTCAAAACTTTCAAAGAAGTCGAACCGTGCCATGCACTTGCAACAAGCCAAGACTGACTATGAAGCTCAAGCTCAATCTATTCTCCTCTGAGAAAAGCAAATTCAAGAGCTCCAACAAAAGGTTAAGGAGGCCCAACAACAGCAATTGGCGTGAAGCTATCTGCTGGAATCAATTGAAGTAACCTCAACAAAGGCCTTGCGAAATGGAAGCAAGAGCTTAAAGGAGAAGTAGCTACCCTAGAAGGAGCAAAACGTTTCACTCAACAAAGGCTTGAGTCTTTTCGAAGCACTTTTGATAGATTGAGGAACAATACATATTTTTAAATCTCTGTTTATTTAATTAGTTTTGAATCTTAATTTGTAATATCTGAACAACGCCATTTTGGCAATGAATGTTACCATTTTGGCATTCCTATATAATGTTTTGACTATGTTATTATTCGAATCTCCTGCAGGCAAGGCCTATATTTTTTCAAATATTTTCCATTTACCTTTAAGATTCGCTTATCATCAGCTAACTCTTCGATTTCATATGCATTGTTTGAAAATATATTTAGTATTCGAAAAGGTCCTTCCCAATTAGGTGACCATTTTCCTAATGTTCTATTCTTCTTGTCCATGGGCAATATGACTTTCCAAACTAAATCATTAACAGTAAATATTTTACCTTTCACTCTTTTGTTATATGCCCTGGCTACTCTTTCCTTTTGCCTCATCAGGATTTCCAATGCATGCAATATAACTTCGTCTAACTCAACTAACTCATTCATCATCATTTCCCAATACAATGCAGTTGGGATCTCATTCTGCCTTTGAATTCGAACTGATTGTAGATGAATTTCCACTGGTAGAACTGCATCATGACCAAATGTTAGTTGGAAAGGCGTGGTGTTAGTGGCTTCTTTAGGAGATGTTCTACAGTCCCATAGTATTTGGTTCAAAGTCTTGTGCCAGTTTCTTGGCTTTTTACCAACATGTTTCTTAATTAATCCTATTATCACTTTATTTGCTGCTTCGACCTGACCATTTGCTTGAGCATAATATGGTGTTGATGTTAGTAATTTAAACCCCATCTCTTGAGCGAATTCCTGAATCTTTCTACCAGTAAACACAGAATCTTGGTCTGTGGTTATGCTCTCTGGCAATCCGAACCTATAGATTATCTGTTTCTGTATGAACTCAACAATAGCCTCTTGATCAGCAACAACTATTAGTGGTATTGCTTCGATCCACTTGGTAAAATAATCTATTCCTACCAAGATATATTTCTGTCCTTTAGACGAAGCAGGATTGATTTCTCCTATTAAATCTAATGCCCATCCTCTAAAGGGTCATGGTTTAATGATCGAATGTAGCTCACTTGCAGGAGCATGTTGAATTCCTGCATGTTTCTGGCATTCTTCACACCCTTTAGCAAAATCTATACAATCTTTGAGCATGCTGGGCCAATACATGCCATATCGAAATAACAACCATTTCATTTTATGGCCTGCTTGATGTGCCCCACATGCCCCATTGTGAACTTCTGATAATGCTAAGTATGCCTCACTTTCTCCTAGGCACTTCAATAACACGCCCTCCTGGGTCTTTTTGAACAATTCATTTCCCATGAGGACATATGATAATGCTCTATATTTTATTTTCCTATCAACATTCAGTGTTGAATTTTTTTAAATAACTCACAAGTGGACTTCGCCAGTCGGTGTCTGATAAAGTGTCTATGGCTAATACTTCGAATCCCTGTTCATCAGCACAACCTAATTTTATATTTTCTAAATCTGATGGTACGAGTCTAGTAGCCATAACCCTACCTCTTATTTCGACCAAATCCTCAAAGTTTTTGGTAGAAACTTTATACCCTGAAGCCAACTGTGCTAAGTCATTTGCTTCTTGATTTTCTATTCTTGGTATATGTTGAATATCCATGTATTCGAATTTTCTGAGTATCCTGTTAACTATGACGAAGTATGTCATCAGATTTTCCTTTATGCATTTGTATTCCTTTGTTATTTGCTTGACCACTAACTTCGAGTCTCCTTTAATTTCGACTCTAGTTTCCCCCAATTCCAACAAAGCTTCAAGTCCAACAATAAGCGCTTCGTACTCAGTTTCGTTGTTTGAGCAACGAGGACCATCTAACTTATACTTGAATTTTGTTGGAATTCCTTCAGGAGAAATTATAAGAACTCCAACACCACTACCATCCTTATGGGTCGAACCATCAAAGTACAGTTTCCAAGGTTGCATTTCCACATACCCCATGATAGTTTCCTCGACCAGTGAATGATCCACAATAAAATCAGAAATTACTTGACCTTTCACAGCTCTTAAAGGCATGAAAGTCAAAGAGTATTCCGTTAAGGCCAAAGCCCATTTACCAACTCTGTTATGCATTATTGGTTTCGAAAGCATGTGTTTGATAACATCGAAATGAGATGAAACATAAACATCAACAGGCTTTATATAATACTTAAGTTTCATACAAGAAAAGTATAAGCAGAGACACAGCTTTTCTATATTGCTATATCTAGTTTCTGCATCATTCAACACCCTACTTAAATAGTATATGGCTCTTTCGATGCCATTCCTATCTTCTTGTGCTAACATACTACCTATACTAACTTCAGAGGCGGATATGTACAATCTCATGGGCTTTCCCCATGAAGGTGGAGACAAAATAGGAGGCTGAGTAAGATATCTTTTAATGTTGTCAAATGCCTCTTGATGCGCTTCGTTCCATTCGAAGGCTTGGCCTTGCTTCAAACGAAGTAACGGAGAGAAAGCCTGGGTTCTTCCACTTAGATTCGAAATGAACCTTCTTAGAAAGTTAATCTTCCCTAGCAAAGATTGCAGCTCCCCTTTTGATGTAGGTGCTTTCGTCTCCATAATGGCTTTGGTCTTGTTTTGGTTAATCTCGATACCTTTCTTATGAACCACAAAGCCAAGGAAATCTCCAGCCTGCATAAAGAATGCACATTTAAGGGGGTTCATTTTTAAGCCATGTTTTCTCATTCTTTCGAATGATTGGCTCAAATGATGCAAGTGAGTTTCTGCAGATACGGATTTTGATGACTATATCATCAATATACACCTGCATAAAGGTCTTAATGAAATCATGGAAAATTGAATTCATTTCCCTTTGATACGTGGCTCAAGCATTTTTTAAACCAAAAGGCATCACTACCCATTCGTAGGTGCCTAAGGCTGTTGGGCAACGAAATGCTGTCTTAGCAACATCTTCTTCAACAATAAAAATCTGATTATACCCAGAGTATCCATCTAACATACTTAAGTATTCGAATCCCTGCAGCAGAGTCTATTAACATTTCTGCCACAGGCATGGAGTACTCATCTTTAGGGGTAGCAGTATTTAAATCCCTAAAATCTATGAAAATTCTCAGAGAGCCATTTTTCTTAATAACAGGTACTATATTTGCTAACCATTCGACATACCTTGTGGTTCTGATGAATCTGCAGCGCAGCAACTTTTCAATTTCAGCTTTGATCTTTATGAGAACTGTCGGCGCGAATCTTCTAGGAGTTTGCTTGATGGGCTTCTTGCCATCCTTAATTGGAAGTCTGTGCTCCACTAACTCTCTCTTCAAACCAGGCATTTCATCATAGTCCCATGCGAAGCAATCTTTGTTTCTCTTGAGGACTTCGATCACTTCCTGCTTGAGGCTTGGATTGAGTTTTGCGCTTATCTAAGTTATTCTTTTCGTGTTTTCCTCCCCCAAATTCACCTCTTCGAGCGGATCCTGCGCCAACATTTTGGCACTTGAGTCTGTGGGGTCCTTCTCGAAGCTTAAGGGTTCTTTATCATAGATGGCATCTAGCCTTTGATCTATTTCGTGTTCTTCAAAGGGTGAGTCTTTTGAGCCATCCCCATCTATTTCGTTCACTTCTGCATCCATATTATCTATTCCAGCCTCTAAGGCCGCTTTCCATTCGTTCTCAACCATATAGGCCGAAATCCTTTCGAAGAAGGAGGACTCAATCATGAGCAAGGTTGTCGAACTCCCAGCCTGCTGGCCGTCTTTGTGTGGTGCCTTCGACTTCTTCGTCTCCTTTAATTATCTTCCTACCCCAATACATGCCATCATGGCGAAGGGTCATGTAATAGTGTGCGTTCCTGGTTTCGTTGATCTCGTCACTTGGGGTACAAGGAGCTATTTTGGCCAGGTATTTGTCATGATTTCTCTTATTGACTAAGTTAACTGCTGTCATAAAATAACTCTGATCCGCTTCGATGTTCTCCACAATACCATCCTCTCTCCATAGAACTAACCTTTGATGCATCGACGAAGGAACTGCTCCAACGCCATGGATCCATTCTCTTCCCAACAGCAAGTTGTAGTTGGCTTTGGCTTCGATCACCATGAACATGGTGGGCCTGCAGCTTGATCCTACTGTTAAATCTACTTGAACTACCCCCAATGTCTGGCCTACTTTTCCTTCGTAGTTGGATAGTACCATGTTGTGTGGTTTGATGTCACCATCTTGTATTCCTAACTTCTTCAGCATGAAATGAGGCATTAAGTTTACCGCAGCGCCTCCATCCACCAAGACTTTATTTACGCCATGTGTACCAACTTTTGCTCGAATGAACAATGGCTTCAGATGATTTTTCATAGCCGGCTCTGGGTGTTCGAAGAAAACATTCTGCTCTTCGACGGCTCCGTTATCCATCACGTAATAGCACACTGGCCTATGCTTCATCAGATCTATTGTATCATCCTCCTCATGCTCTCCGATTTCAGTTTCCTATCCAAATTCACAAGGTAACACAGATACCACGTTGCAATTGATGTTGAGTGAGGACTCCCCCTCTGATTCGAAGTTGTCAGTTAGCATATCCTCATCTTCTTCTGGACCTGGTGTGTACTCCTTCGATTCATTTTGTTTCGTCTCAGAGAAAAGTCTCCTGCTAACTGGGGGTTTGCCCTCAGGTTGCTTATTCGGTGTAGGCTTGTTGGTACTTGATTCCTCTTTATTCTTGTTCGAAGCCACTCCTTTGCCTGGCATAGCTTCTCTTTCAGCCTTTCGAATTCTCTGTTGCCTGCGCCATTGTGATCTTGACATAGGGTTTTTTCCTTTGTAGTTTTCTAACCTCACTTCTTCCCTCTTTGCCGTATTGAACTGCCTTCTATATGTCATGGCGTGGCGTGCATTTCGTTCACTGCTCCTCCATTTATCCTTCCCCTTGTCAGTTCTGACTTGCAGCCACTTGTCTGTTGGTATTTCAGCAGGGATTTTGAACGTCACCCTTCAAGCGCCTTTAGGATAAGGGCTGTCAGGCCTTCGTTGAGTGTAGTTGTTCTCGAAATGTTGGGTCATCTGACTAGTTTCTTTGTGGTTCCAGCATGGGGCGAAAGGAATTGTTTCGAAGGCTCCGGCCACATTTTTGATCATACACTGCAGAACACCTTGGGCATACTGGGCACTTGGTTGCCCCTTTGTGACAACGCACTAAAAATTCCAATAAGCTTTCTCCAGCCTTAGGGTAACATCTGAATAGCTAGTTATCCTGGCGCCAGTTCGTTCCAGTTCGTGCCCTTTGTTCCTTCTCGAAGTCTGCAACAATTCTCTGGTTGCAAATGATGCTGCATCTGGGACATAGTATCATTTCAGCATTTCCTTTGTGGCACAACATGAGGTATTCTTTAAGACTGGAATCCCCAGCATAACTATCCTCCATTTTGTATTTCTCTTTTTCTAAATATCTTTCCATCTCCTCCATTTCAGAACGAGGTCTCTCCATATCTACCATGTTAACATCCACATCTTCTCCCTGTAATACGGTGAACTGACTTTGTAGGTTTTTGTATCGCAAATGTGCGGATAGCAAGAGTCGCCACTGACTTTTCTTTTATCCAATTAAGGGAAGGTAAAAAGTACAGAAAAAGACCTTCGTTAGATTCTAAGTAAGGGAGAAGGTTATGAAAAGGGAAGGTATTAGCACCCATTTCCATCCGTAGTTATCTACGGGCTCTTAGTTGCTCTTAGATCACTTTAAAATTGTGCTTTCTGTGTATTTGAAAAAATGTTTTGAAAATGCATTTCGCTTTGACTTTGTAATGATTCATGTAGGAATGTATACAAAGTGTTTGGAAATGTTTCGTTTTGAAAAGAGTTTGAACTTTGACAAAAGTGTGAGGTGTGAAAAGTATTTCGATAGAGCAAGCAACTAAAAGTCTTATTAGCCACTCAGAATTGGTCGTTTTCGTGTTATTTTACGTTCCTTTAGAATAGCGCTATCCTTACCATTAGTTGGTAGGTAACTCCATTCGTTGGATGTAGAAGGGACATTCGAAGGGACATCGGATGGTCATAGAAAGCAACTTGTAGGAAGTATCCTAGCACATTCGAAGGGACTATCATCATTTTTTCGTAGGCGACAATCGAGGGTCAAGATCATGTATTCGTAAGGCGACATCGTGGGTCTATGATCTTTGTATCAAAGGGACTATGATGGTTTTTTTGTAGGCAACGGTGCTAGGATACCTCTACGTTCGAGGGACATGACCATTTGAATTCGTAAAGGCAACGAGAGAGAATTACCCTAAGGGGTGCATGTGTGAAAAGAGTGTGTCGATTTCAGGTATTTTATCTTGGAGATTAGAGTGATCTATGTTCAATTTTAGTCTTGCCATACACGCCTAATTACTAACAATTTATAGGGTGCGGAAATTAAATTGCGGAAAGATAAATCCTACGCTATTACATGGCTTTGGGGCAGATACATAATTGAGAAAATGCGGGAAATAAAAGTCCTAATTAAACTATTACATCCCATAGGCAATTACAAAATATGAAAAGAAAACGATAAAAGAAATCGTCCGAAACGGAATAACCTGTGAAAAGATGAGAAATCGGGAAATACGAGGAAATCAAATAAGAGGAAAATGTTAGTAAGAATAATAATTTTTGAATGAGAAAAATGTTTCATGCTGGAAATAACATTAATATGCTAAAATAATTTTTTGGGATTTTTTGGAGTTAATTTAATAATTAAAAATCAATTAAAGGTGATTTAAATGATAAATTAACAATTAAATTAAATATGCATGCAAAAATAATATTTTTAATTTTATAAATTAAATAAACATTTTCTAAAAATAATGCAAAAAGAAAAATATTTTTTGGTGTTTTTAAATGCATGATAAAAATATTTAAAGTTAAATTAAAATGCATGGAAAATATTAAGAAAATAAGAAAATATGAAAAATATTGCAAACTTGTAAAAATCAAATGCCAAGGCTGGGATTCGAACTGATGACCCCTGGGTGAAAAGCGCGCAGCCTTGCCAACTGAGCTATCATGCACACGTGTTTAGAAAACGAAGCGAATGGCTTTTGGACGGTTGTCACCCCCTAATTGCCCAGAATCACGCGCCAAGCTTCATCTTCTTCATTTTGAATTTTTGAAAACATAGCGTCGGCCTCAGTGCGACGCTATAGTCCCTGCAATTCTCAAAATCTCATACACGTAATATAAATTAGTTGTGAGTACATGAATCGATTGCACATTGGATTTTAAACACAATAGTGGTGGTCTTGTGGTCCAATTTATTCGTTTTAGAGAAGCCCTAAATCAAGGTCGAAAACCCTAACTATGGTGATTCGCGTTCTAAGCCATGGAAACTCAATCAAACCACCCAGAAAGCTTGCAACCTTCGTTCTAATCACAAAAACAACAACAAAACATGTTAAAAATGCATGAATAATAGAATTCGATTTTGGAAAAAATGTGACAAACCGAAATCGTGTTCTTGCAATTCTTGATGTTTTTGGACAATGTAAGGGTCTGGATCGATTCAGGAGATGTCAAGGAATGTGTTTGGATGCTTGGAATCAATTGAATCGAACTAAAACCCAGGCTGCTAGTGACTTGTAGTGCACGGTTTTTTGAGCTAGGTTAGGGTTTCTCCAAGCAATTTTTCTGTTCTAATCCATGTGCTATGCATTGCATATTTATATTGGATGGAATTGGAGCTGATTTGAGGAAGAAATAATCATCAATCAATGCAAATATTATTTGATTTTGTACAAAATCAAATCTTATCTTTTTTGATAAATTTTCATCAATTCCTTGCCAATTCAAATCAAATTTCGAAATTTGCCAGCTTTCTTGGGTTGCTTGGATCTCAAGGAAGAGAGAAAAATCAATTTTGCAATTAATTTTGATTTTATACCTTATTTTTGAATTTAATTTGTATTTAAATGAATAAAATCCAAATTAAATAGAAAAATAAGATTAAAATTCGTGGCATTGGGCTTGGATATTCCTAATTGTATAAGGAACAAGTTTGGATGAAGAAAAACTAGGCCCATTTGCAAAAATTTTGATTTTTACAAGTATCTCTCTTTGTGCACTTCTTCAAAATTGCTCAACTTGTGAATGGTGTATCTTGCTCAATTTTCCACATTTTTGAGTGTTATTGGACTTTTTGGAAAGCTCTAAGAGTCCTCTAACCAACCTCTTTGGTTTCATCTCAATTGGAGTTTCCATGCTCAATATATCTTCAAAACAAAATGTTGACTTTGAAAAGGACCTGTAATGTTTTGATCCATACCTTCCAAATGAAGCATTTTTTGAACATTCTTGTGAGACATGAAGTTGTAGAGAATTGAATTTCCTTCAAAACAAGAGGTGGTGGAAAAATTTCTGAGAAAGTATGAAGAAGTTATGCTCAGTCAAATTTTGGTTGACTTTTCACTAATAAACCCTAATTTGGAAAGTTTGACTTTTGAGCAAATCTTGAGTTTTCTTGATGAATCATGATCAACCCTTGATCAAATGATGAATGTAACTTCAAAATATGGATGTTGACCAAAATCATGAAGTTTGACTGTATGTTGACCACAGTTGACTTTTTGTCCAATACAACTGATTTTCAACCATATGAGCAATTGTCTGAGGAAACTTGACTTGTGAAGCTTGAAACTTGACATGGAGAATCTTTGAAGCATATGAGGAGGCATGATGACCATTGGAGATGTTGGAATTCCATCTTGATCTGAGGAATACCAAACCCTAGTTTGGGTTGATTGTCTAGGAGAGGGTTTGTCTGATCAACCCTTGAGGAATCCTTGAGCATGGGTGTATGAAATGTCTTGAGAAGTAGGAGGGCAAATTTTGGGGTATGACACTCCCTTTATGTCAGCATCTCCCCATCCTGTAGGTTTGATATCTTCGATTGGGGTTTTTGAACTTTCTGGAGCAGAATATTTCACCAGGTAGTCGAACTTTCCGCTGGGCTCCCCCAAGGTATCCCAGATTTCTTTCTGGGGAAGAACTGGCGTTGTAATCTGGACTTTTTCCAACTTTAGCGTCAGGCCTTCAGTAGCCTGTGTCAATTCTTGGTTTCAATTCTCCTGGCCTTCAGTAGCCTGGGTCTCTTTTGAAGCAGCCAAAGGTACTACTTCAATCGAAGCTTCCTATTCCTTATGGACGTCCTCAGTAACCTCCTTTTTGACTTCGACTAGCACATAGTTTTCACTCTTAGTGTTTTTCTCTCCTGATGGAGTGTCACCTTGATTTGCTTCCACCATGTTTATTTCTCCAATGTATGCAGGCTCAGAGTAATTGGTGTCTGCAACATCCAAAGGGTCTTCATCTACTTTCATCTTTGGCTTGTCAGCGAATTTCAACCTACCATCTTTGATAGCATTTTGAATCAGATCCCTGAAAAGAAAACACTGTGAGGTTTTGTGGCCTAGGAGACTATGATACTTGCAAAATCCTCTTTTCTTTCTTTGATCTAAAGGAGGTATTTTGACATTCGATGGCACAATTAGTTGGCCATCTTTGACGAGCAAATCAAAAATCTCGTCACATTTTGTTACGTCGAAGGTATACACCTTCTTTGGGAATTTCTCACTTTTCTCATTTTCAACAATTTCTTTCCCTTTTGTGGGAACTAGTAGTTTACAAGAGTAAGGTGGAGCTGCTTTAATTGAGATCAATTTCGACCTCTTGATTCGGGATAATCCTCAACTTCCTCGGTTCGACATAGGAAATTCTTTCTTTCTTGTTACTTTTAAAAGCCTTCTTGGCCTTGATCTTCGACTTGTCGAACCCTATCTAATTGAGCCATGTCCTCAAGTATTGTGTGTCTAATTTCTTTCGAATAGAGTAGTCAGGCCACCAGCCATTTCGACTAACTCATGTTCGGGAACTCTTGAAGCATCTAGATTTCAAGAGTCGAACCTATTCGGATAATCATCTATGGGTTCGATAAATTTCCTCTTAACTGGCTAGCTCCTTGAGACTTATTTTAGATTGTCCCATGTAGAATTGTTCATGGAATAATCTCTAAGAGGTCAAGTATCTATGGATCCAGGAGGCAATGTGGTGAACCATGTAAAAGCATTCTTAGTCAAGGAACTTGGGAAATATTTAATCCTAAGGTTCTTATTATTTGCTATGTCTCCTACTTCGGTCAGATACCTGGCTATGTGTTCGACTGTTGATTCATTGGTATCTCCAGCAAACTTCGTAAACTTATGGACCTTATATCCCCTTGGTAAATCAGTGTGCATTACATAATCTGCTATAGGAGAGGCATAATTTGGCCTTCTAATTCCTGTATTGAGACCGTTTTGGGCCATAATCCTCTCTATCATGGTGGTTAAATTATTTTCTGCTAGGATATTATCATTTCGAATTCTATGAACGACTACATCAGCATCTTGATGTCGACCCACCATGACAACTTCTCTAGGTTGTTCTTCTCGAAACGCTGGGACTTCTAGCCTTTCGACCCTTGCCCTGGTTCTATCATTCCCCTTTATGGTTCTTCTCAAACCACTGGGGCCTCTAACCTTTCGATCCTTGACCCTGGTTCTATAATTCCCCTTTGTGGTTCCTCTCGAATCACTGGGGCATCTAACCTTTGTGCCCTTGCCCCCAAATTAACCCCTTCTCTAACTGGTCTATAGGGTGGGTCATCAGCAATTTGTTCTATAATGGGTACATTCGCTCGAACCAATGCCTGATTCTGTCTACGCCTTTCTGGAGGAGCGAAAAAATATGCTATTCGACTCATGTTATCCGCGTTTTCTCTGTTTGTCACAGTTACATTTTGTACTATTGGGGCGAAGATCTCTTGCATAGTTTGTGCTAACACTCCTATCATATTATGGTTACTATCATCCATTAATTGCCTAAAAGCCATCTGATTTTCTGTGGTTAGGATAGGCAATGTACTATAACCTACTGACCCTTGGTTATTTGTCATAAATTGATTGGCCCCAGATCCAGACCCAAACTGTGGTGACGAATTCGATGTTGAAGTATGCAAACCCGCCATGAAAGATGTTGGCATCCCATAAGAGGGATTTCTGGGTCTATTGCCATCGAAACTGGGTGGTCTAGTTGGTGGTGGGGTGGCGAAATGGGTTTGTGTCCCTGATGGCGGGACAAATCCCCCAGGATAACCAGTGGTTCCTGTATTTCCTAGGATAGAACTTTTAGTTGACATGCCACTTGTTCCATTCGTGGCCACACTACTGGTAGAAGATGCAACAGACTATGCGTTCGAAGGGATCGCGTTAGACGTTCCCGTCGAAGCAAACGCATTAGTGCCCGTTCCATGTGGGGTATTTTGTTCCCCTTGTTGATTGTTTGGATTAGACATTCTGTTATTACGTTTTCTTCTGGGTAAGGGTTGGTTACTATTGGTTATTCTACCACTTCTAAGGTTCATATAACAACAAACTTGTTACTCATAAAAGAACTTTACAATGACTTTATCCTAATAATCTTTGCTTTTAATTTGTTAACGACCAATGACAGTCCCACTGGGCGTGCCAATTTGTTCTGATGATTTACGGTAAACAACCGCTAGTCTTCCAAACTATCAAATAATCTTAATGACTGTTATTTAATCTCTCTGGTAACTTGCAGGATCGACTAGATTGATCCTATGGGGTTTGGTCGTTTAGATAAATCGAATTATAATACTGGTTTTCATATTTAGGATTTTTGATTAAAATGTTTTAGAGACATTCAATCTACTCCGATTACTACACTGAATGATTCCAATGACTTGATTACGCAAATAAATGTAAAACTGGACTGAATGATTAAAGATTCGAATGCAAAAGAAACGTTTAAACGCAGAAAAGAGTAAAAGCTTTAATGTAAAGACTTTAATGTAAAAGCATGAATGTGAAAGCATGAATGTAAAAGATTCGAATATAAGAACAACGTTTAAATGCAAGAAATAAGTAAATGGCTTTGAATGAAAAAGTATTTAAAATGACAGTGACATGAAAATGGAAGATAAACTGGAAAAGATAAAGAGTTTTTTACTGAATTATAAATATTTGGTGTTATCATACGCACATTGTTCGAGCATTCGTTTCCCTATCCATGTGGTATTTTGAATGTTTACTGAATTTTGTACAATAGATATGACACACGAAATCCTAACACTAAGACTTCTATTTATACTACTTCGACCATAACGGTCTTTCTATAAAATTCTACCACGTTTGGAACATGCAGAGCATTGCTTCTCTCTAGCCTCCACGCGTCTTCGAACGCTCCAGCGCATATATATTTGATTTCCAATATCCCGCTCACGTTTGAATTTCAAACACCTTGATATCCATCGCTTCGAATCCGTTTCACAACCTTCACAGACATAGTCTTGTTACCACTTTGAAGCTTCTTTTAAATGTATCTTCACAACTGCCATTCGAAGCTCTGAGCTTTGACATTTCTATTCGAAGAACCATTTCTACCATTCCGAACCGTAACATTTGCTTTATTCCAACGAAACATCCATATTGTTTCATTTCGAACGGTATCATCAAAATCTTCAGCCAACACTACCGCCAAGCTATAGTATGTGCATAAGAGTGAATTGATACTATAATATGTTTATAGATAGAATAATGAAGCAGTTTATAAATATAAAAGAATGAAACATTAAGACACAATCAATCATCATATTCAAGAATTTAACATCAAAATCTAACAATATCAAAATCATAGAAATTAGGGATTTTAACCTAAACATGTTTCTCACCAAACAGAACAACCGCAAATGCATAGTAAATTCTCCATTATCCTAATTCTCACATACTACTCATCGTACAACCCATTAGAAAGTCAGAACCCCACCCTTACCTTGGATTGAAGGTCGCTTTACAGAGTTTCGGTCGAATTTCCGTTTGGCTTTCGGTCTACAATTTTCTCGCACGACAATTTTTCTCCCAAGCCTATTCCTCTTTTTCTTCCTCTTTTCACGTATACTATTCTTTTCCCCTTTTCTTCTCCTTGTTTTCTAACAACCTCTCCAAAAATCTAATTTCTTATTATTTATAATAACTAATAATTATATTTCTCTTATTGGACCTATTTCTCTACACCTCTCTTGCTACTAATTTCAACCATCTAAGCCCAACAAATTATTCTAATTTTATTATTATTACTAATAGTCAACTATTATTATTATTATTATTATTATTATTATTTATCGGCTAGTCAACAATTAATCCAATTAACGCCTCTTATAATAATTTCGATAACTCCCAACTTCGACTAATTCCAATAAATAATTTCTTATATAATTTAATTAAATAATTAATTAAATTTCCGGGCGTTAAAGTTGTGAACTTGATGTAGAAGAGAAGCATTGGTTCTACGAAGTGAAGAGGTATCTTGAGACTCAGGAATATCCAGCCAGGGCATCTGTCAATGATAAGAAGTTCTTGAGAAGATTTGCATCCAAATTCTTTCTCAGCAACGACATCTTATACAAACACAATCACGACTTGTGCTTACTCTGTGATCGACCCGTATCATGGAAGAGTTACGAAGGTGCATTTGGTACCCACTCCGAGGGCATACCATAGCTAAGAAGATTACGAGAGTTACTATTGGTCCACCATGGAAGTTGATTGTCATATGCTCGATCTTGTCACAAATGCCAGATATACGCAGACAAAGTGCACGTACCTCTAGTACCGCTGAATATTTTAACCGCTCCTTGGCATTTAGCAATGTGGGGCATCGACATGATCGGAAATCAAGCCCACATTTCATCCATTTATCCTTGTAGCAATTGATTACTTTACCAAGTGGGTAGAAGCACCTCGTTCGCATTACCAAGAATGTTGTGGCTTGATTCATCAAGAATCAGGATTAACGAAAGATCACAACTGAAGATGGCAAAGATCTATCGGCCTAAGATGAATGGCGCATGGAAGATGTTACTACTATGGATGAACGCACATGACCAAGCATTCACATCTGCTGGGCAACCCCATTCTCTCTCGTATACGGTATGGAGGCAGTCCTACCCATCAAAGTTCAAATACCTTCAACTAGAGTCCTCCAGGACGCAGAGTTAGGCGAAGACGATTGATTGCACTCGACCGATCAACTTGATCGGCGAGAACGACTCGCGTCCATCCGCCATGGACAGTTTACGAGCGAATGATCAGAGCATTCAACAAGAAAGTCAAGCACCGAGCATACCAAGTCGGTGATCTAGTAGTCAAGCGCATCATTCTTCCACAAGGTGATCCCAGGGGAAAATGGACTCCCACCTACGATGGACCGTTTGTAGTCAAAGCGTATTTTCGGTAGACTATGATACTTAGCACCATGGATGGAGAAGACTTCCCACACCCTGTGAACGCAGACATAGTCAAAAAATACTACGCATGAACGAGATCCGCTAGGTCGATTGGCCTAGGCAAAAGTAAGGGCATCCTGGCGAACCAAAAGGGTTCGGGAAAAAGTTAAGGATATATACAAAACATGTACACGGCAAGTCGAAAACACCAGGCGGCTTGGGCAAAAAGGTATCCGTGGGCGAAAACCGAAAGGCGGTCTAGGCAAAAGTTAGGGATTTAAGCGTACAACTATGTCTCGTTCAGATCACCTATCTACAGACTACTATCGGCATTCAAGATTCAAATGGCGAAAATCAATTCACCCACTTTCTACTGACAGCAAGGAGATGAGATAGTCGAAATATATGAGTACTAGCATAGTTGAAACTCAACGAGATTGTTTCCACATAGCTTTTTATTTTCCTTGTATACAAACTACTTGGCCATACGCCACCTTTCAAATTAATACAAGTTCTTTCTTTTTACAATGTTCGCTATTGTTTGTTTTTGCATAAAGTCCAACGATTACTTTGAATGATTATATGCATCTGACAGTAAATATCTGTTTACAAACATGCAAAAAACGAACGAACAAGGATGATTACTACAAGCTCTAGGAATTGAGATGACAACGAAAGTCACCAAGACATTCTTCTACAGAGTACAATCCCCACAGAGGTATCGCTCACTGCAAACCTTCCCCAGCGAAGTACAAATTTCCTTCCACTGTGTCCTAACACTCCAAGTTCCATCACAGGGATTCCAACCGACAACACAGTTACGTCGGTCTCAAGAAGCAGTTTATCTCCGAGAATATCCTCAGCGATTATCATTCCCCAACAGAACAATATCCGGACTGGTCGATAGTGCATCGGAGGAAACCTACATCCCTTATTCCCCAGCCGGAGGCTTCAATGAAACCCAGATTCTTCAAGCCCCGTCTCCCAGCAATAATCAGATACTCCCCGATAAGATCTACGCACGAGATCCCCAGTGGAGTGTCTCCCAGTTTCTACTATCCTCAACAGGTTCTATACACAAGATCCCCAGTGGAGTATCTCTCGGTTTCTACCATTCCCAGCAGCATTGATATCTAGGCTCGAAACTTGGTCAGATAGTGCATCGAAGAAATCAAAGATATCTTTCTTCTCTTTCAAAAGCAGGGTTTTCATCCATTTCATCCCCAGGCAGAAGTTCGACATCTCCAACAGGACATTCACATCTTCTTCAAGATGGATATGTTTTGAAATACCACGACATCTATCATTCATACATTATTCATAAAAGTCATAACTTGCGCATATATCATTCATACACGTTGTCATGCATCATAATCTGCATGAGACTAACTATATCCTATCAAAGTTTCTTTTGTTTTTCCCAAACAGATGAAAAATCGCTTCTAAACGACAGGTCCAGGATTAATACCCGAAGAAAGACAGGAAACCCTATCTGAACGACCACCCAAGTTGTCCTCCGACAACAGGTCCAGGATTAATGCCCGAAGCAAGACGGGAAACCCTATCCGAACGACCATCCAAGTTTTCCTCCGACAACGGGCATTGGATCGACACCCGAAACACGACAGGGAAGTTATCCACATTCTGCCAACTATTATCCCCTAGAGTAACCAGGACGAAGGTTTATTCTGACTCTCTCTTATTATCAATAACAACTACAGAGTCTGGCGTACGACTCAGTTGCCTTGGATGGCATCTTAAGCCCATCTCCGATTATTTGTCGACATCTCTCCACTTTCAGAATGCTGCATATTTGGTTAAAAAACCAATACAAACCAATAACTTCATTCAAAGACGAGCGCGAAGTCTAACGTACGACTCACTCCGGATGGCATCTTAATCCCATCTCCGTGCTCCCTTCTACCTTCAAGAATATCTGCAGAGCCTAGCGTACGGTTCGTTCCCCAGCATCAGTCTCTTTGGATGGCATCTTAAGCCCATCTCCGACGACTCTTCTATTCAAGCGATGTTCTTGAGTCTAACGTACGACTCATTACCCAGTGAAGTCTCCAGCCTCTCCAAATGGCATATGTAAGCCCATTCCCATGCATCATCAATCAACAGCGAGTGCAAATTTTCAGGTGTACTCGAGTGTTCAATCATCTTCTACCTTCAGGTCACAAAAGGCAAGCATGCCAATCTAACCCTTCCAGTACAAGAAGATTGAACAGGGGCAACTGTCATACCCCAAAATTTTCCCTCCTACTTCTCAAGACATTTCTCATATCCATACACAAGGATTTCACAAGGTTTGACCAAACAAACCCTCTCTTAGACAATCAACCCAAACTAGGGTTTGGCTATCCTCAGATCAAGCCTTACAAGTCAAGTTTCCTCAGGCAATTGCTCAGATGGTTGAAAATCAGTTGTATTGGACAAAAAGTCAACTGTGGTCAACATACAGTCAAACTTCATGATTTTTGGTCAACATCCATATTTTGAAGTGACATTCATCATTTGATCAAGGGTTGATCATGATTCATCTAGAAAACTCAAGATTTGATAAAAAGTCAAACTTTCCAAATTAGGGTTTTCTAAGGAAAAGTCAACAGAACTTTGACTGAGCATAACTTTCACATACTTTATCAGAAATTTTCCCACCAAAGCTCATTTTGAAGAGAATTCAATTCTCTACAACTTCATGTCTCACAAGCTTGGTCAGAAAATGCTTCATTTGGAAGATATGGATCAAAACATTAGAGGTCCTTTTCAAAGTCAACAAAAAGTCAACTTTTTGTAAAGAAGTGTTATTGAGAATGGTAACTTCAATTGAGATGAAACCAAAGAGGTTGTTTAGAGTACATCTAGAGATTTCCAAAAAGTCCAAGAACACCCAAAAATGTTAAAAATTAAGCAAGATACACCTTGCACAAGTTGGGCATTTTTGAAGAGGTGCACAAAGAAAGATACTTGACAAAATCCAATTTTTTCCAAATGGGCTTATAATTTTATGATCCAAACTTGATCATAATATTGTTTATGACCTCTTGATGCCTTGCCAAGACCTTTTCCTATTTTCTTGATTTATTTTTGAATTTAAAAGCATTTAATTCAAATTTAAATTAAATAAAATATGAAAACAAGGTGTAAAACAAGTTGGGTTGGATTTCTATCAACCTTGAGGACCAAGGAAGCCCACAAGACATGCCAATTTCGTGCAAGCTCATACAAAGAAGAGAAAATCAAATTTTGGAAAGATTTGATGAAAATTGAAAGGAAAATATTTTTGCATTCAAAGCTATATCTTTTTTCATTCTTTTTGCTCCAATCTCTTGCATTATAAATACACAACACATCCACAAGACAAAAGGACGAAACCCTAGCCCCTTGGAGCAACCCTAATTTTCTCAATTTTTTTCACAAAGTTGCAAAATTCAAATTTGGTTTTCCAGCAGGTTTCAAGGTGTTTCAAGCATCCCATCGTGTTCCTGAGCATTCCAGCAATCGTTCCCAACCCTTACATGAAGCCAAACCATCCCAGATCGTGCCACACATGTCACTCCGATTTGGTATTTTTCTTGATTTCGATTTTCATATCTCATGCATTATTAACTGCTTTTGATTGTTTGTATGAACTCAGGACATCCATTAGATCGTGTTTGATGCATAACATGTAAGCTTTTACGCATAAATCATAGATTGCCATTGTTAGGGCTTCAAATCGGAGAAGCTTCGAATATGAAAATCCAACAACCTTCAGGCGAAACGGCCACCACCATCGTGTTCGTAGCCCTTGAATTAGGGAGGTAGGGTCCCTCGTTGCTCTTTATTTGCTTTATTTTGCAGGATTGGTCGTCGTGCTTGCTGTAACAACCGAAAATTATTTAATTATTTAAATAAAATTATTAAGGATTTATTTATTGGAATATAACCGATGTTGTATTTATCAGTAGAATTATAAAGAGCGTTAATGGAATTATAAGTTGATTAAGTAAATTATCGAAATTTGGGAATAATTAGTGATGAATTAATTTTGTGGTAGAATATAATTGAAAATAATATTAGAAATAAGTGTGGAATTAATAGAGTTATTTATTTGGTGTTAGAAGTATAGAAAAGAGGTGTGAAAATTAAGTCAAGTAGAAATAATAGAAATAATAGAAATATTATTATTATTACTATTTTATTATTATTATAATAATATTATTAGTTGGATTTAATTATAAGAGAAGGAATTAGGTTTAAATAAATAAGAAATATAAAAGGAGAAATATAAGGCTAATAGTTAGAATTATTATTGGGGGTCGTACGTGATAATTGAAAGAGGAGAAACAAGGTTTGGGAATTAGCCGCCGAGAGAAGATTTCAGACCGGAAAAAGTCGAATCGAAATGCGACCGGAAAATAGGAATTTAGTCGAAGTTAGAACAACCGTCAGATCTAAGGTAAGGGTGTGGTTCAATCTCTATAATCGGGTTTATGATAAATTGTATGTGGGATTAGGGTGTATGAATTCTGCCATAGATTAATTGTTGTGGTTGTGTTGATTCGATGAAATTATAGTTGTTAATTAATCGGTAGAAGTATAAAATTATTCGGAGAAAAATTGCAGAAAATAGCAAAATTACAGGAAGAAGACGGTACCAAACGACACACCGTGGTGGAGGGAGTGTGTCGAACGACACACTTGGTGAGAAGATACATGCCGAACGGCATGATGATAATGGGTGGCAATGGGGCTGCCGAACGGCACCCATGTGATGAACATCACAACTATGTCTAGTTACTGTATACAAGTTCTATGTTATTATTATTATTATACTATTATTATATATATAAGTATTATTATATTATTATATTATTATACTATATATAAGTAATACTATATTATCATATTATTATGCTATGTAAAATAATACTACATATTAATTTACATGTTGTGCCTACGTGTACTGTAGTTAATACGGTAATAAAACAGATTAAATAAATTGCAATATCCAAGGAGTTTTAAGTTAGAGATAAATAATTAATTAATTAATTTAGTTGATAATGTCTAATAATTAAATAGTATTTGCGTTAAATAAATTATTTTAGACGTAGAATCGTAATCGTTAATTTGTATAGTAATTGTTGTTGTTGTTTGTTTGTGATGATGTTGTTAATAATTTGCGAGGTTGCAGGTTGTGATGAAATTGATTGTTGTTTGCTTGTATTGATTTTATTGATAAATTGCGAAGTTGCAGTTGATAAACTATTATTGTTGTTAAATACATTGTTTATGAATAGAATAGAGACAATAGAATAAATAGTAAATAAAGTCGATGAAAATAGTACCGAATAGTAATATTAGTGGTTTTAACCGATATAATTGTGTCACCGAAATTAGTTAAAATTTGGTAGAAATGATTCGTAAATAGTTGCAATTATTTTTAATTGATTGATGTATCAGAATAATAGACCGGAATATACATATATTTAATCGGTAAGAGTCGTAATTAGCAAAAATATTATTTGCAGGGAAATTAAAGGTTGATTAGTAATTAGAAGAGAATACAGGAAATAATAGTGGACTTAATTAATTATTCGAGTTTAGTTGAAACGTCCGAATAAAGTGCATGGTTTGATTTTAGTGAAAAATTGGTTGATGAGTTGGAAACGATATCGATCGTATTGAACATAGCATGTAATTTAGTAATGGAAAATTAAGTAGTTGAACGGATTGAACGAGTTAGAAGGTAAAATTTAGTAATCAAATAGAGATGGTAAATAAAATGTTTTAAATGTAGATTAGTAACTATTAAGTTGTGTAGTATTTGTCGTAGTTGCTTGCTTGGATTGTTGTTGTTAATAAATTGTTGTTGATGGTGCATTGATTAAGTTGCAGGTCTTATGACCAACGTTGTTAAGTTATTTTGAAGTTGTTGTTATTGTGACCAATGTTGATTAAGTTGAATCGTCCCAATGTATGGACATGTTTGAGTTGTAGGTCGACTGACCAGTGTTGATCTAAGTTGATGTCATTGATGCATATTTTAAGTTGTTGTTGTATGATGTTGTTGTTGTCGCATTGTTATGTATTTGTTGTTTAAGTTGAGGTCTCATGGCATACATTGCATTATTAAGTTGGCCTGGATTGGCAATTTTTATGTTGGAGCTATTCTCACCCACGTTGGCCTGGATTGGCACAAGTTGAAAGTTGAAGGCTTATGCCTTGTTAAATGCCTCGATAACCTGGCATGATTTTTAAGTTGGGAGTTTTACTCCGATGGATCCACATGCATTTGCATAGTCGTGTCGCATATTGAGTCGCGTGTTAAAGTTGTTGTTATTATTTATTGTATGTTGATTGTCGTTGTGTTGTATCTATAGGATGTTATTATTATAAGTTGTTGTTGCTATAAGTTGTTATTGTTGTGAATTGTTGTTGTTATAAAATGTTATTATTATAAGTTGTTGTTATAATTTGTTGTTGCTATAAGTTGTTATTTTTGTGAATTTTTGTTGTTATAAGATGTTATTATTATAAGTTGTTGTTATAATTTGTTGTTGTTATAAGTTGTTATTGTTGTGAATTGTTGTTATTATAAGATATTATTATAAGTTGTTGTTATAAGTTGTTATTATTATAAGTTGTTGTTGTAATTAAGTTGTTGTTATTATTATGTTTTGTTGTTGTTGTTGCGAAGTAGCTATTATACCATTGTTATCGTTGTTGTTACTAATTGTTTCTGAAGTTATTGTTATAACTGCTACCGTTGGTTGTCATCTTAGTTGTTGATTAAAAGTGGTGATATTTGTATGATTCGATCTAATATACTGTTTATCATACACTTGTTTATAGTTGTTGATATCTCACCCCTTCTGCTGATATTTCCCCTACCATGGGAAATGGGCAGGTACTCAAGGATAGCCGTGGAAGTTCGAAGTAGCATTATGAAGTCGTTAGTTGTTGTTAGTTCGAATTGGTGTCTTGCTCTGATACGTAACACTCGGGGATGAACGTTGTTGCTTAATCATCGTTATTGTTTAAGTTGTTGAGTTTATGAATAATGTGAATATTTGTTAAGTGAATAATAATACTAATTCGAAGTTGTTTCTCGTTGAATAAAAGAACAAGTTGTTACTGTTGAGGAATTTTAATCATTTTATTTATCTATTTAATTGATCTAATGGGAATATGTTATTATAAGTTCATCCATTATTTAAGTGTTATGTATCTGTATAGTTGTGACTAAATGCATGTTGTTTTGCGAAGAAATTGTGACATCCCTTGTATAATTATCTTTTCCGCACTTTTATTTGAATAATACTCGAGGGGTAGAATTGGGGTGTTATACTTGCCGGAGAAGACGACCGAAGCTAGGGCTCCGGCGTCGTTGACTTGTCTGGCTCAGGCGAGGCATGCGTGGCACAATGGAGCGATCCGGTTGGTTCTCACGTTATAAACTGGGGCCCGCGTTTGACTGCGTTTGAAAGTTCAAATATGACACGTTTATCACTTATAATCCAATGCTTGCAATCCAATGACACCAAGGTAGCCTAGCTTAGATGGTAACGTGTTGGTTGGTTTGTCCAGGAGGTCCTGGGTTCGATCCTGGCTGCCAGCATTCTTTTTTTGCAACTTTTCCATAACTAACATTTTTTCTATTTTTCTTTTAATATTTTAATCCTAATTTATTTTCTCTTCAAATATTTTTCTCATGCTTTTAAAAATCACCAAAAATATTTTCCTTTTGCATTTTAATCAGAAAAATGTTTATTCAATTTTTGACATTAAAATTAATATTTTTGCATGCATATTTTAATTAATTGTTAATTAACCATTAAATTGACTTTTAATTGCTTTTTATTATCGAAAACGACCCAGAAAATTCCCAAAAAATATCTATGTCATCTAATTAACATTACTAACCAAAAATATTTTCCTCATTCAAAAATCTTATTTTTACTAACATTTTTTCTCTTATGCGAATTTCTTATATTTTCCGATTATTATGTATTTGCTTACAGGTTGTAATAGTTAGGATTTATTTTCTCGCATTCTTTTCCAATATTATGTAACTGCTCATGGGATGTAATAGTTTAATTAGGATTTATTTTCCGCACTCCAATTATGTAACTGCCCCAAAGCCATGTAATAGCGTAGGACATTTACTTTCCGCACTTTACTTTCCGCAATTTACTTTCCGCAATTTACTTTCTGCACCCTATAAACTGCTAGTAATTAGGCGTGTATGATAAGATAAAAAACGAACATAGATCACTTCTAATTACAAGATAAAATATCTGAATTTGACACACTCTTTTCACACATGCACCCCTTAGGGTATTTCTCTCTCGTTGCCTTTCGAATAATTGGTCAAATCCCTCGAACGTAGAGGTATCCTAGCATCGTTGCCTACAAACATATCATCATAGTCCCTTCGAATAAAAGATCACGAGTCCCTCAACGTGGCCTACGAAAACATGATCTCGTCCCTCGATTGTTGCCTACAAAAAGTGATGATCGTCCCTTCGAATGTGCTAGGATACTTCCTACGAGTTGCCTTCTATGACCATCCGATGTCCCTTCGAATGTCCCTTTTACATCTAACGAATAGGGTTACCTACCAACTAATGGTATGGATAGCGCTATTCTAAAGGAACGTAAAACAACACGAAAACAACCATTCTGAGTAGGTAATAAGACAAGACTTTTAGTTGCTTGCTCAAACAAAAATACTTTTCACACCACACACTTTTGTCAAAGTTCAAATGCTTTTCAAAACAAAACATTTCCGAACACTTTGTATACATTCCTACATGAATCATTACAAAGTCAAAGCGAAATGCCTTTTCAAAACATTTTTGTCAAACACACAGAAAGCAACTTTTAAAGATGAGCTAAAGGCAACTAAGAGCCCGTAGAAAACTACGGATGGAAACGGGTGCTAATACCTTCCCTTTTCATAACCTTCTCCCTTACTCAGAATCTAACGAAGGTCTTTTTCTGTTCTTTTCACCTCCCCTTAATTGGATAAAAGAAAAGTCGGTGGCAACTCTTGCTATCCGCAACATTTGCGATAAAAAGCAAAAAAAATTCTCAAAATCAGTTCTCCCACAGTATTACACGTCCTAGAGAGGGATACGGAGGAGGACGTTGTGATCGCGGCCGGAAATGAGGAATGAAGGGTATCACGACAAAGGGCGTCGGGCGAGAGATCGAGGGAGGCCATACTTTTTTTCGACGAGGCCTAGTGGTGGCTGGAGGCGAAAAGGGCTAGGCTGGCACAGTGGTTTGTGGTGGTTGGAGACCGGTCAAGGCAAGGAAGGGTTGCTAGCTTGTGGAGGAAGTTTTAACTTGTTCTTGATTTCTTGATAGATAAAAGAGAGAGAAAAAGAGAGTTTTTGGGTGAAAGTTTAGCAAATGACTCTCCTCCTCTGATTTGTGAGAGGAAAATTTTATTTATAGGTGATAAATTTGGGCTTTGGAGTGCCTTGGATCCAAGATTAGGCCCAAATCGCGATTATCCAAATAATTTTCGTATACAACCCAAAACATCGAGAACCGTGCAAAATTTGAAGTCGGACTCTAAACGAAAATGTCTGAAATGCTAAATTGCTTGAGTAAGTCAATGTGTCAACTCAATCGGACGAACAGTTGATGAGATATGAATTTTTGAAGTTTCAGCACACTTTTCAGGCATCTGACACATGCAGAATTTTTATCACGCTACTCTGAGAAATTGCCTCGAACGAGGATCTTCTGATGAAAATCCGAACTCGGGATGTTCATAACAATTGAAGCTAATGGAATTTGTGAAATTTTGGCACTGCTACAACCTTGTTTCAATAAAAACCGAGCACGATATGATTTTTTGAACGTTCTGCGTCAGATGAAAAATGCTCGGTTCGTCTCAAAATCAACTCCAAAAAATAAAATTATGGTATTGATTGGTAAGGAATTAGCTCTCGGATTGTGAATGAAAGTCATAGACTTCGAAATGGAATTTTAGATACCAGCCCCACTCAGTTTCGATTTTCCAGCCAGGAGTTATGAATTTTTTAGTGCACCGACAACATGATTCAGCTATAAAATTCAGTTTATTCCATTTGAAAAATCAATTTCTTCGGAGACTTTCTTCACACAATTGGGCTCCGACCTGTGAGTGAAAGTTGTAGATAATATGGAGAGGGAATTTTCAGTCAAAAATCGTCAGAAAATACCAACGAGCTAAGAGATATGCTTTACGGAGCACCTGAAATGCACAATAAACCAGAAAATCACCTTACGAAGAAAATGATCGATTAAAGTCTTTTCTTGACGAAATGGCCTCCAATTTGAACAGATGAACTGGAGAACATATTGAAATGGCCCCAATGAGCAGGTGATGCTTCAGTTTGGGTTCACCTAGACCATTCCCTGGGATACTATTGTATGTGCTCCTCTGACAGTGAAGCGAAGGGACATGGACACTCTGCTTGATGATTTTGAGAATCATCAAGTACTTGATGAGGTCAGAAGTAATGCGGCTCCAGATTACTAGAGTTATGAGTATGGTTACATGATATGGTTCTTCAAGGTGTCATATCTGTACATGGTAGAGGATGCTCTAGGGAACCCACCGAGGGCAGTTCATCAGGATATCCTAGAGGAGGAGTATGCTAGGAGGGATCATGTCCATTACGTGTTGCCTAGGTGTCCTCGTATTATGGAGCATGCGCGAGATAGTATTGATAGAGGGTTTTTTCCTGACGAATCCAATGTTAGAGGTGTTTTGGAGGCCTTCATGGTGGAGGCTCAAGATGCTCTGTCATACAGGAGGCAGCGGAGGGACGCCTCGAGGGTGACAAGCAGACTCATCATCCGCCATACCCAATAGTTTATGCTGATGATGCACTTGTATTTTTGTTTTAGTTTTTTGGTCTTGTATTGTATCATATTTGTATTACTGTTCGTATTACTTGGATATCATTTTGGATTACTTGGATTATATTGATATTCTTGGGGCATATTTGGGATACTTGCATTTTTGGTCTTTTGTTCAATTTTTTTATTTGTATAATTTCTCCAATTATTGATTTTGTTCAATTTTTGTTTTTTTTTTTCAATTTCTGATTTGTATACTTACTGTCATGCTCAGAATCATAAATATACTTCCGATTTGGAACCGACAATATACTTCTGGTTTTGACACAAATATTTCAAAAATAGTACGCATCGGAAGTATAGTTTCGGTTTTGGAGGGGCATTATGAGAAATACATAGGATTTAATTACCCATCATGGGGTGGCTTAATAAATTCCCTTCTTGTATTCGATCATGCATCCAAACTCTACCTTCTAAAATAAATATAAGACACCTATCTTGAAGAACATACATTTCAATATGAGTAGAAAAATTATAACAATCCAATGTTTGAACTATACTTTCTCGATTTCTCCTCTACAAAAACAAGCTATATCAAGAAATATATTCTTTTGTCCGTCGTTAAGTCCATCATAACTCAATTTCAACACATTGAAAATTTTAAGCTCGTGACTCTTTTCAAGCTTTTGCAACTCACTTTCCCATGCTTCCTTTGCTGAAGAAACAAGCCTAAAACTTTAAGAGCTAAGGGAACTCCTTGAGTATAATTTAATACCTTTTTTGTTAAAATCAGATAATTTTCTATTGGTTCTATTTGTTTAAAGGAACTTAAATAGAAGATTCGTAGAGAATATTTACCATTTAGCTCAACTACGTGATAAATTTCATCAACATTTGCATTCTTAAGCACTTGTTTGTCTCTACAAGTCACAATGATTATACTCTTGTCGCCGAAATTACTACATGTTCCAATTAAATCAATAAATTGATCAGAATCTTTCACATCATCAAAAACACGAAGAACCTTTGTCCATTCGAGCCTCGGATCAAATGAAAAACTGAATCTAGAGGAAGTAATGTCTTGTTGGTCTAGAGGCTGTGATATGTATTTTCTTTTTACATGGTCGTCTATATAATTTTATTTCTTGTCGAACACTTTTAACCATGCTTCTAGAAATAAAATTGTTGGAATATTTTATACTTAAATATTATTTAATTATTATATTCAATAATTATTATATGGAAAAATATATTTATATGAATTATATTACCTATTTGTCAAATTAAGAGCCTTAATTCATTAAGTGATCAAATAGAGTTTAAAAGGCTAATTAGATTTCTATTTAATAATTAATTAATTAATTAATTGGATATAAGCTTAAATATGAGTGGATGTCAGGATGATCCATTTAGGAATAATGGGAACCCTAATTGGCTATCAATAGGTTGTGGTCCCCAATATGTCGTACACAAGAAAAATAATATTTTCTCCTCATCTGAAGAGTGTTCAAGGCATTAGGAGTATCGTTTGAGGAAGATCCACAAGCCAACAAGTGTCGCTCACTTGTCTCTACATATTTGCATTTCAGGATTACAATTATCATTGCCTAAAGCTGTTTTTTTATATCTTATGGACCCAGTTATTTCTGAAATCTCATATCTCATATGCTAACATGTCGCAGATCCTATAGTTATATACATGTTCACAATTATTTATTATACTTCACACTGAAGTATATAGTATAATATATAGAACATGTATATGTGATTAATTGTTATTGAAATAATTCCAACAAGTGGTACTAGAGCAAGTCTTCATGTTTAGTTTATTGAGATTTGTCCTCTAAACACCAATGTTTATTTATTTTTTTGGATCATGAAAATATATATTTTAAATTCATGATTTTTATTATGAGGCATAAAATTTTAATGATAAATTTTTAGTATTTTTTGTTACACTTTCTATGGAGTTTATGTTATGTGTGTTATATTTATTTTCCAAAGATTTATATGGAATTAGGATCTTCCATATGAAATTCTTGAAAATAATTTTTTTTTAAATATATATTTAAATAATATTTATTTTGATGATCGCATTTAGAATTATAATTGTGATTTAAAAACTATGATATCATGTTAAGAATCTATTTTTTAAGTTATAGTTCATAGAATTATATTTGTGATAATGGAAAGTTTTGAATTTGACATAGAAACTATATTATAAGATTTGTTTGAAAATTAAAATTAGAAAGGAAATTATTTTTTTTGTGAATTTTTGGATTGATTTTAATGTAGAAAAAACCTAATTCTATGTTAATTAGTTCTTAGTTAAGAAAATAATTTTAAATGAAAGGAAAAATAAAATATTTTTGTGTCCAAAATTAATTAAATATTTTATTAACCTAAATTTAAAATTAAAATATTTTTAGGGTTTTTTATTAGTAGTGAAAATAATTTTGAAAGAAAATTAAAATGATTTAGAAAATAAGAAATAAGAAAAAAGGGTTAGTGAAACAAGTGGTAAAAAATAGATTTGGTCCTGCCAGGGTTTGAACCCAGGACCCTATGGTTATTGAGCCAAAACATGACCACCACACTATCTGCTTATGGTGTCTAAACCATGCTTCCAATGGTATATATGTGAAAACCTGTGGAAATCAAAAAATATTAGAAAAATTGCAAAAGGCAGGGATCGAACCCACGCCCATAGAGAGGAAGAGACTTAGCGCGCGCATGTTGAACCACTGGGGTGGTGATACATCCATGAATTATAGTACATTCTTAAATATATATTTGAAACTGCTTTCTGAAATCAGACAATCAAAACAACACGCGCGCTCGCGCCCAGTATACTTGAACCAACCAATCCAAGCACGCCACCCAAGCCCTCGTCGGAGTCAACAAAGTTAGAGATGCCGGAGCTAAGTGTAACACCCAAAATTCTACCCGAAAAATATAAAGAAAATCAGAGTATTTTTAATTTTTCATACAACACATGGGATGCCACACTTTCATCTTTAACAACATAAACATAACAGATACATAACACCTTTAATAAATAGGGGATCACAAAACACTTGCTTCAGCTTTTAAAACAAAACAACCTTTTTATTTAATATGCAGCGGAAATTCGTAAGTATTCAAATCAAGCAACTGATCATCTTAATTCAATTAAGACAACTTGAAACATCATAGTACTTTTTGTTATCCAACTTAAAATAAAACATTAACAACAACAACAACAACTGAAAAACGACATAAACTAAACATCCCCCCCCCCCGAGTGCTACGTATCAGAGCAACTGGACCGACTTTGACTAGCAGCAACTAAATTCTTCATTCTCGAATACTTGCATGTTACCAGTATAAAGGCAACTGCGAACAAATAGAAAGGGTGTTGTTCGCGTTAAAAAGTGATGCGCGAGGGAATCGAATCGAAATTCAGATTCTCTAGCTCGAAACGATTTACTCTATTGATTTGTTTATAAAGATGCTGCGAGCATCAAGCTTTATTATTTCCAACACAAGAAAAATGATTATGAAAAAGAGGAAAGCTGCAATACCCTCAATTGATATGATATGCATTACGACTAGCGCGAACTAGACGCAACGCATTGGGGAGATTCCAGGCAATGGGATTTGTTATATAAAGGGAATAGATGTGGCACCCTAAATATATATAGTTATCTATAGCTTTATATATGAATATGTTTGATATGTTTGTGTGTTTTAAATTGCTATTTCTATTGATGGGAAAGTTTCTCCTTTGGATTTTAAGAAGGAAAGATTATATGGGATCCTAGGTTTTGTTATTATTGTGCTCGCAAAGATCATTGGGATCTTCTGCATACATATCCCTTAATGGGAATCAGAGCATTTGTAGCTCGGATCTAAAGGGATCTATGGTTTGTTTGGTTTGAGGGAGAAGTTTTGCTCGCCAAGGATGAGACCTTGTGCCTACGTATTCTCAAAAGGATGTTGAGAAAGTCAGAGCAATCGTAGTTCCCACTTATGCTAGTGAAAGCAATGGGATGTTATTAAGAGACAAAGACGAATGTTATCTTAATGAAAAATGTATCTAATCTATTTCATCACATACATTTTGAAGGGATTGATTGATTTAATCTTTCATCGTAAGTTATAGGCGTTTTGCTTGAGTGTACAAGCATTACAACTTACGAGTTAAGAAAGTTGTTTGAAAAATGATTGAATCTTTTAATTGTAAGCATTGGGTGTTTTGCTTGAGTGTACAAGCGTTACCACTTATGACTAAGAGATGTTTTTGTTTGAAAAGAGTTTGAAAATTTTTTGATTGTATGTGATGTGATGGATGAGATACTTCTTCCATAGAGATGATAAACGTCTAAATCTCGAGGAGAAAATTATTGGATTAGGGGGATGCTTTTAAGAAGCCCGAGGGTCCTTGTATTGTTAGCCCAAGAGGAGGCATTCCGAGGGTCATCGAGGGTCCTTGTATTGTAAGCCCAAGAGAAGGCATTCCGAGGGTCATCGAGGGTCCTTGTATGAAGCTCAAGAGGAAGTTATAGGGTATGGCTGACTTTGGCTTTAAGAGTGGTTTCACCGGGAAACCATCTTCTTAGGATTTTAAGAGTGATTTCACGAGGAAATCATCCTCTTAGGGTTCTATCCTAGCGCGGGTGATTCTTTGTATTGGAAGCCCAATATGAGGCTGTTAAGAGATTTCCTGGTCTGTTTCTTGTTTGATGCCCAAGAGAAGGCTAAACTCAATGAGGAGTTCTTTTGAACGAAGCCCAAGAGGAGGCTAACTCAGCAGGGGAGTGTTTTCTTATATGAAGCCTAAGCGGAGGCTAAACTCAGTAAATGAGTTTTCTTATATGAAGCCTAAGAGGAGGCTAACTCAGATGAATGAGTTATCTTATACAAAGCCTAAGAGGAGGCTAAAGGGGAACCTAGTTGTTAGGCTAATTGTTATGTTATAACTGAACAGTTATATAAACAAATGTGTGATGTGTATTCACATGAGTTTATGAAGGAAATATAAACAAGTGTATAAAACGAGCGTTTAAAGCTAGTGTAACTTGATTATTTACAAGTTTGAATGTGTACAAGGGAATGAATATGTACACGAAAGGGGTATTTATGTACAAGGTAATGAGTATGTACATAGGAAGGTTGGGACTTACACCGTAAGGGAGGCCCATTGGTTTAAGAGCAGTTTCACCGGGAATAATTCTTCTCTTAATACCAATGGAATTGGTGTATAAACAAGCGAATGAAAACAGACGAATGAAATTTGTTTATGCTTGAATATGTACAAGGAAATTTAATATGTACACAAAAGGATTGGGACTTACACCGTGAGGGAGGCCCATGATCGTTTAAGAAATTCGAGGAAAAACTGATTCGGTTTTATCTTCAAATCGGATCGGTCATGGAAAAAGGTGTGTAAGTTTGATGAAAAGTTTTGAAAAGGTTTTGAAAATGATTTTGAAAAGTGAAGTATATTCACAAGAAGTTTTGAAAAGATTTGAGTTTTGAAAGTTTGAAAGAAAACATCTTTGAAAAGTATTAAGAATACTTAAAATGTCTTATTTTTGACTTGATTAAAATATAATCAAAAGAAGATATTTTTGGATTTTTTTGACATAATCATAAAATAGGTATATTAAATGACAAGTATGCAAAAAATCATCTCAAAATGAGAAGTTTTGAATGGTTTTTGAAAATGTTGAAGTTTGGTAGAAAAGGTGAAGAAAATAAGTGATAAAAATTTGGTTTTGGTCCCAAGGAGGTTTGAACTCATGACCTTTGGCATTGAATTGAAAAGCTTTACCACTGAGCCAAGTGTTTATCTTGTTATTTACACGTTTCCAATTAATTATATTTAAAAACAATTCTTTGAAATGTTTAAAAAATGAAGGAATGTGAAAAAATAACAAAATGGTCTCAGGGGGATTCGAACCCTGGACCATATGCAAGGCAAGGAACATGAAAAGCGCGCGGTCTACCACTGGGGTGGCTATACATCCGTTCATTTATTTACTTTCATGTTATTATATTATAAAGCAATTATTTGAATTTCTGGAAAAACAAGAAAACGCGCACATTGTTCATCCTCTTCCTCCAATCTTCATTCAATCATAGATTCTTCGTTTCTTGATGAAATTGAAAGATGTAAACATCAAACTTGCTCGTTTTGAACCCAGGAACAAGATGGTGGTGGTTAATTTCATTTATTTTTAGTTTAAAATGATTAATTCTGATCGTGCCCAGATGAACCCTAATTCTAAGAATCAACATGAAATCGTGTATGGATCATGATTTGTTAAATTGATTGAGGGTTAATGATCAGTGAAGGTGCAGAAACAAGATGGCCAAGCAATTTTTGAACTAAAATGCATGAATCATAGAGTTCGCAGTATGAGTGGCTTACCTCTCCAAACTGAAATCGAAATCTTTTTTAAAGTGTTTCCAATTGTTGTTTGATGATGGCTATAGCACCACTGGACCTTATGGAAGGTGTTTGAACACTATGCTTGCTTTGAAATGATCTGGATTATTCCACCCAAGTCCAACTGCATCTCCTTGGTATGAGTTTCGAATTCAAGGTTGGAGGTGTTACAGGTCAGGGATAATGATCTGGATCACTTATATGAAGTGTATGGATGATGTTTGAAGTGTTAAACCTTAGCTAGCTCGAGCAAATTAGAAGTTTGGATGTTAAGGCACAAATTGCAAGCTTTTGGTTTTTTTGATTATGTTTCTGAGTTTGATCACTTCTTGTATTGTTTTTAGGTTTTAGACAAGTTCTATTTAGTGTTTAGAACATGTTAGACACCTAATTTCTCTCAGATTTTGCAAGATTTGCAAATTGCAAAAACCCCTCACTTTGAACTATGAAACTTGAAACTTAAGCAAGAAAGAAGGAAAGCTTAATTTGGATAGCTTTGGTGTAGTTTTGAAATGAGGAAATGACCTCTATTTATAGGCCAAGAATTCTGAATGATTTGGCAAAGATATCATTGAAAGAAACTTGCAACTTGGTTAAGAGGTAAAATGAAATCTTTTGCATTTAATGCAAAAGTAACTTTCTTAACCATGGCTAAGTTTTTCTCCTTGATCCAATCTATTTATCAATCATTCAAACTGATATTTATCAGTTATAATACACCTCTAAGTGATGACAAGGCTTCTAGAAGGAGAAATTGCAAAAATGGCTTATAATTTTGAAGCATGTACTTGAAATTCCATGGTTTTGGAGCTCTATGTTTCAAAATCAAAAGTATAGCTAGACAAAATGTTTTTGCAATTTCTTGGACATTTTGGAAAGCTTGTAACAAGGGCTATAACTTTCATTTTTTTAGTTTTTTCTGAATCCAAATGGATCTAGGTGAAAAATGTCCGTGAAAGTAGGAAAAAACCATGTTTCTTAACACTTGAAAGTTTTTCTAAGTGTTAGAAAATTTTCAAATCTTGACTTTTTGTTGACTTTTTCACATTTCTTGATTTTTTATGATCATGATGGATCATTTGAAATGTTTTTATGATTGAAAAAGTTTGGTCTTGAAAGTGTTGACCAAAAGTCAAAGTTTGACTTTTCTGAGCAGATGAATTTTCATCAGATGATTCAGAATTTGCCTGATGAAAAAAATCATGGACTTTTGTGATGTTTTGAATCAAGAAATTAGGTCAAGATGTTGCATTGAAGATATTAAGATCAATCTCCAAGAAAATAGATCATTCATTGATCAGAAAATCAATGATTCACTATTCTCGATAAAAACCCTAATTGGTCGATTCATGATAGATCATGAGAAAAGGTTGGGAATCTGAAGATCAAACGTTGATGATTGGTTAAGATAGATCATCTGAGGTGAGTGAAAACTCAAACCCTAATTGATCACATCCTGAACAGATGAAATTTTGAAGAAACCCTGATTTTGACTTTTAGAAGCCACGCACGATCTATTCTGTTCTGAACTGTTAGTGATGCAGTGATGCATATGTGAGGTGGTATATTAGGTCAAAAATTGGGGTATGACAGATGCCCCTATTTAAGTTTCTTTAACCTGAGATATGAAGATTAATATCTTCGTCTCGATAGGTGTGAAGAGGCTTAAATATCAGAATACGCAAATTTTGGACCTAAGATACCAAAAAATGCGAATGATGCAAAATGGTTGCAAAAAGTTCACCCAAGGGATATCAAAGAATGATATGTTGGGGGAATGATTGTGAGGATGACTCAATTTGTCTAAGAAAAGAGAATCCTATTTGTTGGGAAACAAGCAACGTATTTCATTGGGAAAATAGATTCACAAAGCATGTGAATATCTGTTTCGCTTTGGGAAACGAGGAGATTACCTTCTGTCAGCCTTGTGACAATGTTTAAGGTATTGAGTTCTGAAGAAATTGCCAATTATCAGCAAAGTGATAACTATAACAAGGTAATTCTTGAGAAAATTACTGAGTATTCAGCCTTGTGAATAACAGCCAATGATGGAAACAGATCTCAAATGAGTTTCTATTTTCACAACTACAATCTTGTCGGGGATCTCTCTTTTTGAGAAGATGCGGGCATTTTGATTGAAAAGACACAGGTTTTTCTTTAGACAGAAAGATAACTGCGGAGATTTCTTGAACTTTCATGATTTGAACTTGTTGAGAAGAACAATCATTTATGACAAGTTTCAAGATGAAAAGAAAATAAGCAGCTCGGATGACGAGGCTATTGCTTATTGTTTGCAGGCAGATTTTTTTGTGAAATCTAAACCTGAATTGGTCAGAGACAAGATTCTATCCAGGAATGAACTAGAAAGAAAAGGTCAATCAAGACTTCGTTCCCAATGAGGAATGCTCTCAGTTGGGGAACATGATAGAGAAAAGATGTACTTCTCTGCTTGGGATAATCTAATGGAGAGATGACATACCCACACTTGTTTTTGGGAATAAATGCAACCTAAACAAGCGATATAGAAGCAAACATTTGATAGATGTAGGAATGCATTAATGATGTTATTATGTATGAATGATGAATGTCATGAACCTCATATGCATGCTGATGATACTTGACAAGTCAACAAAAAGGGTATTTGGGAAAAGGACTACGTCGCAGTTTCAGCAAATACTTAGCAAAATCTGCAGCCATGGTGTAGACGTTACTGATGATGAATCTGAGTTGCATGCTTTTCTTTCCTGGAAAAGGCATCTCAATGGCAACCTTGTTGGGGATTCTTTTTGGATAAGAATATCGTCCTTTGATGATCTCTCTTTGAGGAGAAGAAGACTTCTTTAGTAGTTGTTTTATCTCTCAGAGGTTGAAACACTCGTGGAAAAACTGTTGAAGTTCATTCTGTGTTCATAGTTCAAAGGAAAATTTCACTTTTATTTCAAAAATTTGAAGTAAAAATTCATTTAAAACTTTTTTTTAGTTTCGAAAGTGATTTTCACAATAAAAAAACGTTATTTTGCAAAACAGAATAAAGCAAGAATTGCAAACAAATGGGCACAAGGCTCAAATTTTATTGATAGAATGGTAATCAGCCAAAGGCGTGATTCCATGAACTATTTACAAGGGTTGGAAATGATAATTTATGGGGAAAAGGCTACATTGAAAGCAATAACCATTATTATCCCTAACAACTTTGAATTCCAACTGTGCTTGTTGCTTTTAGAAGATTTGATTGAAGATCCGTTGATGGAAGATTCTTCAAGTTGACGAAGTATAGACTAATGCAGTTACTTTGTCATTTTTTATCCTTAATTTTTGCCTAGATTTCCTTTTCAAGTTTTCAATCTACCAAGATAATTTCTGTTTATTGTCTCTAGTTTTTGCCTGGACCGCCTTTTCCGGTTTTCAGTCCACCGAGACGCTCATTTTTGCCTAAGCCGCCCTTTTCGGGTTTTCGACTTACCGAGCTGTTCTTTTGTGTTTTAGACAAAGTATTTCTTGACTGCATCAACATTCACAGGATGCGGGAGTTCATCACCATCCATGGTTGTGAGAGTCATAGCACCGCCAAAAAAGCTTCTTTTGACGATGTATGGGCCTTCGAAATTAGGAGTCCATTTGCCCCTAGAATATGGTTGAAAAGACAGAATCTTTTTAAGCACGAGGTCGCCTTCTCAGAATTCACGCGGTCGAACCTTTTTGTCGAAGGCTTTCTTCATCCTTCTTTGATATAGTTGTCCATGACACAGAGCGGTCAGGCGCTTTTCTTCGATCAAGTTCAACTGGTAGTATCTGCTTTGACACCATTCGGCCTCAGATAACTTAGTTTCCATGAGAACTCTTATTGACGGAATCTTAATTTCTACGGGGAGCACTGCTTCCATGCCGTATACTAGAGAAAAAGGAGTTGCCCCTGTTGAGGTACGTACTGAAGTATCATACCCATGTAGAGCAAATGGCAGCATTTTGTGCCAGTCATTGTAGGTGATGACCATCTTCTGGACGATCTTTTTGATGTTCTTGTTGGCAGCTTCAACGGAGCCATTCATCTTTGGTCAGTAAGGAGATGACTTATGATGTTCGATCTTGAATTCCTCACACAGTTCTTTCATCATTTTGTTGTTCAAGTTTGATCCATTGTCTGTAATGATCTTACTTGGAACTCCATATCGGCAAATGAGGTTGTTCTTGATGAACCTCACAACCACTTGTCTCGTAACATTGGCATAAGATGTTTCTTCGACCCATTTGGTGAAATAATCAATAGCCACTAAAATGAAACGATATCCGTTGGACGCTTTTGGTTCAATCATCCCAATCATGTTGATGCCCCACATGGAGAAACGCCATGGAGAAGAGAGAACGTTGAGTAGAGTCGGTGGCACATGGATCTTATCTGCGTAGATCTGACACTTGTGACATCTCTTGACGTGTTTACAGCAATCGGATTCCATTGTTATCCAATAGTATCCTGCCCTCAAGATTTTTCTGGACATTGCATGCCCATTTGAATGGGTTCCAAAGGACCCTTCATGCACTTCGTGAATTATCATGTCTGCTTCGTGTCTATCCACACATCTGAGCAGGACCATGTCAAAGTTTCTTTTGTATATCACATCTTCATTCAGGAGGAAATTTCTAGAAAGCCTCCTTAGAGTTTCCCTATCTTTGTGCGATGCCCCGAGTGGGTACTCCTGAGTTTGAAGGAAGCGTTTGATGTCGTGAAACCACGGTTTATCATCGAAGACTACTTCAGTTGCAAACACATATGCAGGTTGTCATACCCCAAAATTTTCCCTCTTATTTCTCAAGACATTCCATACATCCATACTCAAGGATTTCACAAGGGTTGACCAGACAAACTCTCTCCTAGGCAATCAACCCAAACCAGGGTTTTGGAAATTCTCAGATCAAGGTGGTTTCCAACATCTCCAATGGTCATCATGCCTCCTCATATGCTTCAAAGAATCTCCATGTCAAGTTTCAAGCCTTACAAGTCAAGTTTCCTCAGACAATTGCTCAGATGGTTAAAAATCAGTTGTATTGGACAAAAAGTCAACTGTGGTCAACATACAGTCAAACTTCATGATTTTGGTCAACATCCATATTTTGAAGTGACATTAATTATTTGATCAAGGGTTGATCATGATTCATCAAGAAAACTCAAGATTTGATCAAAAGTTAAACTTTCCAAATTAGGGTTTCTTGGGGAAAAGTCAACTGAACTTTGACTAAGCATAACTTTCTCATACTTTATCAGAAATTTTTCCACCACCTCTCATTTTGAAGAGAATTCAATTCTCTACAACTTCATGTCTCACAAGCATGGTCACAAAATGCTTCATTTTGAAGATATGGATCAAAACATTACAGGTCCCTTTCAAAGTCAACAAAAAGTCAATTTTTTGTAAAGAAGTGTTATTGAGCATGGAAACTCCAATTGAGATGAAACCAAAGAGGTTGTTTAGAGGACATCTAGAGATTTCTAAAAAGTCCAAGAACACTCAAAAATGTTATAAATTAAGTAAAATACACCTTGCACAAGTTGGGCATTTTTGAAGAATTGCACAAAGAAAAATATCTGACAAAATCCAATTTTTTCCTAATGGGCCTATAATTTTATGATCCAAACTTAATCATAATATTATTTGTGACCTCTTGATGCCTTGCCACGACCTATTTATATTTTTTTATTGATTTATTTTTGAATTTAAAAGCATTTAATTCAAATTTAAATTAAATAAAATATGAAAACAAGGTATAATTTAAGTTGGGTTAGATTTTTTTCAAGCTTGAGGACCAAGGAAGCCCACAAAACACGCCAAATTTGTGCTAGCTCATGCAAGGAAGAGAAAAACAAATTTTGGAAAGATTTGATTAAAATTGAAAGAGAAAATATTTTGCATTCACAAAGACCAAGGACGAAACCCTAGCCTCTTGAAGCAACCCTAAAATTCTCAAATTTTTCACAAAGTTGGCAAATTCGAATTTGCTTTTCCAGCCACTCTCAATCATTCCATTGTGTTCCTGAGGTAAGATTGAGTAAGTATACATCAAGAACCATGGTTAAACATGCCTGAATCGTGCCATACATGAACATACATATTCATATTTTTCTTGAATTCGTGTTTTATTATTTAGCGTGTTTTAATTGAAACTAACCATTCTAACATGATCATGAGGTATCATAGACAGGATATGGGCCATCGTTCATGAGGTTGAACGTCCAAATCGCGTTATGCCATAGTTAGGGCTTCAAATCGGAGAAGCTTCGAACTGGTTGATACAGGTCGTCTTAGTCCAAACAAACACCACCATTGGATTCGCAGACCCCGATTTAGGGGGGGTAGCCATAACCCTAAGCTTTAATTTCCAGTATTTTGCAAGTTTGTCTTTTTGGTTGATCGGAGAAGACGACCGGAGCTAGGGCTCCGGCGTCGTTGACCCGTCTGACCCCGACGAGGCTTGCGTGGCACGATCGTGGTTTCTGATTCGCTCATCCATTCCAACTGGGTCCCACGCGTTTGACTGTGTTTGAAATTCAAAATATGCCACGTTTTCCACTTATAAACCATTGTTTGCAGGATTCAAACACCAAGCACCCTTGGTTCAGATGGCAACGTGTATGGTGATATACCCTGGAAGTCAGGGGTTCGATCCCTGGCTTCTCAACTTATTTTTTTTACAATTCTGAAAAACTAACTTTTTTCTATTTTCTTATTTTTCTTAATATTTTCATTCAATTTAATTAATCTTCAAATATTTTTCTCATGCATTTAAAAATCACCAAAAATATTTTCCTTTGCATTTTAATCAGAAAAATGTTTATTTAATTTTTGAAATTAAAATTAATATTTTGGCATGCATATTTTAATTAATTGCTAATTAACCATTAAATTGACTTTTAATTGCTTTTAATTATCAAAATCGATCCAGAAAATTACCAAAAAATTATTCTATCATCTAATTATCATTACTAATCTAAAATATTTTTCCTCATCCAAAAACATTATTTTTACTAACCTTTTTCTCTTATGCGAGTTTCTTATATTTTCTGATTATGTATCTCCTCACAGGTTGTAATCGTTCGGACTATTTTTCTCGCTTTTCTTTTCAATATTATGTAACTGCTCATGAGATGTAATAGTTTAATTAGGACTTTTACTTTCCGCACTCCTATTATGTAACTGCCCCAAAGCCATATAATAGCGTAGGACTTTATTTTTCCGCACTTTACTTTCCGCAATTTATTTTCCGCATAAACTGCTAGTAACTAGGCAAGATAAAAAACGAACGTAGATCACATCTAATCTGCAAGATAAAATATCCGAATTTGACACACTCTCTTCACACATGCACCCCTTAGGGTTATTCTCTCTTGTTGCCTTTCAAACAAATGGTCAAGTCCCTCGAACGTAGAGGTATCCTAGCACCGTTGCCTACAAATATATCATCATAGTCCCTTCGATACAAAGATCATAGACCCACGATGTCGCCTACGAATACATGATCTCGTCCCTCGATTGTTGCCTACGAAAAGTGATGATCGTCCCTTCGAATGTGCTAGGATACTTCCTACAAGTTGCCTTCTATGACCATCCGATGTCCCTTCGAATGTCCCTCTTACATCCAACAAATAGGGTTACCTACCAACTAATGGTATGGATAGAACTATTCTAAAGGAACGTAAAACAACACGAAAACGACCATTCTGAGTAGGTAATAAGACTTTTAGTTGCTTGCTCTATCAAAATATTTTTCACACCTCACACTTTTGTCAAAATTCAAACTCTTTTCAAACACGAAACATTTCCGAAAACTTTGTATACATTCCTACATGAATCATTACAAAGTCAAAGCGAAATGCCTTTTCAAAACATTTTTGTCAAACACACAGAAAGCAACTTTTAAAGATGAGCTAAAGGCAACTAAGAGCCCGTAGAAAACTACGGATGGAAACGGGTGCTAATACCTTCCCTTTTCATAACCTTCTCCCTTACTCAGAATCTAACGAAGATCTTTTCCTGTTCTTTTCACCTTCCTTTAATTGGATAAAAGAAAAGTCGGTGGCGACTCTTGCTATCCGCACATTTGCGATAAAAAGCAAAACAAATTTCTCAAAGTCAGTTCACCGTATTACACAGGTCTTTCAAGGCATCTGATACGGATCTTAGGCATATCATTTCAATTGTTGACTTTGAACATGGAAGATAGAGTATCCAAGGCGTCTGCCGTTCGATTCTGATCTCGAGGGATATGATGCAATTCAACTTTGTTGAAGAAAGTCAACAAACGTCTTGCGTATTCTCTGTAGGGAATCAAACCAAGATGATGAGTTTCATACTTGCCTTTGATTTGATTGATCACAAGGGCTGAATCTCCATATATGTCAAGGATCTTGATCCTTAAGTCGATGGCTTCTTCGATACCCATGATACAAGCTTCATATTCTGCGATGTTGTTGGCGCAATCAAATAGTAATCTGGCGGAAAACGGGATATGAGAACCCTCAAGAGTGACGATGACTGCCCCAATTCCATTGCCAAAGACATTAACTGCTCTATCAAAGATTAAGCCCCATCTAGATTCTGGATCAGGACCTTCTTCAGGTAATGGTTCGTCACAATCTTTCATCTTTAAGTACATAACATCCTCGTCAGGGAAGTCGAACTTGAGAGATTGGTATTCGTTGATCGGTTGATAAGCCAAGTGATCGGCGAGAATGCTTCCTTTGACCGCTTTTTGAGCACGGTAATGGATGTCATATTCAAATAACAACATCTGCCATCGAGAAATTCTCCCTATTAAGGCAGGCTTTTCAAAGACGTACTTGATTGGATCCATTTTGGAGATTAACCAAGTCGTGTGATTGATCATGTACTGGCGGAGACATTTTGAAGCCCACACCAAAGCACAACATGTTTTCTCGAGCATGGAGTAACGAGTTTCACAGTCTGTGAACTTTTTACTTAAGTAGTAGATGGCATGCTCTTTTCTTACGGCTTCATCTTGTTTTCAAGCACCCCATGGAATCTTCTAGCACGGTAAGGTACATGATTAATGGTCTTCCTTCGATTGGAGGAATCAATATTAGAGGTTCTGATAGGTATTCCTTGATATTGTCAAACGCTCTTTGGCAATCTTCTGTCCACACAACCTCTTGATTTTTGCGGAGAAGTTTGAATATCGGCCCACAAGTAGCAGTCATTTGAGAGATAAATCTGGAGATGTAATTCAATTGTCCAAGAAATCCTCTTACTTGTTTTTCTGTATGTGGCGTAGGCATTTCTTGAATAGCCTTGACTTTGTCAAGATCAACTTCAATACCTCTTTGACTGACGATGAAACCTAGGAGTTTTCTGGATCTTACCCCAAAGGTGCATTTGTTAGGATTCAGGCGGAGCTGAAATTTCCTTAGCCGTTGAAACAACTTCAAGAGATACTCTATATGCTCTTCTTCAGTGTCAGCCTTTGCTATCATGTCATCTACGTAGACTTCGATCTCTTTGTGCATCATGTCATGAAAGAGAGTAGTCATTTCCCTTTGGTAAGTCGCGCCTGCATTCTTTAATCCAAACGGCATTACTTTGTAGCAAAAGGTGCCCCATGGCATGATGAATGATGTCTTCTCCATGTCTTCAGGAGCCATTCTGATTTGATTATAACCAGAGAAACCGTCCATGAAGGAAAAGACGTTGAACTTTGCAGTACTATCCACTAGCATGTCGATATGCGGTAGCGGGAAATCATCTTTTGGACTTGCTTTGTTCAAGTCCCGATAGTCAACACACATTCTGATCTTTCCGTCTTTCTTTGAGACAGGCACTATGTTGGCTAGCCATTGAGGATATTCAGAGGTGACGAGGAAACCTGCGTCGAGCTGCTTTTGAACTTCCTTTTTGATTTTGTCGGCCATGTCTGGGTGAACTCTTCTCAGTTTTTGTTTAACTGGCGGACACTCCGGTTTTAATGGCAAGTGATGCTCCACGATGCTGGTATCTAAACTCGGTATGTCTTGGTAGGACCAAGCAAACACATCGACGTATTCTTTGAGAAAATCTATCAGTTTGCCCTTGACGTTACTGTCGAGTAGAGCTCCGATGTTCACTTCTTTTTTGTCTTCTTCAGAACCCAAGTTGATTGCTTCCAAAGGCTCTTTGTGAGGTTGAATGATTCTTTCCTCGTGCTTAAGTAGTCAAGAAATCTCATCCGGGATCTCTTCTTCAACTTCTTCCTCGGCGAACACAGGGAATTCAAAGTCGGGAGAGAGCATAGAGTTATTGCGTTCAATGGATTTGTCCATCTGCTAATCTGCATATTTGATTTATGTTTGATTAATTAACTCTTCTCTTCTTCTTTTTTTAGAAAAAGTTAATGTGAAAATGTATGCAGATCTTTTATTATATATATATTTTTTTAAAGATTGTTTGTTTTTATTTGGGTTTTTTAGGATTACCATTTCCAGAAAAGGGTAAAAACGAAAAACAAACACAAAATGTGGAACCAAAACAACGCTTTTATTTATGATTCACAATATGAAACAGGGCCCTAAAATACAAACTCATTTGTCTTGGGCAAGACAAGAGAAATTATTTAAAAGCTAAACCCTATAAAACATCTCTTCGCTTTGGGTGAGGCGAGAGTTCAAAACAAAAGCAAGATAAAGTCTAGATAGTGGCGAACTCCTTGAAAGTCTAGATACTCTGGTAGTTTTCCTTTTGGCTTATTTCTTGAGTAGACTTTGGTCGTTGGTCGAACAAGCTTTGAAGACTCTGGACGGTTGACCTTGCCTTTTGTGCTGCTGAAGCGATCATCGTCTGCTTGATTGGCAGGTTGAGGAGCATAATATGCAGCATATGTGCTTTCAAGTGGCATGTATCCTGGATTCTTCGGATGTACTTCCCAATCTTCTGAATAGAGAGACTCATTGTCTGCGACGCTTTCCAACTCGTTTCCAGAATTATCTTCTTGATCTTTGGTAATTACGTTGATATAATGATAGTTAAGATCTTTCTTAACAAACTCGGCGGGCGTATTAAAGCAGAGATCTTCGTTTGGGATCTCAACCTGATGATGAGATCGAGAAGATGTGTATAACTCTTCTGGTTGACTAGGATATTCAAAAGGATCGTCCCATCCAGTTGGTTGAATGTCTTCAATTCTGATTTTTGAGCTTTCAAGATGTTGCATTAAAGATGTTAAGATTAATCTCCAAGCAAATAGATCATTCATTGATCAGAAAATCAACGATTCACTATTCTCGATAAAAACCCTAATTGGTCGATTCATGATAGATCATCAGAAAAAGGTGGGAATCTGAAGATCAAATGTTGATGATTGGTTAAGATAGATCATCTGAGGTGAGTGGAAACTCAAACCCTAATTGATCACATCCTGAACAGATGAAATTTTGAAGAAACCCTGATTTTGACTTTTAGAAGCCACGCGCGATCTATTCAGTTCTGAACTGTTAGTGATGCAGTGATGCATATGTGAGGTGGTATATTAGGTCAAAAATTGGGGTATGACAGGTGCGATATTGAAAAATTTAAGCAAAAGTATGATAACTAATATATTAGATCTAGAATCATACAATATTCACTGCTTCAACCAACTACAACATAACAATCAACAAAACAATATAGGAAATAACAACCATTATAATAACTTTTATCACCAATTTAATTTATATATATCAACACTTTATCATCACCACATAAATCATCACAATTAATCACAATCGTCATAAATCATCAAAATGGCATAAGCCCTCGTCATTTTATTTACCAAACATTGGAGGTAAGACATCGTCATTAACATCATCACGAAATCAACAATAATTAATGCATCACCAAACAACTCAACAACTTGAACAACATAAACCACAACGACGACACAAACAACAAAATGCGACTCGACAATTTTTATGCATGTGGTACACGAGGCTACAACCCTCATTGTTATTGCCCGTATTTAGAGGCCATCATCATTCTCATTATGGCTATCAACAAGTTTCCATTAAGGCCGAGGTTACAACCCCCATCGCTTATGCTGACCAATGTGACTCAATGCACGACTCACATACACAACAACAACAACCAATAACAACATCAACTCATCATTTAGGCATAAGCCCTCAATGTTTCGTTTACCAAAATCCAAGGTAAAACGATCAACAACAACATCAACTCATCATTTAGGCATAAGCCCTCAACGTTTCGCTTACCAAACTCCAAGGTAAAATGATCAACAACAACATCAACTCATAATTTAGGCATAAGCCCTCAATGTTTCGTTTACCAAACTCCAAGGTAAAACGATCAACAACAACATATTTTGCATTATGCAAGTCACCAACAACAATTCATCAATCTCCAAAATCATTCATTCAATTAAAAGAAGCTTATCAACAATATTCATAATTTAATCAATTCCGGTTACGGATTAATATTCACCAAAATATACTCGTCATTTTATTTACCAAACATCGGAGGTAAAACATCGTCATTAACATCATCACATTTTGCATTATGCAAATCATCATCAACAAAAATCATGCTTCAAACCGGTGATCGGTGAAAGTGAGGAACATCCAAAAATAAGCAAATTCCTCAAAATAGCCTGCATGAGCCGACTCATGGGTTCTTATGTCGGCTCATGAGTGGAAGATTATGGTCTGGAAACGCCCAGGAAGGCGCACGCCTTCTCCATGCGTCGACTCATCACCTACTTCAGAAGTTTCTACTTTTGGACCATCAGAAGTTCTGCACCATCAGAAGTTCTGGACCATCAAAAGTTCTACACCATCAGAACTTCTGCACCATCAAAACTTCTGCACCATCAAAACTTCTGCCCTATTAGAACTTCTGCACCATCAGAACTTCTGGACCATCAGAAGTTATGCACCATCAGAACTTCTGCCATATCATAACTTCTGCACCATTAGAACTTCTGCCCTATCAGAACTTCTGTCCTATCAGAACTTCTGCCCTATCAAAACTTCTGCACCATCAGAAGTTCTGGACCATTAGAAGTTCTGCACCATCAGAACTTCTGCCCTATCAGAACTTCTGCACCATTAGAACTTCTGCACCATCAGAACTTCTGCCCTATCAAAACTTTTGGACCATCAAAAGTTCTGCACCATCAGAACTTCTGCCCTATCAGAACTTCTACACCATCAGAAGTTCTGCACCATTAGAACTTCTCCCCTATCAGAAGTTTTGCACCATCAAAAGTTTTGCACCATCAGAACTTCTAGACATCAATTATACTCAACAAAACTAGTCTGCTATTTAATTATGCTATGGCTATTTTTTTGCTATAGACCACATGTTAAACTCACTATTATAATTATTATTATGACTCCAACTATACTACTAGCACATGTGTTCATCATACTTAAAAGGTTCCTAAAAGTAATGCCAAAACAACTACCTAAACCATGCCATCCCCTTACAACTTCATCTCCTTCATCATTTTCCTTATTTTTCCAGCACTACGTGTTCTAACAGTTCAACCCAAAATCAACTTATTTTCCAAAAATACAACTTTTATCTACCAATATAGTTACACACATAATCACACCAACACAGTACCAGCAACAACAATAATTAACAGACAGCAATATTTTCAATACTGATCTATCAATTTCATCACAAAACATCGAATCTACAGTGAATTTATACACCCTAAATCCCACATAAAAATAATCATACAAATGATTATACAAGTCAAACCCCACCCTTACCTTTGGATTGAAGAGAGTTCGAAAAACTTGATCGGAATCGGCAACTATTGGACTGAAATTTGAGCTTTTCCCCAACTTCTAGCAAACCCTTATTCCCAATTTTTCCTCTTCTTTCTTCTCTCCTGCTACTGTACGTGGTGTTCTTCTTTTCCTTTCTTTTTCTAAGTACTAGTGCTACTTCTTATACTACTACCAAGGCCACTTAAAAATAATAATGGGCCACTAAACTCTTATTGAGTCTACTAACTATTACTCCTCAAAATGTTATTTCACCTCTATAACTAACTCATCCATATTTAATTAATAATTCTAAAAATACTAATACATTCTAATATTATTTCTTCGACGAAATCAACTTAATTAATTCTTCAACTAACCGAATAAAATCCAACTTTAATTTAATAATCCAATAATTAAATACCTATATAATTTAATTAAATAATTAATTAAATTCGGGGCGTTACACTAAGCTCCGGTCGTCTTCTCCGATCCTGCCAAAACCAAACCTGCAAAAATAGCAAAAATAAAAGGAACCTAAGGACCCTACCCCCTAATTCAAGGGCTGCGAATTCAATGGTGATGTTCTTATGGCCTGAAAATTCTTGTAACTAGGGTTTTGAAGGTCACAAGTAGTTATACCCTAACAATGGCACGATGCGTTTTAAGCCTTAAAGCTTGTACCTAACACGCCAAACCTGTTCTAAACATCCTCCTGAACATGAACAAACACATCAAATAAGTTTAATATGCATATAAATTAAAATTGATTCAAGATATTTTACCTAACCGGTGTTGTTTCATGAGGAGGATTCTGGGCAATGTACAGCTTGCTTAAGACCTTGGAATTGAATGAAAATGGCTTGAGACTTAGTTTTGAGTTTGCCCTAAAAGCTTGAATTTTTAGACAATTCTTAAGGGTTTGTAAGAGTATGCCATTCGTGTCCTTGATGTCTGATCTTGATCTTGTATTTATAATGAATGAATTAGGTCAAGAATTGAGTGAAAATATATTGCATTCAATGAAAGATATTTGATTGAAGTTTTGAATCAAATCTTTCTTTTTCTTGCTCAATCTTCCTTTAATGTTTTCCATGTGTTTTTTCCAACTTGCATGAGCTATCTTGGACCTCAAGAAATACAAGTAACAAGCCCAACATGCCTTGCCTCTTATTTTGATATTTATTTTATTTTAAAATTAAATTTTAATGGAGTAATTCAAAACTAAATTAAATAAATGGTGCAAGGGCGTGTAAATGGACTTAGAGGTCATGGGCCACCTTAGAAACAAGTTTATACCATAAAAAACTTAGGCCCATTTGCAAGATTTTGAATTTGCTAAGTATTTCTCTTCATGCACTCGTTCAAAAATGTCAAACTTGCACAAGTTGTATCTTGCGCAATTTTCAACATTTTGAAGTATTCTTGGACTTTTTAGAAATCTCAAGGTGCCCGTTAAACACTAATTTTGGTTTCATGTTCATTGAATCTTACATGTTCATGTACACTTCTTTGAAAAAAGATGACTTTTTGTTGACTTTTAGAAGGACCTATAATGTCTTGATCCATAACTCTCAAATGAAGCATATTTGGCCAAAACTTGTGAGACACAAAGTTGTAGATAATTGAATTATATTCAAAATAAACTTTGGTGGAAAAAAATTTGATAAAGTATGTGAAAGTTATGTCTGATCAAAGTTCTGTTGACTTTTTTATCAAAAAACCCTAATTTAGAAACTTTGACTTTTGATCAAATCTTTGAGTTTTCTTGATGAATCATGATCAACCCTTGATCAAATGATGAATGTGGCTTCAAAATCTTGATGTTGACCAAAAATGATGAAGTTTGACTATATGTTGACCACAATTAACTTTTTGTCCAATACAATTGATTCTCAATCATCTGAGCAATTGAGTGAGCAAACTTGAGTTGTGAGGCTTGAAACTTGACATGATGATACCTTGATACATATGAGGAGGTATGATGATCAGTTGAGGAAATAGAAACCATCTTTGACTTGAGAGAATCAAAACCCTAGATCTGGGATTGATTACTTAGGAGAGGGCTCATCTGGTCAACCCTTGAGAAATTCTTGAGTATGGAGATGTTGATTGACTTAAGAAATAGGAGGGAAAATTTTAGGGTATAGCAACATATATGTATGATTATGATCGATGATTGAGAATCCTAAAATTTATTTTCTTCTAAATTTTTTTTATTCTCAACACTTTATTTATGGCTATAAATAATATATTTAGAAATATACATCTATGTCAATTATTTGAGAAAGATAAATATTAAATTTAAATCTTATTGGTGATTTGATTCTTTAAATTTTGGATACTGTGGATTTTAGAATCGATTATTTTGATTCCAAAATAATTTATTTAAAGAATTATTTAGTGCATATGTGAATTTGTTTGACATTTAATTTGGATATATAAATATTTAATAATTATCTGATTTGAAATTATACATTTAGTAGGATTATGTTATTTGAGGTTATTGTTATTAATTTTTATACAATAATTTTCTTTTAATCATGAAATTTGTATAAATTTATAAAAATTTTGTTTTATTATGAATTTGTTCACTCACTAAGAACTTTCAAGAAACATTATTATTAATAAACGACATCCTAAATGAATATGACCTACATTTTTGGGTAGTGCCTTATAAATATAAAATTCTTTCCATTGAATTTAATAAATGTCTAGTAATTTTGGTTGAGTTAGTTGAAGCAACATATTGCAAAAGTAATCTATCTTGTGTAAATTTGATTCAATCGAAATTACAAAAGATGTAGTATGTAATTCTTCATGCGAACTATTATAGTCAGCCAAAAGGAAGACACAGTTTGGTCGAACAATTAAATATTTGTGATGGTAAATATGTAGTAGTTATTAATTTTATCTATGTGGATAATGATTGATGTCAAAGACGTCCATTATCTGAACGGACTTATTACTAATGTTTGATCATCGCGGAGAGTGTCGTTTACAATTAATTTTTGCAATCAAAGATTGAGAATTAATGGTGTGTTTGGTGTCTTGTTTGAGTCTTTAATTTATAAATAAAGATGCATGTCTTATATATATATATATATATATATATATATATATATATATATATATATATATATATATATATATATATATATATATATATATATATATATATATATATATATATTGTCATATCAAGAATGATGTTGTATGAGTGTAAATCTTTCAGGTGTTTATTTGATTGCACTCACACATATAAGGTGAACATGTGACGATGGTAAGAATTTATTGTTTATAAATATTAATTATCAGTGTTTGATCATTAAAAATAAATATTACTAGCAATTGATTTTATTTCCTAAAGACTTAATATCAATGGTGAACTTGATATTTTGGCGGAGTATATTTTTTGTTCTCTATAAACTAATATAGTTTATTTTAAGAATAAAATATGAACATTATGATTTTTTTGGATCTAGACCTTACAAAATGATGGAGAAACTCAAATTCTCTCATAATTTAGTATATTTAAAGTGAGACTCAAGTTTAAAAGTGAGTACACTCCAAATTACACAGTTCTATAATCTTAAAGTTTTACAATCCAGAGACATTATAGGTGTTATTTAAGATGACATAAATTTTGCCATATTATCTTTGCTTAAATTCTAGTGCTTCTAAAGCAATACAAACTCTCATTGAAGTGATGACTTTTCCTTAAGATAATTAAGCAAATAAAATATCATAAGCATATTATGAAACTATTTAATCTTGCTAAAGCATTATAGTTTCGTCAATTAGGTGACTTTGTCAAATATTTAGCATATGGTATTCTCTTTGCACAATTAAGTTTATAACTATTAAAATTATAAATTATTCTTTGATAGAATAATTTCATAAAGTGTGCAATAAAGGAAAGATTGAAGCAAGAGAAAGTAAAATATTGTTCATTCGCTAAATACCTCAAAGGATAAGGGAAAATAAAGAATAATAAAAAAATATGATATGAACTGACAAATGTTATATGGTGTTGAAAGATACATCAATTTAAAGGGGATAAATTTGGTGAAAATTAATATTTTTTATTTACTTTCACCTATTTTAGATTGTCATTATAAGCTTAAATTTGTATTTAAAATACAATTTGTAGGATGGATAAAATTTTATTTTAATATTATATTTATTTAAAATGATGGATTCAATTTGTCTTTTAAATTCAAATATTATTATAATTAATTCAGACATGGCTTGTGACAATCTAGAATTGTTTGAAAATTTTGAAAAATATAAATTTTAGTCCCAAGTTAAAGAATATTTTGAGACAAATACTATAATGTGTATTGAGAATATTGAATTTGTGGGAGAGATACATTCAAAGAACAAAATTGAGCGGGACAAAATTGGCTCTGACTCAATTCATACCGTTGGTATTTATATAGCAAATCTGGACCCTCATACGGATACTATAGTTCTTTCTCTCAATTAAAATAAGAAATTAATCCTTGAAGATCAAACTCAACATTCTCAAGAACTAGAGCATCAAGTGTCATAAATAATTGACTGAAAAGAGAAATTATATTTAGTATGATTGAAAGACTCTATTAAGATAGTTGTGACACTTGTTACTTGTTATAATTTTGGAGCTACAGAGACATTTTTTTGTGTGTCAATAGATACAAATTTTATGGTTTGTGAACATATATAATTTATTTATGAGTTTATGAAATTGTATAGAGATGTCTATTATGAAAAATTATTGGGTTTTACAAGTTCAGTGGGAGTAAGTTTATATTCCTAGTTTAATGTGTCGATTTTATTTAGTCAACAATGATATATAATTGTTGTGTGAAATTAAGATATCTCTAACAAAAGTTTAGCGATGAAAGATCTAGGGCACGTCTCTTTTGTATTAAGTATTTAGATACTTAGATATTATTCTTAAGGTATCATCAAGTTATTACAAAGGAATTTATATATCGATCAATAAAGTTGAAAATAAAACTGACATGAAAGATGTAACACCCCGAATTTTAGATTAATTAATTAATTAATTAATTTAGTATGATTATATGAGTCTAGGTGAAGTGTATGGTGCTTTGATGTTTTAATGCTTATTTATGATGTTTTGGTGCTTTGTGCGAGTCCTTGTTACGGTATATGAATGTGTATTCATAATGTATATGTGATGCAATAGCAATGACTTGATGAATAAGATGTTTAAGATGATGAGTTGTGTGGTGTAGGATGAGATAGTAAGAAGGTTTGGAATTTAAATAATTATTTTAGAATTATTTATATTTAATAATGATTTATTTGAATTATTTGGATTTAACTAAATAGAATAAGAGTTATTTTAGTGTTAGAGATAATAAGGGCAAGTGGTCATTTGTGGAGAATAAGTGAGGGTAAGATTGGGAACACCATATTAGGGGTCCAAGGGTTATAATTGACAAAAGGAAAAGTTAGGACTCAAATGATTCATTCGTGCAATCGTAAGAATTGGAAAAGAGACAGAGAGGCAGAGCAAGAGCTAGGGCATAAAGAGGCGAAAAGGAAATCGTAAAACAAGAAGAGGATTTCATAACAAGCTTCAATCTAAGGTAAGAGGTTTATCATCTTTATTATATTTGATTTAAGGTTTAGATTTTATAGAATAGCCTTAGGTTTTGGTGTATGATCAATTTGGGATTTTTAGATGAGGATTTGATGAAAATTGATGAAAAATCATGTGTTTAATGAATGAATGAACCCTTGGTGAATATATGATGTTAGAACATTTAAATAATTGTTATAGTCTGTTGATAATATTACAGAATCATAGGATTTCAAAATTCTACAATTGGAACTTTTTACGGAATCAAATTCGAAGGTCTGGAAGACCTCAAACAGCTGAAAATCGCAGCAGGATAAAGTGCAGAAAATTCAGCAGCAGGTAGTTTGTGTCGACTCAAAGAAGGTTTGCGTCGACTCAAGTTGCATCAACTCATGATTGACTTGATAATACTCGTGGCAGACAAGGAGGTTTTCGCGTCGACGCAAAGGAGATTAAACTATTCAATTTTTGACAGATTTTTGTAACAACCATAACTTTTGAACCGTAACTCCGTTCGATGCGTTGTTCGAAGCATTGGATAGCTAACATTATGAACTATATTTATGTGGATTAAAATGAATAATAAGAAGTATAATTAAAGTACCTAAGTTAGGATAAAATTATTTTTCCCCGCGTTGAATCACTATGATGTTTTGTGATAATAAAGTATGATGATGATATGACGATCCTATGATAATGCTTGGTTTATAACAATAATTATGTGATGTATATGATGATGTGTTGATTTATATGATGTTGTTTTAATTCATTTGATTATAATGATGAAGTTATGGTGTTGTTTTGATTCCTTTAAGGATATGATGATGCCCGTGATGATTCATGAATGGTGCGTACCATTACATTCATGGCAAAGTTGGACTTTGGTCCAGTGATGGTGATTAGGACTTCGGTCCAGTGATGATGGTAGGATAATTGTCTAATGAAGGAAATAATCCCATAGTGTGAATTGGGTGCAACAATGAAGTGCTCTGGTTCCAAGTAGGAATCGATCCTATTGGCGGGTATCTTTGGAGATTGAAGATGACTAAGTAATCAGTGGAGTTTTGGTACCACATGCATAAGTCTATAATGAAGCATTACATCCTCTGTGAAATTGCATTTGACGTGTTCTATTGATGACTGATGATACTTTGTATATGATGATGTATGTGTTTGTATCTAAATGAATTGGTGAATGCAGTGGTATATGATAATATATGAATTGGTGAAAGAGTGAGTATGACGCGATGAAGTGATGAACCATGATAACTTACTTATGTGCATGTTTTTCTATGTCTATTCCTTATATCTTATATAATAATTATGATTTACTCACCCTTTCTGTTTGAATGTTGCCTCTACGTGGGTAACGCGCATGTGATCAAGAGTAGTTTGTAGGAGCTTAGAGGATAGTTTCAGGATGCGCTTATTTGTTTTTCAGTAGAATAAGGGAGTCTTGCTCTGATATGCAACATTGGGGTTGGTAACGTTATTTGAGGACTATATGTCTCTGTTAACTTTGATGTTTTCTCAATTACATTGTTATGGTGTTGATATCGAAGTGGATCATGATGTTTATTTTGATGAATCATATGAAGTATCCAGATTAAGGATATTTTAAGATTTATGATTTTCGCTGCACTATTTTTGAGATGTTAAATGCATAATATTTGATTTATAGTATTTATAACCCGTGTTACGGAGCAGGAATATATTATTATTTTTATATTTTTTAATAGGCAATGATACTATTAAAACAGAGTATAAGGGATACTCCAACCAGAAACAAAGCGGAAAGCCCCTACATCCTAAAACAAAGGAGAGGTAGGATATTCCAATAATGAAAGTTACAATGACTTACAACATTGTAGTAGGAAACTAACCACTTCCGATCATTGTAGACTATTGTTCGCGTTAAAAGTGACGTGCGAGGGAATCGAATCGGAATTCGAATTCTCTGGCTCGAAACGATTTACTCTTTTGATTTGTTTATAAAGATGTCGCGAGCATCAAGCTTTATTATTTCCAACACAAGAAAAATGATTATGAAAAAGAGGAAAGCTGCAATACCCTCAATTGATATGATATGCATTACGACTAGCGCGAACTAGACGCAACGCATTGGGGAGATTCCAGGCAATGGGATTTGTTATATAAAGGGAATAGATGTGGCACCCTAAATATATATAGTTATCTATAGCTTTATATATGAATAGTTTGATATGTTTGTGTGTTTTAAATTGCTATTTCTATTGTTGGGAAAGTTTCTCCTTTGGATTTTAAGAAAGGTAGATTATGTGCGATCCTAGGTTTTGTTATTATTGTGCTCACAAAGATCATTGGGATCTTCTGCATACATATCCCTTAATGGGAATCAGAGCATTTGTAGCTCGGATCTAAAGGGAGCTATGGTTTGTTTGGTTTGAGGGAGAAAAAATTTTTGCTCGCCAAGGATGAGACCTTGTGCCTACGTATTCTCAAAGGGAGGTTGAGAAAGTCAGAGCAATCGTAGTTCCCATTTATGCTAGTGGAAGCAACGGGATGTTATTAACAGACAAAGACGAATGTCATCTTAATGAAAATTGTATCTAATCTATTTCATCACATACATTTTGAAGGGTTGATTGATTTAATCTTTCATCGTAAGTTATAGGTGTTTTGCTTGAGTGCCGCTACCACTACGAGTTAAGAAAGATGTTTTGAAAAATGATTGAATCTTTTAATTGTAAGCATTGAGTGTTTTGCTTGAGTGTACAAGCGTTACCACTCACGATTAAGAGATGTTTTTGTTTGAAAAAGATTTGATTGTATGTGATATGATAGATGAGATACTTCTTCCATAGAGATGATAAATGTCTAAATCTCGAGGAGAAATTGATTGGATTAGGGGGATGCTTTTAAGAAGCCCGTGGGTCCTTGTATTGTAAGCCCAAGAGGAGGCATTCCGAGGGTCATCGAGGGTCCTTGTATTGTTAGCCCAAGAGAAGGCATTCTGAGGGTCATCGAGGGTCCTTGTATGAAGCTCAAGAGGAAGCTATATGGTATGGCTGGCTTTGGATTTAAGAGTGGTTTCACCGGGAAACCATCCTCATAGGATTTCAAGAGTGATTTCACCGGGAAATCATACTCTCAGGGTTCTATCCTAGCGGTGATTCTTTGTATTGGAAGCCCAATAGGAGGCTGACTCAGAAGGGGAGTGTTGTCTTATATGAAGCCTAAGTAGAGGCTAAACTCAGTAAATGAGTTTTCTTATATGAAGCCTAAGAGGAGGCTAACTCACTAAATGAGTTATCTTGTATAAAGCCCAAGAGGAGGCTAAAGGGAACCTAGTTGTTAGACTAGTTGTTATGTTATAACTGAACAGTTATATGAACAATTGTGTGATATGTATTCACAGGAGTTTATGAAGGAAATATAAACAAGTGTATAAAACGAGTGTTTAAATCAAGTGTAACTTGATTATTTAGATGTGTACAACGGAATGAATATGTACACGAAGGGGTGTTTATGTATAAAGAAATAAATATGTACATAGGAGGGTTGGTACTTACACCGTGAGGGAGGCCCATTAGTTTAAGAGGAGTTTCACCGGGAATAATCCTTCTCTTAATACCAATGGATTTGGTGTATAAACAAGCGAACGAAAACAAACGAACGAAGTTTGTTTATGCTTGGATGTTTACAAAGATGATTGAATATATACAAGGAAAATTTAATATGTACATAAAAAGGATTGGGACTTACACCGTGAGGGAGGCCCATGATCGATGGAGAAATTCGAGGAAAAACTAATTCGGTTTTATCTTCAAATCAAGTCGATCATGGAAAAAGGTGTGTAAGTTTGTTAAAATGTTTTCAAAAAGGTTTTGAAAATGATTTTGAAAAGTGAAGTATATTCACAAGAAGTTTTGAAAAAATTTGAGTTTGAAAGAAAACATCTTTGAAAAGTATTAAGAAATACTTAAAATGTCTCATTTTTTACTTAATGAAAATATAATCAAAAGAAAATATTTTTGGATTTTTTTTTTGACATAATCATAAAATAGGTATATTAAATGACAAGTGTGCAAAAAATCATCTCAAAATGAGAAGTTTTGATTGGTTTTTGAAGATGTTGAAGTTTGATAGAAATATGAAGAAAACAAGTGGTAAAAAATTGATTTTGGTCCTAAGGAGGTTTGAACTCATGACCTTTGGCTTAGAATTGAAAAGCTTTACCATTGAGCCAGGTGCTTGTCTTATTATTCACACACTTCCATTTAATTATATTTAAAAACAAGTCTTTGAAATGTTTTAAAATGAAGGAAAGTAAAAAAAAAATGACAAAATAGTCTCAGGGGGATTTGAACCCTGGACCATAGGCAAGGAACATGAAAAGCATGTTGTCTACCACTGGGGTGGCTATACATCCATTGTTTTATTTCATTCTATGTTATTATATTTTAAACTAATTATTTAAATTTCTGGAAAACGAAATAACGCGCGCAATGTTCTTCTTCTTCTTCAATCTTCATTAATTCATAGCTTCTTCATTTCTTAATGAAATTGAAAGATGTAAACATGAAACTTGCTCGATTTTTAACCAGGAACATGATGGTGATGTTTAATTTCGTTTATTTTTAGTTTAATATGATTAATTTTGAACGTGTCCAGATGAACCCTAATTCTAAAAATCAATATGAAATCGTATATGGATCATGATTTATGAAATTGATTGAGGGTTAATGATCAGCATAAGTGCAGAAACAAAATGGCCAAGCAATTTTTGAACTGGAATGCATGAATCATAGAGTTAAAAGTATGAGTGGCTTACCTCTTCGAACTGAAATCGAAATCCTGTCTAGAGTGTTTCCAGTTGTTGTTTAATGATTGCTATAGCACCACTGAACCTTATGGAAGGTGTTTGAATACTATGCTTGCTTTGAAATGGTCAGGATCGTTCCACCCAAGTCCAACTGCAGCTCCTTGATGTAAGTTTCGAATTTGAGGTTGGAGATGTTACAGGTCAAGGATAATGATTTGGATCACTCTTATGAAGTGTATGGATGATGTTTGAAGTGTTAAATCAAAGTTAGCTCGAGCAAATTGAGAGATGGCAAGTTAAGGCATCATTTACAAGCTTTGAGATTTTGAACAATGATTCTGAGTTTGGGCAGTTCTTGTGATGGTTTTATGTTTTGAACAACTTCTAATTGATGTTTAGAACATGTTAGAAGCCTAAATTCTCTCAGATTTTTGCAAGGTTTGAAAATTGCAAAAATTCCCTCTTTGAACTTTGTAACTTAGAATCCAAGAAAGAAAGAAAGCTTGATTATGATAGCTTTGGTGTGATTTGAATTTGAGGAAATGACCTCTATTTATAGGCAAAGAATTCTGAATGACAAGGCAAAGTTATAATTGAGAGAGCTTGCAACTTGGCTTAAGTGGTAAGAAGGAATCTTTTGCATTTAATGCAAAAGTAACTTTCCTAACCATGGTTAATTTTTTCTTTGATTCAATCCTCTTATTCAATCATGTAGAACTGATATTTATCAGTTACAACCTATCTCTAGGTGATGACAAGGCTTCTAGAAGGAGAAGTTGAAAAAAATGACTTATAATTTTGAAGCATGAACTTGAAATCCATGGTTTTGGAGCTCTATGTTTCAAAATCAAAAGTATAGCTAGACAAAGTGTTTTTGCAAGTTCTTGGACATTTTGGAAATCTTGTAACAAGGGCTACAACTTTCATGTTTTGAGTTTTTTCTGAATCCAAATGGATCTAGGTGAAAAATGGCCATGAAAGTAGGAAAAAACCATGTTTCTTAACACTTGAAAAAATTTCTAAGTGTTAGAAATTTTTTCAAATCTTGACTTTTTGTTGACTTTTTCACATTTCTTGATTTTTTATGATCATGATGGATCATTTGAAATGTTTTTATGATTGAAAAATTTTGGTCTTGAAAAAGTTGACCAAAAGTCAAAGTTTGACTTTTTTGAGCAGATGAATTTTCATCAGATGATTCAGAATTTGTCTGATGAAGAAACATGGACTTTTGAAATGTTTTGAATCAAGAAATTAGGTCAAGATGTTGCATTGAAGATTTTAAGATCAATCTCCAAGCAAATAGGTCATTCATTGAGCAAAAAGTCAATGATTCGCTATCCTCGATCAAAACCCTAATTGGCCGATTCATGATAGATCATGAGAAAAAGTTGGGAATCTGAAGATCAAATGTTGATGATTGATTAAGATAGATCAATTGAGGTGAGTGGAAACTCAAACCCTAATTGATTAGATCTTGAACATATGAAATTTTGAAGAAACCCTGATTTTGACTTCTAGAAGCCACGCACTACACTATTCTGTTCTGAAATTGTTAGTGATGCAGTGATGCATATGTGGATAATGTAAGGTGGTATCTTACGTCAAAAATTGCGGTATGACAACTATCTCCGTCATACATCGTCAAAATAAAAAGTTCCATCTTTAACAAAAAACAAATACAAAAAGTTCTCACAAAAAACAAAGAACTCAAATTCCTCAAACGATAACTCCTCTAAAGAACCCATCCACTCATACACTCTCCTCCAAATTCTAGCCAAAATCGTACAACTCCCCAAGAGGTGCAAAATAGTTTATGTAACACCCCAAATTCCTACCTGGTAATTAAAAACAAATCAGAGTAATAAAATTCCAAACAACAATTGGGAAATCACATTTTCAACTTAAAACACAGCCTGTAATTTCATTTAAACCATATATATAATAATTTAATCAGAAAGATGAACTCAACAACCTGTTCAGTCTTTAAACATAAATCAACTTTTATAATAACTACGCAGCAGATTCACAATGTTAAACTTTTGAGAATAAAACATAGCATCTTTATCAAAACGCGAACAACCTTAAAAACAACCAAACTTCTCAATAAAACAACTTAAACTTCAAAAGTGGACTAATTAATCAACGATAAAGCAAAACAAGCGTTTATCCCCCCCGAGTGCTACGTATCAAAGCGACAACACCGACTCGAACTAATAGCAACTAGAACTTCATTCTTCATTACCTGCACGTTACCCACGTAGAGGCAACATCACAACAAAAAAGGGTGAGATATCAACCAATACAAACAAGCGTATGATAAACGATATATTAGGATACAACATATAAAGTTACCACTTCAAAAAAACATAATTCAACATATATCAATAGCCTGACAACAACTTAATTATACAACACAACAACAACGTAATTATACAACACCGAATGTGACTCAACGTAATGCACATGCATGTGGTACCATTGGAGCAGAACTCCCAACTTAAAATCTGTCAATTTATCGAGGCATCAACAAGGCACAAGCCTTCAACTTTCAACGTGGTGCCAATCCAGACCAACTTAATAATGCAATGTATGCCATGCGACATCAATAACAATGATAAATCCACACAAACATGACAACAACAACAACACACAACACACAACACACAACAACAACATAACAACAAGTCAACCGCAATTCAACGTTGGCTATAGGCCTACAACATAATATTTCATCAACTTGCAAAGCAACTTATCAACGTTAGTCATAAGACCTATAACTCAATTTGTCCATAAACCGGAATAATTCAACGCAATTCAACATCACGTACGAACTCATCATATTCGATACAGTTCAATACATCAAATCAACTTGCAAAGCAACTTATCAACTCATCATATTCGATACAGTTCAATACATCAAATCAACTTGCAAAGCAACTTATCAACGTTAGTCATAAGACCTATAACTCAATTTGTCCATAAACCGGAATAATTCAACGCAATTCAACATCACGTACGAACTCATCATATTCGACACAGTTCAATACATCAAACCAACTACAAATAACTACAATCGTTTACGAATTATTTCTACAAAATTTCAACTAATTTCGGTTAAAAAAATATACTGGTTAAAACTACTAAATTTACTATTCGATACTATTTTCGTCAATCACTTATTTACTCCCTACTACTACATACTTAATATCCTCCGACTAATTAATTTTCTACTAAAATACTAATGTTGCCACTGAAAATTCTACTAAATATATTTCTATGATTAACAATCACTGATAACTATCTCTAGTATTCACTTACTAATCATTACTATCGGTCAGTGTGATATTCTGGTCACTGTGTATTCTTCTACTAATTCATTACTAATTCATCTACCAAATTATACATGCCAAATACATAACATTAATTAATTTAATTAATACAAATATATATCTTTAATACAAAGTTCTTAATTAACATAAATGTTAGTGTATTACTATCTTTATTTTAATATAGTAATTATTAAATTATTACTAAACATCATTACATATACCAACTAAATTTTCTATGCATATTGTATATTAAAGGGATGACGTGATGTAAACATAATTAAGTAAATGCAAGTGCCCCTCGTCACACAAGGGTGTTCCAATCAGCACCCCTCCCTTCACCACATGTGTCGTTCGACACTATCCTCCCTGTCATCTGTCACCATTTGTGTGCCCCTCGACACATCTTCCTCAATGCAGTCTTATGCAATTTCGGCCAATTTTTCTAGATTTCTCCATCGGTTCAATCACAGTCTAAAATTTAACCAACACAAAACATATTTACAGCAACATAATTATTATAACATATCAATATAGATAATTTTCATTAGCCAATTCATCGACAGGAATTATTTTACAATAACACCACAACCAAACACAAAATGACAATAACAATTTCATACAAATTTAATTTCATCAAATCAACACAACCACAACAATTAATCTATGGAAAAATTCATACACCCTAATCCCATATACAATTTATCATATATCCGGTTATAGAGATTGAACCCCACCCTTACCTTGGATTGACGGTCTCTCTATAATTTCTGATCGAATTCTGATTTGACTTTCTTGTCTACATTTCCTCTCCCAACGACCAATTCTCCAAACCCTTGCTTTTCCTCCTCTTCCAATTCTCACGTATAGCCACCAACAACTTTTCAAATTAGCCTTATACTTCTCCTTTTATATCTCTTATTTTCTAAACCTAATAAAATAATATATTTCTCCATATTGTCTTATTGGGCCAACTAATCAACACCTCCAATGTTTTCTATTTCTCACACACAAATAAATCCAACTATAATAAATAATATTATACTTAACCATTATTATTTCTAATAATAATTTCTTCCAACTAATCCGACTAATTACCTAACTATCAACTTAACCGCTCAACTAACATATTAATCCAATAATGCCTCTTATAATAATTCCAAAAATTTCCAACTTCGACTAATTCCAATAAATAATTCCTTAATAATTAATTTAAATACTTATATGAATTTTTGGGCGTTACAGTTTCCTCCTCGACACGATAACTCGCTCGTCGACACCAAAATTCCTCTTTTAAACAATTGGTCCTTAGTAGGAAGCCTATTCGACATTAACCTCCAACCGAAGAAATGCAATTTCGATGGGACTTTCACCTTCCAAAGATGCTTTATGGCATTTACAACTTCTGCATTAAGAGAAGGGCTTGACAGATTGCTTCTGAAATATTGATAGCAAGATTTGACAATGAAGCACCTGTCCGAATTACGCTTCCACTCAAAACTGTCTGGAGCAGTCATCTGTGGTTGAATGTTTATGATATTTTTTCTTCCAACTGCTGCCATCGATTCTCAGAAACAGTATTGATGTCCAAGACAGTATCGCACAGCCTCCATTTCCAACCAAAATCAGTTTGCGTGCCCATCTCCTTCACAGAACAGTGGTCATCGATTAAGAAACCAAAGATGTCCGAAAAATCCTCCATAAACGTTCTTCTCCCAGTCCAGTTAGCATACCAGAACAGTATGTGATTACCATTCTCCACTGTGCATTTAACTGCTCCTGCAAAATTATCAGTTATCAAGTTTACATAGTTATCAGACAGCATGAGATCCCGCCACCAAATGGAGTCCTTATTAGTCACAACACTTTTTTCGCCAATTAGGACTTTTAACGCCGGATTTTCGTATCTATAATAGAGAATATTACTCCAAATCATTTCCTTCTCTACTGAAATCCTCCACTTCCATTTATTTATGATGTCTTTTAAGAAGATGTGACGCCCTTGTTGGTGATGTACTCTGATATATTTTTTTAAATAATTCGTGTAAATTCCTTGAGTTTAGAAGGGTGTTACAAAAGACAATAAACTAGGGTATGTCTCAATTATCAAGGAATACTATTAAGTCTCAATCATTGTCCAAAATAAAAGAATCTAAAAATTTAGAAAATTAAGTTTTTTTTATACTTTGGTTGTGGGAATCTTATATACGATTATATACATATATGAAAAGACGTACATAAAATCATTGAGTAAAATCTTGAACAATTCAAAATTGAATTGTTGAAAGAAAGAAAAAAAAGTTCAACCATGAGGATTATTGTAGAGAACAAAAGAGATTGTACTCACAATTTGGAGATCTTACAATGAGGAGATCATTAGTATGTTTGACTCTGATATTTTAGATATCGAATAGACATCCTAATACAGGATAAATGAAGGTAAGTATTTATGGCATTCAGTTACAATTCAATATAACATCACTCAAGTTATATTTTATTGTATTACAGACATATATTTTAAGCTAAAGACCCACTAATCAAAGACTTGACATATAAGGACTTTCATATGATTATTGTCACTAAGGATGTCTTATATTAGAGGGAGTCACTTCTTCTATATATTTAATAATATTATTTTAATATCGATACAGACTTTATGTTAAGATTATCTGCATAAATAATGTTTATAAGGTTAATGTTTTATAATCATTTCTGTATCGTTTGTGCAAATATTAAATTTGCAAATTTTTGTTTGATCTCAATAAAGACTTTAGTTGGACCAGTTGGAAATATACATGATTTAGAGATCACATGAAATTTCCATGCCACTTATCTATAACGATCTATGTCATCAAGTACATTTATGCGGTGGTCGTCGGGGTTCCGTTACGTTATACGTTAGTGACGTCATCCGCAATAGTCTCATTATTAATGAATAAGATGAACTAGATTGTAAAGTTGAAATCTAAAGATAAATAGCATTCAGATGCGCGCCTAACGACTATGATATAATTAATAAGATATATTGCCCAAATGAGAGAATGTTGGAATATTTTATATTCCAATAATTATTATGTGGGCAAATATATTTATATGAATTATATTAGTTATTTTTCAAATTAAGAGTCTTAATTGATTAAGTGATCAAATAGAGTTTAAAAGGTTGTTTAGATTTCTACTTAATAGTAATTAATTAATTGGTGATTAGCTTAAATATGAGTGGATGTCAAGATGGTCCATTTGGGAATAACGGAAATCCTAATTGGCCATTAATGTGGTCTCCAATATACCGTACACAAGCAAAATAATTTTTTCTCCCAATCTGAAGAGCGTTCAAGACATTAAGAGTACCGGTTGAGGAAGATCCACAAGCCAACAAATGTCGGTCACTTGTCTCTATATATTTGCATTTCATGATTACAGTTATCATTGCCAAAAGTTATTTTTTATATCTTATGAATTTAAGTATTTCTGAAATCTCATATCTTATATATTAACATGTCGTAGATCCTATAATTATATACATGTTCACAATTATTTATTATATTTCACACTGAAATATATGATATAATATATAAAACATGTATATGTGATTAATTGTGATTGAAATAATTTCAACAAGAATGAGTTACGAGTTCTTCATGGATTCCACTGGAAATTTCAGTTTTGGCTATCCCTCCCATAACCCATATTCCTATAATACGAACATTCGACAACTCGAGGTGTAACAAGGTTTCGATTTTTTCAATATGCTTGTCAATTCCAATTTTTCCTTCATGATCATTTGAGCCATTACGATTTAACTTTTTCATAATATCTTTCACAATCTCTTCAACAAGTGTGCTATCTGACCTAGAAAATAATACAAAAAAATATAAAACATTATTCTATATATTGTATAATCAAGAATGTTGCTATATTCATGGTATTCTATGACCTATGCCCCACTAACTATATGACATATATACGTGATACTTTTGCTACTCTTTTCTATGCATGTTGAATGAATAATGCTAATTTAATACTTAAACTAGCACTACACTACACTGTATAATAGACAATTGATTTAACTTTTTAATAGACAATTGCTAATTTTTCCTATCCATGTTGAATATTAATACTACTTCATTCAAATTTGAATATATTTGAATATATGTGATTTCTTTATTTTTATAACTATTATCATTATGACTACGAACTAAAAAACATTATTATATTAAATATTTATTTATTTAGATAAAAAAACTAGAGTAAGTTATATATTTTATATTAGATATCTATTATAAAAAAAATTGAGAACAGGACCTCTAATTTGTTTGGGCTGACCCTATTCTCATCTTTTTATAAAAATTAAATGAAAATAAATTTGAGTAAACACCTGCATAAAACAATTTTACAGCCAACCAAAACTAGGATGTAACAACAAACACAACAAAAGTTCAATAAAAAAAGACATTGGATATATTCACACATATAAGTGACATTTAAAGATTCTTTGTAAAAATTTAAGTTTGTTTAACTTGTAGTTAATTAATATATATTAAACATTACAAAATTATAATTAAAAAAATTGTTATTATTATTTGAAGTTAAAAGGTGTGCACACCAAATTAGTCCTAAACTTTGTCCCAAAAGAGTAGTTTTGCATTTGAGAGTCACGGTTCAAGGAAAAATCCATGTTTCTTTGGGTTATTTTCAAATGGATGTGTTTGGAAATTTAATCAACCACTAACAAAGATATTTTATGATGGAATCAGAATCGTTTGGTGAACGATGAAGTGGTGGAAAAGGAATGACATGAAAGGTTAGCACTTTAACGCTCAAATCAGTGGAAAAATAAGAAGTGGTGTGAGAATTAGAATGAATTTGATTACTTGAGAATGGCGCGTCTTCGTTCTTATATAGTGGAGCGATTTTAATAAAAAAAACGGGTAGTGGGACGTGCACCATGTGTAAGAACAATAAGTGTTTCTATATTTGGCCTTGTGATTTTGATGATGACTTTACATGTTATCTTAGAGAACAATTGTATACACTAATGGTTTCGTTCTAGTGTGTAGTTGCTGCTAGCATGTTCTGACTCTGATAGTAAGGTGTGTGACGTCATCAGGTTCTGAACATACACTATAGAAGAAAACATATGGTTACGTATTTCATTGAGGTCAAGGTTCTAAATCTATCTTGTGCAACGTGTCTAAAGAACATTAATACAAGAGGTTTTGATCATGACTTTGTGGTTTAGCTTTGGAGACCTTTTAAAGCTCTACTTCTATGTATTACAAGTTCTGAAGATTATGAAGACAAGGTTCTGCTGAACAAGTTCTAATAATCTGAAGAAAAGTAAGTTCTTACAACCAAGTGCTGAAGACTCTGAAGACAAGTTTTGTGTGACAAGATCTGAAGACTCCAAGACTTAGGTTCTAAGGCTTAAGAAAGATTCTTCTACAATGAGCTTCAACGTTCAAATATTCAAATATATGAAGCCTCTGAAGATATGAAGAAAGTTCAAAATGGTTAACGTGTGATAGTGTACAAAAGGTACATAAAGTGTTTGTGACCTCTACTCTTCTAGAGTAGCGCAAGGACAATCCTTTTTTATTTGACTGTGACTACTCTCATTATAACCATTGAGATCCAACAGCTAGATTTCCCATTTACCTTTCTACCCTTTCAACAGATCTCTTTTAAGAGCTATCAAAGGAAGACGTGGAAGCTGAAGAAACGTAAGAAACTACACTACAACGACAAATCTATTTGATCAAATCAAGCTCAACAAAACTACACCAAAGCATTGTGCAAACTCTGTAGAGAAATCATATGTGTATGGTTTTGTAAAAGGCAAGACTTGTGATCAAGTTTTCGAGGCTGGATGTTGGTGGCTCTTCTAAGGCGTGCTTCTTGAGTTTAGTCTCTCCCAAATAGACATTTAGTCCCTCAGGAGAGAGTTGACTTAGCATGAGGAGTCCAAGTCCATTTATGAGATACTAAGTCCCTCAGGCGAGGCATTTTACTTCTTAGGTAAGACTTTTATTGAGCCCTCAAGCAAGACTTGTGACCAACTATTTAGGGTTGGATATAGGTCGCGCCTCTTAGGAGTGTTTATTGTATGCCTTGGTCAACTCATCCATGTTTCTCTCCAACCGAAATAGCCCGTGCCCGAATCCAGGCTTCAACAAAAAAATTAGAATTTTTCTGGATATTTAATGACCTTGAAGATGATGTGTGTCACATCAGATGTGCCACCTGGAAATTAGAATTTTTGTAGAATTTTTTCGGAGTCACGTGCCATGCATATGATTATGTGCCACATCAGATGTCACCCAACCAAAACTTGACGTCTTTTCAAAAAAATAGACGGAAAGGACTAACGTGGACCTTTTTGAACAATTAAAGGACCACTTTGGAATTTTTTAAAGATAAGGGACCAGAATGTACTCCGAGGTAAACTTAAGGGACCAAAAAGAGTATTTTGCCAAAAATGTAATAACCCATGGATTTGCATGAATTCTGATCTGTACACTCGTGCGTTCGTACAGGTACTGATGCATTATTTGCATATGTTACTATATTGTATAAATAAATATTAATAACATAAATAAATACATTTTGCCTGTGTACGGGTACTGATGCATATATTTTTTAATTGTACAAAAAATTTAATAACTCGTGGAGTCACACGAATTTTGGTATGAATGTCCAAGCGTTCGTACGAACATCGATGTATTACGAACATTTGTTAAGAAAAACAAAATGATTTTACTAAAATAGTTTATTATTTTTGTAAGGAAAGACATATTTTTAAAATAAAAAACAAAATTATTTTACATCAATAGTATATCTTTTTAATTGTCATAAAATATTTTTTATTTTAAATTAAAAATAATTTCAAAATAAAAATATTAAATACATAAATAATTAAAAGACTACATACTTTTCTCGTGCTTTGATAAATATTTTTATTTTTATTTTTATCTTCTTGTACAAAAAATGTAACAAAATTATTTTATAAAAATTATTTTACATCAATAATATATATTTTATTTTTCATATATTATCTTAAAAAATAATTATATTAAATTAAAAATGAGTGTCGTCAAATTATAGGACAAAATATTATCAGAAAAAATATTTATTAGGAAAAATGGTTATAATATAAAAAATAATTAGAGTTGGTTTTGCATAAAACATTGAGTAGCAAATAATGAAATTATAGATGGTATAATATTCATGTTTTGAAATGATAACGTGATTTATGATTGTATTTAACTAATTATCATGTCAAGCCAAAAGAAGCATTTAGTATACATAAGCTAAGCTTAGCTATACATGTTGTAACGACCATGTCAATTCATATGACATCTTAGCCGATAAATTAATCATTAAGATTTAAGTATAATTTTTAAATATTAAACAATATGATTTTGATTTAATGGTATCCACTCAACATTCCAACCCAGCGAGCTGGCATGGTATTGATTTTATTGAATTGTCTTTATCAATTTCTACTGGAGCAAGTTTTTGTTAAAAATTCATTGTTATGTCTACGGTGTAAATTTCACACATCAAGAAGTTTATCTTCAGAAAATATTGGCTTACATTTCAAGAAATTGTGTCATGTTGAGGGGCTGCAATATACACTTACACATACCCTGCATCAGATAAACAGATTCATGCCATGAACCACATTTCAACGTTAAAGTCAAATCCACAGCTCCTTGAAAAAGGAACCAATAGAAAAAGCTTTATATTAGTATTTGAAGGAGAACTATACCAATCAAAACACTTCTTTTAAAGGGCTTTAAAGAGAGACCAGTTATGTTGGTTGGTATACTCCAGCTTCCAACAATTATCTAATTGAAACTTTGTTGCATCGGTGAACCGGCTGAAAGACCAAGATCGCGTCACTTTTTCGGCTTTAAAGGTGTATCTTGTTAGTCTGTCTCTCTTTACGGTTAGAAGCCATTCTCTTGAAGCAGACACCTGCTCCACCTTCCCTGTAACACCGATCAAACTCTATAACCAATATGTTTGCAGAACAAAAAGAAGACTCTACAGTTTGTGTAGAATATACTATGGCAGAGCTTGGTTCTTTCAAGCTTCCAACAGTATTCCCATTGGTTAAACTTCTCAGCCTTATGCTGGAGGTCATACCAAATTACTGGTTATTGTGATTTCTACCACCCGAACAACAGGAAAGTCTACAGAGAACAATGGAATAAACTGTATGATCCAAAAAATACGGCAGATTCCAGTACTGTCAATGAAAATAAATAACTGCCTATATAATTTACATTTAATAAGACTCTTAACTTTTAAGTTTCTAAGAGAAAAGAGCCCTGGTAATTTGAAATTTAGCTAGAGCAAACAATGTTTTTTTACTTCCTCGTCTGTAACAGCTGCTCATTCGCCATTTGAGTTCAACCAATTAAACAAACAGAGCAAACAATGTCTTTTTACTTCCTCATCTAGTTATGTTTTTTTCTCTTTTGCAGTAATAATACTTGAACTGATATATAAAATTTGTTTCCTCATTTTCGAACCACAAAATTCATGCAGTACGCGAACCGTTATTTCCTCATTTCAACTGTTATAAGATAATTACAGTAAGCAGTGGAAGACAAAAAAGAGAGTGAAGAAGACTATTATAATTGTTGACTTGACTATTATATAGTATGAGGCATAGCCAGTAGCTGCCACAACCACAAACTTAGATACCAACAGCATTTCTGCTCTTTCCTTAGTACCATGGCAGAATCATTTCAATTTGATATTGCTAATTCACTCCTAGGGAAGCTTGCTTCTTATGCTTATCAAGAAGCTTCTCGAGCCTGGGGTGTGTATAAAGATCTACAAGAGTTCAAAGACACTTTGTTAATTGTCAGAGGTCTTCTGTTGGATGCTGAGTATAAGAAGGACCAAAAGCACGGGCTGCGTGAATGGATGAAACAGATTCAAAACATCTGCTATGATGCTGAAGATGTCTTTGATGGATTTGAATTCCAACACAAGAGGAAACAAGTTGTCCAAGCTTCTAACAGCACTCGGACAAAGGTATGCCACTTCCTTTCGTCCTCTAATCCAATTGTTTTACGTCCTAGGATGGCACGCCAAATCCAAGAGATTAGGGACAGATTGGATAAGGTAGCAGCTGATGGGAACAAGTTTGGCCTTGCGAGAATAGATGTTGGTCCTGAACCTGTTTTTCAAAGGAGAGAATTGACTCATTCCCATGTTGATGCTTCAAGTGTAATTGGAAGGGAGAATGATAGGGAAGAAATTATCAAGCTTTTGATGCAACCACATCCTCATAGTGATGGTGACAAAAGTTTGTCTATTATTCCCATAGTGGGTATTGGAGGCTTGGGAAAGACCACACTTGCAAAGTTGGTGTACAATGATAAGAGGATGGATCAACTTTTTCAGTTGAAGATGTGGGCTTGTATCTCTGATGATTTTGACATCAGGCAAATAATTATAAAAATTATAAACTCTTTTTCAGCTCCACTAAGTGTTGATCTTGCTCCCCAAGAAAACATCAACAACTTTGATATTGAGCAGCTACAAAGTCGTCTTAGACATAAACTTTCGGGTCTTAAGTTTTTGCTTGTGCTGGATGACATATGGAATGATGATCGTGCAAAGTGGATTGAGTTGATAGATTTGATGAACATTGGTGCAGCAGGAAGTCAAATCATAGTGACAACACGAAGTAAATCAATTGCTAAAATGACAGGTACTCTTCCCTCGTATGTTTTAAGTGGTCTTTCTCAAGAAGATTGTTTATCCTTGTTTGTCAAATGGGCATTTAAGGAAGGTGAAGTGATTAAATATCCAGATCTTGTAGAGATTGGAAAAGAAATCGTGAAAAAATGTGCAGGGGTTCCACTTGCTGTCCGAACATTAGGAAGCTCACTGTTCTCAAAATATGATTCAAAAAAGTGGATATCTCTGAGAGATTGTGAGATATGGAACTTTGAACAAAAGAAAGATGATATTTTGCCTGCACTAAAATTAAGCTATGATCAAATGCCGTCCTATTTGAGGCAATGTTTTGCGTACTTTTCCCTTTATCCCAAAGATCATGTCATCTTTGTTGATGATATTACCCGTCTTTGGATAGCACTTGGATTAGTACAATCTCAAAATGGAATTGAGCAACTAATGGATATTGCAAGAGAATATATAGAAGAGTTAAATTCTAGATCATTTCTTCAAGATTTCAAACAACTTGGTTACCTCGCATTCAAGGTACATGATTTGGTTCATGATCTTGCTATGTATGTTGCAAGAGAAGAGTGTGTAGCAGTTGACTCACATACTAGGAATATACCTCAACATGTGAGACACTTATCTGTTGTTGAAAGTAATTCTACAGATAAAGCCTTGTTATCCGACTCAAGAGGTTTGAGAACTATATTATTTCCCGTCAAAGGAGTGAGCTTTGACAGCAAAACTTTGTTGGATACATGGATATCAAAATACAAATACTTAAGGTATTTGGATTTAAATTGTTTTTCCTTTGAGACACTTCCTTATTCTATTGCTAAATTGGAGCACTTGCGAGTTCTTGACTTTTCATATAATACGAATATCAAAAGACTTCCCCATTCTATTTGCAAACTCCATAATTTGCAAGTCTTGAAACTCATGGGATGCACAGAGCTTGAAACGTTGCCACAAGGGCTAGGGTGGTTGAGTAGCATTCGAGAATTGTATATAACCACAAAGCAACCAGTTATGTCACTCACAGAACTTGCAACCTTGAATGATCTTCAAGTTTTGTACTTTTATAAGTGTGACAACATGAAGTTTCGATTCAGCGAGGCACAACAATTCACTTTCCTTGAAAGATTGATTGTTCGATCATGTGGTAGCCTAGAGTCCTTGCCTCTCTTCATTTTTCCTAAATTACAATATCTTGCAATTTCAGACTGCCAGTTGGTAGACTTGTCGTTGTACAACGAAAGCCCAATCCCAAAATTGATGATGAAACATTTATATATTGGAATACTTACAGGACTTATGACAATTCCTAGCTGGATTGAAGGTGTTGTAGAGACTTTAGAGACCTTATACATTTTTGACCTTCCCGGTCTTACAACACTTCCCGAGTGTCTGACAACAATGACTCGTCTTAAGAGACTTTGGATTTCTCGCTGCCCTCAACTGTTGATTCTTCCTAGTGATTTCCATCACCTCACTTCCCTTGAAAATTTATTCATATATGGTTGTCCTAAGTTGTTCCAAAAATATCAGCCTGAGTCGGGTGCGTATTGGCCCATGATTGCTGGCATGAATATCACTTCAATTAGAATTGAAGAAGGAATGGTGAAGGAATGAAGTCGTTTACCTTGAAGGTAAATATAACATTTTGTCACTTCCATTATCTCTTTTAATTTGATATATATCTCATTCTCACCCCAAAAACCTAATGTTCAAATGCTTTTTATGCTGTGCACAAGTTTTGTTACCATTTTACTTTATATTATTTTGTGTCAGATAAGTGTTGTTTCACATCCTAAACTTTTTCCTTGTTTAAAGACATAAAGTTAAACTGCAATTGGAAATCAATATACCATGTATTCTAATTTATATCATTATAAGAACACTGAATTGGATGTAATAAGAAACCATGATGACACCTTATAATGGCATCACCTAGTTTAGTATGCTGTACATGGTTTGTTGTGTAGTTAGTTACCTATTAGTTATTTCCATAGTTGCTCCGATTAATGTTTGTTATTTCTATGATTTGTTTGAGAGTAAAGTTTCCTTTATTTACATGGCAAGGTTGACGATGAGGCGAGCGTGGAAAATGGAGACACATGCAAAGAAGAAGTCAAGTAGTTGATTGCATTGCATTGGAGAAAATGAATCTCGGCAAGAGGATATAGATTCTCAAAATGTTTTCAGCTTTATGTTTGTAGCCAAAGAATTGAAAGTGATTATTTTGTATTTCCAGTACTTAATGATTTGTGTTTGAAATAGCATTTGTCATGAACTACAATACTTGTTCATAATGTATCTTGTTGAATATTTGGTGAATAATCAAACCAGGATCTTAGATAGCAAGTTCATGGAGCATGAATATATTTACTAAAGTATTCATGTCTATCTAGTCAATTATAATATGTTGTTATTGTTGCTAATGTTTCAAATACTTCTTACGTAAGTTGAGAATAACTACTTGCATGTGAGAAAAAAAACCATAAGAATCAGTGTTTTCAACCCACTATATCCAACCGTTTAGTGTAACCTCTACCTTTTCCGCCATTAAACTTGATCCTGCAGTGGAAAGAATCATATCTTTGATATTTGTCCAATTTAAAAAGTCTTTAGTGGGAAATTACAATTGAATGAAATTACAAAATTCCAACATTAGAAATATGTAAATTATCATATAGTGATATTGATTCACGAAAAAGCAAGGTAATGAAGCATGAATTGACTAAGAATATCTACCTTAGCCTTGTGCAATTGATGACAGCTTGACCATTGACTGCGTGACATTCACATAAAATATAATGAAAAAAGAAAAATGTCCCAACAGAAACTTTCCTACACGTTTTAGACTACAATAAACCAAGATTGACTTTCATTATATAAACAAACGAATATTGATACGAAGAAGGCACAACCACCATAGCCACAAATTTAGATATTTGAGATACTCCATCCGTATCGATTTATAAATAAATTTAAAAAAAATCAAATTTATTTATAAATCGTTACGGAGGGAGTATTGGAATCGAACTCTAGTATGGTTAAAAGTAGTTTCTTAGTTTAGATAGTTCAACAGAGTTTAGCATACCGTCAAAGTTTACTCACATGTTGTTGTCGAAGACCTACATGCTGTAGTGGAAATATTTTCTAGTATGTAGATGTCGAAAATGCTAGGGTTGTTAGCATGTCGAATTGGGCCTATTTATTATGTCAAATTATTTAAGTTAGTTTGTACCCTAAATTAGCTAATAAGGAGTATTTGTGAAAAAGTCCATTAATTTAGTATATGTTAGATTTTTTTTATAAATAGCATACTAGTCTCTCATCATTGCATACAACAAATCCTAATTTATGGTGATAGGCTTATTTATTATTCTTGTGTACTTGTAATCTTGATTTAAGAGAAAATAAAGAATAACAGTTATAATCAATTCTTGTTGTTCTTCGTGTTCTTCATTCTTTTCTACCCTAATTGTTTCTTGATGATAAAGAAATATTTTATACTTTATTTCTAAGGCATCTAATTTCACAACAAATTGGTGTTGTGAGCGTGGAGAAGATGTCTTCGATAAAGTATGAGAATGAAAAGTTCATCGGAGTGAATTATTTTGGTCGGTGGCGCTTGAAGATGAAAGCCCTACTGATTCAGCAGTGTTTTTTAGAAGCGTTGAAGGGAGATGCAACCATAAATGTGGCGTTAGCGGCAACTGAGAACACAACTATGATAGAGAAATCTTATAGTTCAATCTTGTTGAGTCTTGGTGATAAGGTTCTTCGATAGGTATCAAAGGAGACGACGACGACGACAGGGTTATGGGTAAAACTCAAAAGTTTGTACATGACCAAATCGCTGATAAATCGACTATACCTTAAGCAAGCTTTATATTCGTTCAAGATGATTGAAGACAAAGTGTTGGCTGAGTAGTTGGATATGTTCAACGAACTGATTCTTGATCTTTAAAATATTGATGTAAATATCGATCATGAAGATCAAGCGATGTTGTTGTTGTGCACTTTGCCTAGATCACATGCTCACTTATAAGAAACCCTCTTGTATGGAAGACAACCTCTGACCTTTGAAAAAGTTAAATCAGTCTTGTATTCTAAGGACTTGAATGAACGAAATGAGCATAAACCTTCGACAGTTGGTGAAGGTTTGACTGTTAAAGCAAAATTCTTGCGAAAGATAGTAAGTTCGACAAGAAGAAGAGTAAAAGTCAGTCAAATTTTTATAGTGGCGAAGCATCTGGTATTCGATATTATCATTGTAAGAAGGAGGTTCATACAAGAAAAGTGTGCCCTGAACGCCTGAAAGATCATGAAGGTAAGGATAATGGCAACACATCTATTGTTCAAGATGGTTTCGACTCATCTGATGTTCTTATGGTTTCGGGAAGCAACTCATTGAAGGAGTGGATTATGGATTCAAGTTGCACTTGGAACATGACTCTAGACAAATACTTGCTCGAGGAATTATGTGATCAAGATAGAGGATCTGTATTGCTGAGAAACAACAAAGCTTGCGAAATTGCTGGTGTTGGATATGTGAGATCCAAGCTCCATGATGAATCAATAAGGTTGTTGAATTAGACAAGAAATGATATGTTTTCCAAGGATATAAAATTATCCTACGAGTCATGAAGGGGTCGAAGGAAGTCTTGAGAGGTGCGAAGAAGCAAGGCTTGTACACCCTTGAGGCTGAAGTTGTAAGTGGTTCGATAAATGTTGCATCCATGAAACCTTTGTCAAAGACAGAAATTTGGCACAAGAGATTAGGCCATTTCATTGAAAGGGGTCTAGTCGAATTAGGGAAACAAAATTTGCTTGGTGGAGACAAAGTCGAAAAGCTGGAATTTTATGAACACTGTGTACTTGAAAAATATTGTATATTGAGTTCAACAAAGGAAAACAAAGAACATATGGATCCCTTGATTATATCTATGTTGGTCTTTGGGGGTCTGTAAGGTGTCTATCACATTCGGGAGCAAGGTATTTTCTATCCATAGTAGATGATTATTCTAAAAAGCTACGGGTATTCATCCAAAAGAATAAGGATGAAACGTTTGATAATTTCAAAAATTGGAAGACTCTGTTTGAAAATCAAACTGGAAGAAAGGTCAAGAGGTTGAGAACCAACAATGGCCTTGAATTTTGCAATGAGACTTTCGACAAATTTTATGTTGCCTCTGGTATTGCAAGGCACAAAATTATTGCAGGTATTCCACAACAAAATGGTTTGGTTGAAAGGTTTAATTAAACTATTTTGGATAGAGTTAGATGCATGTTGACTAATGTTGGATTATAAAAGATGTTTTAGGATGAGTTGTTTTGGCAACTACATATATAATAAACAGACGTCCTTCGATTGTGTTAGATATGAAGATACCTGAAGAAGTTTGGTCGGGACATCCACCAGATCTCGACAAACTAAGAGTATTTAGTTGTGTAGCCTATGCTCACATTAGGTAAGACAAGGTCGAACTTAGAGCTTGAAATGCATGTTCATGGGATACTCTGAAGTAGTCAAATCTTATAGGCTATGGTGCCTAGAGCCAGGTCACATAAGGTGTATCACGAGTCGAGATGTAGTTTTCAATGAAGCCGAAATGAATTTCAAGAATGATGATGTTGGTCGAATTGCATAAATATATAAGAAGATCTGGAATAGGGAGAGATTCTCATCGATTACCCATTGGAAATATTTAGGACGAGAAGAGTCATCAAGGCACCTCAAAGACTTGGGTGTGCAGATCTTATAACTTATGCCTTAATCTCCGTGATTGAGGTTTTAGACGAAGAACCTAGATACTATAAAGAAGTTATGAGGAGTCGAAATAAGACTGAATGGCTGAAGGCCATAAATGATGAGATGAAATCTATTCATCATAACAACACTTGAGAGTTGATCAAGAAACCTGTTGGAGTCAAGTTAGTCAGCTGTAAATGGATTTTCAAAGTTAAGGAAGGAATCGAAAGACTGGCGTTGAAAAGATATAAGACAAGATTGTTTGCAAGGGGTTTCTCTCAAAAAGAAGGTGTTGACTTCAATGATGTGTTTTCTCCTGTTGTGAAGCACAAATCCAGTAGAATGTTGCTTGCCATGGTGGCACAGTTCGACCTTGAACTAGAACAAATGGATGTGAAGACTACATTCTTGTATGAAGATCTTTATGAAATGATTCTGATGAGGTAACCTAGAGGGCATGTCGAAAAGAGAAAGTAAGATTATGTGTGCAAGTTGAATAGATCTTTATATGGGCTGAAACAATCTCCTCAGCGGTGGAATAGGAGATTCGATAAGTTCGTGACACACATAGGTTTCATTAGAAGTCAGTTCGACCACTGTGTTTATTTCATATTTCAACCTGGTAATTCATTTGTAATTTTGTTGCTTTATATGTATGATATTCTCATAGCAAGCAACAATGTCGAAGATGTAATGAGGGTGAAGGTTGAACTCAATAAGGAGATAGAAAGCATTCGAAATTATGCGTATCTCAAGAGGCATACCTATAGAAGATTATCGACAAGTTTGATATGTCGAGTTCAAAGCATGTTGTGACTCAAACAAACCCTCAATTAAAATTGAGTATAGATCAGTGTCACAGTACTGAGATCGAAAGAACTTATATGAATATTATCCCATATGCTAACATAGTAGGTTCTTTGATGTATGTCATGGTATGTACTAGACCCGACATATGATATGCAGTAAGTCTTGTAAGTAGGTACTTGGAGAATTATGGAAAGACTCACTGGAAAACATTGAAGTGCATTCTAGTGTACATAAATGGGAGTAGACGCATGAACACCAAAGGTTGAAGGAGTCAGAGGTGCATTCGGTACAGACTGGCTAGAGGCAGGAGAAGGATGGGTTGCCTGACTCCTTTCTCTCTACACAAAGGCATGTTGTGCAACCCTGCCGAGCCTCATTTGATATGGTCTCTCAGTCATTACTTATGAAGAAGTACGATAATAATGTTAACTTACGGACTAGTGTTCAAAACTAAGTTGAAACCAGGTATAGACAAAAATCGAAAATGCACTTGCGGTTTTGTTCTTGCTAAAATTGGAGATGCATTTTCAGTTCCTACTGCGATCATAGAGTTGCGCCAATGACTTCCTTGTCTCCAAAATGAGTTTAAAAAATCATTGATCATGAAAATGACATTGCAAACAGTTATCTAATGATAACTAACTATAGAATTCCAATTTCTAACGTAAATCACACATTTGAGTGAATTTTACATAAATTCTAAAAATTTCAAAAATAACTTACTTGATTAAAAGTGGTTGATTTTCCTTGATTGATTGTGATTGGATGCTTGAAAGACTAATGCTTGAGAGACCAATGTTTGATGACTTCTGTGACACCCCAAATAATTCAATTATTAAATAATTAGAATTTTAATTATTAATTTAATTATTGATATTTTTGAATTATCGGAGTTTAATTAAATAATTAAATGAATGAGATAGTTGGTGGTTTAAGGAATAATTAGAGGGTGTGAGGAGTAAAGTGCTCTAATTATTCTAATTATTATTTTATTTTATTTATTGGAATAATAAAAAGAATAATAAAAGGAAAAGAATGAAAAAGAGAGTCATTTGAGAAATTACATCATACGTGAAATTGGAGAAGAGAAGAGAAAGAGGGAAAAAGCCAAACGCCGAGAATTCGAAGAATCATCGCGAGGTAAGGGGTGATTTCATTTGATTATAATGTCTTATGGGTTTTGGGATGCAATTGGATGATTAGTATGTTAGGAATCTTGAAAATTGGATAATTTAGGTTTTGTAGGATTATCCCTAAATGTGTCGAATTATAGGAATTTGAAACCGTAGTGATGTTATGGAATGTTTGGGAATAAATGAATTGAGCCATGTAGTATAATACTGGTGTTTGTTGGGTGAAAATTAGTGTTTTTGATGTTTGGATCCGTATGGGAATGCTATGGAATGAGTTGGAAACATACTGCTGTCAAAACTAGTGTTTTCTGCCACTGTGAGTCGTGGGAACCGATTCCCATGTGGGAGAACCCGGGTTCCCAGTGTTTTGGTCAGTGAAAATGGCATTCGTGGGAACCGGTTCCCATGTGGGAGAACCCGGGTTCCAAGTGTTTTGGTCAGTGAAAATGACATTTTTGAACGCAGGAACCGGTTCCCCATTTGTTCTTCATTTGGAGGAACCCGTTCCCACTGTTACTTTTTGAAAAATACTAAACTTTAAAAATTCATAACTTTCAAACCGTAAGTCTGTTTTAGTCGCCGTTTTGGACGTTGTTTCTTAAATTAAATACTCTATTTTATAAAATGAAGAAAATTATAATTAATGGATTTTATTTTGAAAAGAGCCATTTTTTTCCGATTTGTGAACTATGGTAGTTCTAGGAATGGTGGATGAACTAGTTTAGATTGTTCTGACAGGTTGGACGAAGATTAATGTTTATGTGTTGTTTTCCTTATTGTTTATTCATGATTGTATTGATATCATGTGTTGTTGTCGATGTTGTATATTCATGATGGTCGTTGATCTCAGTTGTTGTTGTTGTATATACTGGTGATAGTCTTACTAATTGAAGGGTAAGCGTTTGACATATTTATGCTTTGTGATAATTATTTTATGATTGTGTTGTTATCATGTGATACTCGTTGGTGTTGGCATTGTGTGGAATTATGTTGGAATCATATTTCGTTGATTGAATGTGCATGCTTTTATGGTGCATGCATAAGCATTCTGGTGACGGTTCATTCCCATTGTGTGGAATTGAACTTGCAGAGCCAATAACCGTACCCAATGGATAGTGGTGGTGAGGCTAGATTCTTGACCCAGTGGTGTATGGGCGAATTGTTGATTGACGCTGTTTTCCGAGGTGTAAACGGAACAGGGTGTGAACATGGTTCACGTTTGGTACCACATGCATAGAGTCTGCATTGCATATAAAATTGTAACATGTTAGGATGGTTTCCACTGTTATAATTTCATTGATTGTTACATTTGCATAATGATCTGTGTGAAATGCATTTGTGAACTGAAATATGATTATGTTAATGATAGTGAACTAATATATTGGATTGTTCTGTTGTATTTAAAAACGTATAATGCATTCTATATTGAAAAGAGATCTCACCCTTACTTTAATGATTTCAAATTAAAGTTAGCAGCTCAGGAGTCGGTGTGGATAGCTTATAAAGCTATGTCTTTTTTTTTTTATCCGCGTGTTAGTGTCATGCTCTGGTAGTTGTAACACTGGGGGAAACGTTTGGATGAGAGTTTTGTGTTATACTATATTGGTTTGATTTATGTTGGGAATACTTATTAATTAAAGTTATTCCGATTTTTGTGATATTTTCTGCTGTGTAGAACATGATGTTAATTTGAATAATTTATTTTAATAATTCCTTCAGTAAAGCATGATTACTGTTTGCAGTTGAAGTTTTTATATTTATTATGAATTGTGACATCCCTAATTTCCATGTTACTCTGATTTAATTAATATATTTGCGGGTTATTTAGAAGGGAGTGTTACAACTTCTAACAAGTTAGGTTGTAAATGTGATTGATTTGGTGAAAGTGAAATTGATATAATTTTGGTGGATTTTTATTTTTGATTTTGAAAGTGGTTGTAATAGGAAAGGAAAATACATCACACTTTTTAGTCAGCCTACAAATCACACCTTTTAGTCGGCCTACAAATCAAAAATATATTTACGGTTCTAAGCCGAAGTTATGTTTCTGATTAACAACCAACTTTTTTTAATGTAATTCATAGCAAACATGGTGCGTACCGGATACAATTTCAACTTTTATGATATTTTTAAAATTTTAATTGATGCGCTAGAAAAACATGAGGTGAAATAAAAAATTTCCATTTGAAATGTGATTCCGTTGAGCCCAAATTTCTACTCCATCAGGCTATCAGCCCGTTGGAAGAAACTGAATTTTGCGACTCTGTTCAGGTGGCCACACAGGTCGGGAGATCCAGTGGCAGCAAGCTACAAACTGATCAGAGAATAAAAAAATGGCGGCGTTGAAGGGGTTACTGAAAAAAGGTTTGGGAGAAATGGATTTCAACACCGGCGGAGGACTCATAAACTGGTTCCCAGGACACATGGCTGCCGCCACACGCGCCATCCGTAACCGCCTTAAACTCGCCGACCTCGTCATCGAAGTCAGAGACGCCCGTATTCCGTTATCCTCCATCAATGTCGATCTTCAACCTCATCTTTCCGCTAAACGGCGTGTCATCGCACTCAACAAAAAAGACCTAGCAAATCCCAACATCATGCATGTAATAATATTCTTACGAACTATCTAACCATCAATTTTTCTGTTCATAGTTTATATAAATTGTTGATTATTTGATTATATTGTAGAAATGGGTGAATTATTTTGAGACGAGTAAGCAAGATTGTATTCCGATAAATGCGCACAGTAAGAGTTCTGTAATGAAGCTTCTGGAACTCGTGGAGGTGAAGTTGAAGGAAGTGATGTCGAAGGAACCTACTTTACTTGTTATGGTGGTTGGTGTTCCGAATGTTGGCAAATCTTGTTTGATTAATTCCATTCATCAGATTGCGCATTCGCGGTTTCCTGGTAAGGGCTTTTGAGATCAATCTCAATGAATTGGAATCTCTGTGAGGGTTTTAGGGTTTTTGTAACGTGTTTTGATTTGCTTTCTAGTGCAGGAGAAGATGAAGCGAGCTGCTGTGGGTCCACTACCCGGTGTTACTCAAGATATTGCTGGATTTAAGGTATGGCAAACTGTATATTCGCTGCCTCAATATTTGCTCTGTTCATTTGTTCACAGTGAAATGAAATGTTCTTATGGAGGAACTATATGGAAGTGTTTACTCTAACCATTACAAGTGTGGTTGCTGGATTTTAATTCTTGTGTTGATTGTTTGCTATCAAGGTTACTTTGAACAGAGTAATTGAATCATGAATTGAAAGTGCATACAATATATCTTGATGTAATAAAAAATTATAATTCGTAAACATCTGATAAGAAACAGTAATATGATCGTCAAAAATATCTGAGGTTTCGGTGTTGGTAGTTAAATTTTTTTTGTTTTAAGGTCATTATGGTACTACACACATGATGTGTATTTGTCATTTACAGCATTGTGCCAAACTACATATTTCTTGCCTATTCCAATTTCCAAAGAGTGTACCTGCTCTTTATGATTGGGAAAATGATTGTAATTTTGTTTAATTTGAATGTGCTTCAGAGGTTAAATTTTACTCATTCCCTAATCTTGAGAATTTGTGGTAATTGATTGATATTTAAAATATGAATGAAATATCGTTATAAAAAGAGTATAGGGAGAAAAGAAGCAATGCTTATTCCATCATTCTCATTGGTTTTCTTTATTATTGGCTTGCCATCTGTTTCTATTTTGAGTTGATGATGATGCTCATTACTAAACTAAGAATTTCTTTGATGTTTTAGATAGCAAACAAACCGAGCATATACGTCCTAGATACCCCAGGGGTTCTGGTTCCAAGTATCTCAGACATTGAGACAGGGTTAAAGCTTGCTCTTGCAGGTACTTATTCAAAGTTTGTTTAGACCTTTTTTTGTGGGCACTGAATCATGAAACGGAATTTGGATGGATGTTTTTTTTAATATCTTCCTCTCAGTCTCCCATCAGTCCGCAAGCTAATTTGCTAATAGGTGAAAGGCTGAAAGGGTTTTCCTTATTATAGAGTTATGAATGAGACTTGATGTTCACCGTTGTTGCTTATAAACACATTATTTGTTTACTGTTGTTGTTTTCATTTTAAAAGCTTGCAAGGTTACAATTTAACTTTTGTATTTTACTCGGTCATCATTGTTCCAACAGCTTTTGAACTGTTGATTTATTCTCATTTCTGTATATTTTATTTTGATGTTAAGTTTTCCGTTTTCATTTGGATAACAGAATTGTTTGTTAATTGTTAAATACTTGTAGCCCCATTTAGTTATTGATATTCCGTTTAATGTATAGTGTATTTTATACAATCAGTATTTTGTTAAATACTTGTTCTTAAATTACGTGTATACTTATAACATGACTGGTTTTACTGAACCATCTTAAGCACAAGCGATCTCATTAGATAATTTTGTCTCATTGTTATTATTTTGTTTTCCCAGACAATTTTGGCATTTGAAGATCTCATCTCATGATCTTATTGTTCAATATGAAACATGCAAATTAAATTGAAAGCGTCTTCATGAGGCATTTGCATCAATTAGGTTTCTGAATATGATATCCTTATCAACACATCTGTGGGTATATTTTGTCTTGTAAACTTGGGTGTTTCATTAACAGGGTCTGTTAAAGATTCAGTGGTGGGCGAAGAGCGAATTGCTCAATACTTTTTGGCAGTTTTAAATACACGGGGTACTCCATTTCACTGGAAGCACCTCAATAATAGGAGAGTTGATGGGCTTGCTAATGAAACCGAGGAAAATCATAGATACGACCTGAAAAATCTTAAGCAAAGGAAAGGACAGCCTAACAGATCCGACTTGGTATATGTGGAGGTAACAAATAGCATTAATGGAATATGATAATTTGAAATTTGAACTGCTAATAATGCTGGAAATCTTCACACTATGGTTGACAAATTCCAAAACATATTTTGCATTTTCCAAGTCCCATTTCAAAGGAATATTTTTTCTCTAGTCTTGATGTTTAAACCCATAGATGTTTGTAATCCTACTTCTTTATGCCTCTTCTCAAGTTACCAAGGAATGTTGGATTTGATTACATTTCTCACATATGATTTGCGATGTTGTATATCAATGAGAATAGCTATGCTGTTATTGTGATTTATTTTTCTTTTGCTGACTCATTTGTTCTCATTCAATAATAGGATATTGTGGTGGGAGTTCAGCATGCACTCTATTCGACTCTAGCAGAATTCGATGGCAACGTAGAAGATGAGGGTGACTTGGAGAACTTGATTGACCTGCAGTTTGGTGCACTGCAGAAGGCATTGAAGATACCTCACAAGGCTTCAGAAGCACGTTTGATGGTATCCAAAAAGTTCCTTACTCTATTCAGGGCTGGTAAACTAGGACCTTTTATTCTTGATGATGTCCCCGATGCCAAGCCTGTATAAGAGATATACACGACCCCTCTTATTTGTATCATGTGCTATGGCAAATTTTGCGGTAACTTGCAAATATTGATGGTTTTAGAATCAAGCCTCTTTCTTGTGGAGGTGTTTATAACTCACATTCAACTATTCCAGTTGAGCCTCCGCAAAATTGATATATGCCCCATAGCTCTGCATAACCTTAGAGCATATAAGCATATCTTAAGAGTAATGTTCTTGGAGTCCAAAGCCTGTAAATTTTGAAGATTACCATAAATTAAAAACTCACTGTTGGTATTTACTTGATTAGTTTGTCTTTTTTTATACTGGAAATGTCTGTTCATTATAGAAAATCAATGAATATGGTGGACATCAGATGCAATGATAGAAGTATAATCATGCAGTCACAAACAAGCACTTCGGTCGTATGATCTTGATCAGATATTCCAAAATTTTAAAATAGATGTTAGATTTTTAATCGACTGGACCATCGTGGTCTTACTTTTGAGATGCATATGACTCCACACAATTAGGATCATCTTCAATCACTATGATGCATGTGTACAACATTTTATTAGCCTTTCTTTTAACTTCACTACACTCAAAAGAATGACAACTATATTGATAATTACAGTTCCCATCCTAATGGCAGAATCTGATACTATGGGACAAGAATAGAGTAGAACTTCAGCTGATCAATAAATCCAGTCAATATATACACCGTGGAGTGTTTTCTGTTACATGGGTTTTCATGTTTTGGATGACTGCTACTGCACAAGACAGAATAGGAGGAAAACTGGTGAGTGATAATGAATATAGTGATTTAGTCAACATGATTAAGGATATAGAGTTGACTGAGATGGATAGTGTGGGGGATCATTACACGTGGTCTAATAAACAGGCTGCAGGTACCATTTACTCTAGGATTGATAGGGTTATCTGCAATGTAGAATGGTTTTTGCAGTATAATAACCATGTCCGAAGTATATTGCCCCCAAATGTATCAAATCATTCTATGCTTCACATCAGTGGCCCAACAGACAGTAAGAGGAATAACCACTTCAAATTTAATAATTACCTGCTTGATTTGAATGGTTTTCATGAGATGGCCAAGGAATCTTGGGATAAACCTGTCAGGGGGAGCTCAATGCAAATTCTATGGTTTAAGCTGCAAAGATTAAAGAATGATATCTAGACTTTCAGTAAGCATTATGGAAATCTGAAACACAAGATTAGCGAAGCAAGAGCAAATCTTCATAAAGCCCAAACTGGCCTTATGTAGAACAGGCAGGATAGCAGAGTAATATAGCAAATAAAATAGCTAACTGAGGAGGTCATTAATTTACATGATTATGAGGAGAATAGGTTAATGCAGAGGGCCAAGGTTAATTGGATCAGACATGGTGATGAGAATTCTAAATTCTTTTTTGCTTACCTGTAATCTAGACAAAACAGGAACTGTATCAAATTTCTACAAAAAGAGGATGGGGAGATTATAGCAGACCAGTGGGATATTGAAAATGAAGTTCTGAACTACTATAGTGGTCTTATGGGATACAGTGAGAACAAAATCAAGCACATAGATGTTGAAGCAATGAGAGAGGGTAACCAAATCCAAGTGGAGCAAAAAGAATATCTCATCAGCAAGGTGACAAACAAGGAAATTGCATATGCTCTTAACGATATTGGAGACAATAAATCCTCTAGAATAGATGGTTTCAGTGCTAAATTTTATAAGAACTACTGGCATTTCTTGCATCAGGAAGTAATTGCTGTTGTTAATGAATTTTTCAGAAAAGGAAAGATCCATCGAGGCTTTCAAAAAACTGTTGTCACTCTTATCCCCAAGGGTGTGAATGCTAAGAGTATAAAAGACTACAGGCCTATATCTGGTTGTACTGTCTTTCTCAAGATCATATCAAAAATTTTAACTAACAGAATGAGGAGTATTATGCCTGGAATCATCAATAAGAACCAATCAGCTTTTGTAGCAGGGCAAGATATACATAACCACATCCACCTGGCTTATGAATTTATTAAGGGTTATGATAGGAAGATAGGTAATCCTAGATGCATGTTTCAAATAGATCTACAGAAGGCCTATGACATGGTTCATTGGGATGCGCTTGATAAAATTATGAAGCAGTTGGGGTTCCCAAGCACCTTTGTTGGATGGGTTATGAATTTAGTCACTTTAGTTTCATATAATTTCCAAGTGAATGGCAGTATGACAGAATCCCTTCAGGCCAAGAGGGGAATCAGACAGCGTGACCCAATATCTCCTCTTCTGTTTGTGATAATGATTGAATACCTTAATAAATGTATGGTGAAGATGCAACAAAACTCTGATTTCCACTATCATGCAAAATGTGAAAGTACAGCTCTGACTAACCTATCATTTGCATATGACATTCTTCTGTTCTGCAGAGGAGACCAGTGTTCTGTTGATATGTTAATGACTGTATTCAAAGATTTTTCTGAATCTACAAGTCTTATAATCAACCTAGGAAATGCAAAGTTTTTTTTGGAAGTGTAGAAGAAGAGATCAAGGAGAGTATAAAAGCTGCTACATGTTTTGTTGAAGGTAGTTTCCTTGTTAGATACTTGGGAGTTCCACTTAGCAGCAAGAAGATCAGGTTTCAACACTACCTCCCTCTGATAGATAAGATTACAGAAAGAGTGAGACACTGGTCTTCTAAACTCCTCAATTATGCTGGCAGAATACAGTTGGTTAGAAGTATCATATGCTCTATTACTCAATTCTGGATGCTGAATTTCCCCATTCCTAAGGTTGTTCTCAAGAGAATAGATGTTGTTTGCAGGACCTTTGTCTGGACGGGTAAAACAGAAGTGAGCAGGAAAAGCCCTATTGCATGGAGCAAAGTCTGCAGCCCATTGAAACAGGTTGGCTTAGGTCTGATTAATTTGACAGTTTGGAATAAAGTCTCTCTGCTCAAATGCTTATGGAATATTTGCAACAAGAGTGATAATCTATGGATTCAATGGATACATAAAATATATCTGAAAGGCAAGGACATCATGGAAGTGGAAGTTGGGCAGAACTGGACATGGATTCTGAAGAAAGTGACCAAATATAGGCAACTGATTGATAAACTACAGCCGCCCTGGAATCAAATGCTGAGAACTGGTATTTTTTCTATGTCTCTTGTCTACAAACATCCGATTGCAGAAAGTAATGGAGTGCAATGGTCCAATTTGATGAAGCACAATATGGCAAGACCTAAAGCAAAGATAACACTTTGGCTATTATGCCACGACCGTCTTCCAACGAAAGATAAACTCACTAGATTTGGAATGATTCATGAGGAGATATGCAACCTATGTGGAAAGGAAAGAGAGAGTTGTGAACACATCTTCTTTTCCTGTGAAAAAACCAGTAGCATATGGACTTGTTTGGCTGGATGAAAGTCACAGACCTCAAGCTTGGACCTCTGAGTTGGCGTGGATTATGCTAGAACTAAAGGGAAAGACTGGAAAAGTGCTATTCTGAAGCTTGCAGTCACAGAAGCAGTTCATGAGATCTGGATTTATAGAAACTCCATAGTCTTTGATAGTAATATGAGCAGAAATAATATAGAGGAAAGAATTATTGACTGTATAGTGTATAGAGGTTGGAGAAATAGGAAAATTAGAGTGCAAGTTGCAAATCTAAAGTTATAGTTTTTTCTTGTCCGCATAGATGGTTGAATCCATTTGGATTGCCTTGATTGTATTGGTTTTTTGAATTAATATACTTCATTTGGTTAAAAAAAAAAAATGAAAATCTAAACTATTTGACATTTGCAACCCTTAATCATCAAACCAAGGTAATGATTTAATTTTGGTAGTTAGAATCACATCCTCTAGTAATTCAGATTGACTATTTAAGAAAAACATGTAGCAAAACTTAGAACACTTCTCAGTCCTAATATTTAGCTAACCAGGTTTTTATCATCCTAAACACAACCTACAATTTTAAAATTTGCAATGATACTAACTAATTAATTTGTTGACTTGATTCATCTATCGAATGAGTTGAACTTGGGCAGAAAATAATTTGTTGAACTTGATCAATCTATCATATGGGTGTGTTTGTTTCGGTGTTAGGAAAAAGTTTCTTGGAAACTTGTTGGAGGAAATAATTATTCTTATGTTTAGTAGATGAAAAAGAAGAAAAAATGTCTTAAATTAGATAATACTCAAGAATATAAATTACTCATGAAATTATAAATATGTATTTCTATGTTAAATGGTGAGAATCATATATTTTCATGGAAATAAAAAATAAGCAACTATAACTACTCACATTCATATTAACACACATTCATATTAACACGTTATTTTATATTTTTAAATTATAAATAAAATAAAATTCAAAAATATTCTCAACACATTTTTTTATATTTTTAAATTATAAATAAAATAAAATTCAAAAATATTCTTAAGAATAAAAGATAATATATTGAAAAAGAATAATGGTACACAAAAAAGTGTGGGAACTATGTCAAAATCCATTCAAAAATATCTAAATTTATAAATAAAAAGAAGTAAACTTTTTTTTTTTTTTTTTACATAATCACTCCTAATGGTAATCGATAAAGAGTTAAAAAGAATGAAGATCCTAGTTGTGCGAATTAAAGTAGAAAAAAAAATATGCAAAAAAGTATGCACAATTATTTCCTTCACTTTGTATGTGTATGTAAGAAGTGACAAAAGACATATTTAAAATAATCTTGTTGCAATGAGACCACTTACTTCACAATTGCCAAGGAACCAAATCATAATTAAGTGAAGAGAAAGAGTTCACAATCACAATGAAATCAGAGAATCCACCTAAAGATGATTCTCAAATAATTTATCTTACCACTCCAAATTTTATCTGTCATACCTCAAATCTATTAAATGATCAAATTGTCTAACTAATTTCCATTATCACATTTTAACAAATTTACAGAAGAGACCGAATTTTTTAAATTTTCCGACGATACCGGAAATTTCTAAGTGATATTGGAAATTTGGCGAAAACAAGTAAGTTTTACGGTATTTTTTGAAAAATTTCTGATATATTGTACTGAAAATTTCAAAATTTCTGGTATCTTCTACCGGAAATTTACAAATTCCCGGTACTTTCGTACTGGAAATTTTAAAATTTCCGGTATTATCATTCGCCAATAATATCGAACTTTTCAAAATTCCCGATGCCTATTATCATATAGAAATTTTGAAATTTCCGATATTTCAATTTTTTTTTTAAAATACTATTTTTCTTATATTTTTAATTTTGCAGTGAGGACCAGAGGCAAAGATGGATCTATTACGGGACGAACCATCAATAGAACTGATGATGTGGCTCGAGATGGCGATGAGGCGTAGGCCTCAGAGTTACGTGCTTAACGCCGTCCTCCGACCGGTTCTCAGCGGAAACAGATGACTGAGCAACAGGTAGTGACGGGGTTCCGCGCACCTCGCCATCAGACTGGTAGAGCATCCACGACTATTGATGATCAGACTCTTGCGGTGGACCTTTAAACTCCTCCTGTAGAGGATCAGACTCCTGTCGTTGACCACAAGGATAGTTAGTTGTGGCATTTCAGGTTTTGATATTTGAATTTTCGATTACTCAATCAACTGATTACTCAAGACATGGTTACTGGAATTCCAAGTCTAGAGATGCTTGATAGACTTTGTGAAGGTTGTTTAGTTGGAAAGCAATCCAGAAATTCTTTCGTTTCGACTATGCCAATGAGATCATCCAGCTTTCTCGAAGTGGTACATTCAAATGTATGTGGTCCATTTGAAGAACATACCATTGGTGGAAACATATATTTTGTTTCATTTGTTGATGAGTTCGATCGAAAGTTGTGGATCTATGTGATCAAACTAAAGGACGAAGTATTTGAAATCTTTAAGAGATACAAGATACTTGTTGAAAACCAGAGTGAGAAGAAGATCAAAGTTCTGCAAACAGATGGAGATGGCGAATACACATCCAAAATGATTGAAGATTTTTGTACAAAACATGGTGTTGATCATGAGGTAACTGCTCCTTATACGCCTCAACATAATAGAATTGATGAAAGAAGAAACAGAACCATATTATATATGACGAGATGCATGATGAAGCAAAAATAATTTGCCAAAGTCTTAATGGGAAGAAGTTGTTTCGACTGCAATTTATATTTAGAATATGTGTCCTACTAAGATATTGAAGAACAAGATTCCTAAAGAAGTGTGAAGTGGCAAACAACCATCAATAAGTCATTTGAAGATGTTTGGCTCTATGTTTTACAACCATATTTCTAATGCGAGAAGAATAAAGCTTGATGACAAAAGTGAACCTATGATTCTGGTAGGATATCATAAAATTGGTGCATACAGGCTATTCAATCCAATTAAATAGAAAATTGTATTGAGTGGAGATATTGTGATTGATGAAAATTCTGCCTGGGATTGAAATTCTAATGATTCAATTAACAAGTCATTGATGAGATATGGTTTCGACGAAGAAAATGATGAAGTCGAATTCGAAGAAATTGCTAATATTCCAATTGAAGTCGAAGAAGTTGTTGACATTCCAGACAATGTCGAATTCGAAGGTGTGGCTAGCACACGTCATAAACCTCAACGGAATAGAGTTCTTCCAACAAGACTTTAGGATTTTGAAGTGACTGGTGATGATGAAGTAACACCAAATGGAGAATTAGTTCATTTTAATTTACTTGCAGGTGCTGAACCAATCAAATATATCGAAGCTTTGAAGATTAACAAGTGGAATTTAGCTATGTTCGAAGAGTTACATGAAATTGAAAGAAACAACACATGGGTGTTAGTCGAATTGCCAACACATACAAAAGTTATCGAAGTGAAATGGGTGTTCAAGTTAAAACACAATGTTGATGGTTCGATAGCAAGACATAAAGAAATATTAGTAGTTTGAGGGTTTCTTCAAAGAGAAGAACTTGACTACTCTGAAGTATTTGCTCCAGTAGCAAGATTAGATACTGTTCGACTAGTGGTAGCATTGGTATGTAACCAAGGTTGGTCGACATTTCATCTAGATGTGAAACCAACATTTCTGAATAGTCATTTAGATGAAGAATTTTATGTCACACAACCTCCTGAGTTTGTGATTCAAAAGGAAGCAAGTAAAGTATATAGATTGCACAAATCTCTCTATGGCCTCAAACATGCACCTAGCGCATGGAACAAGAAGATCGACTCATACTTATTCAAATTGGGATTTTGCAAACATAAATCAGAGTATGGTGTCTATGTTCAGGTTGTAGCACAAGATATAACAATCATTTGCTTATATGTCGATGACTTGCTAGTAATTGGAAATAATTTGGAGAACTTGTCAAAGTTCAAAGAGCTGATGACGAAGGAATTTGAAGTGTCAGATCTGGGAAAACTGTCTTACTTCCTAGGTATGGAATTTCAAATGTCAAAGCAAGGTATGGTGCTACATCAAAAAAGGTATGTCAAAGAGATACTCAAGAGATTCAAAATGGATGATTCGAATCCTGCATCCTCTCTTGTCGAACCAAATGTGAAGTTGGAGAAGAATTGAGAGGAAGACAAAGTTGATGCAACTTTGTTCAAGCAAATTATGGGATCTGTGAGGTATGTGTGAAACAGTCGACTTGATATAGGCTTTGCAGTCAGATTAGTAAGCAAATATTTGAATGAACCAAGAGTGTCACATATGAAGGTTGCAATAATACTCCTGAGATATTTTAAGGGTTCAATAAATTATGTAATACTATTTCGACGAGATTCTGAAGGAAAAGAAGCAATAGTTACATGTTTTTCAGATGCTGATTGGTGTGGAGATAAGGAAGATCGAAGAAGCATAATTGAATATGTTTTTGAAGTATTTGGTGCCTCAATCTCATGGTGTTTGTAGAAGCAACCTGTGGTGGCACTGTCATCTTGCGAAGCTGAATATATAGCAGAATACTATGGTGCTTGTCAAGCAATTTGGATCAGATCAATACTTAAAGAAATGGTTCTCGAAGTGAAGAAACCCCTAGTGTTGCAAATCGACAACAAGTAACCATAAATCCGGTGAAGAATCCAGTTTTGCATGGAAGAAGTAAACATATCAAAGCAAATTTCACTTCTTAAGAGAGAAAAGATAAATTGAAGTGAACTTGAATTAAGGCATTGCTCTAGTGAAGCACATTTGACCGATATTTTCAACAAAGGATTGAAGATTGACAAATTCCTGAATTTGAGAAAGAAATTAGGAATAGTTCAGATTGACTATTTTTGAGGATGTTCGACTCATTGGATGATGAGAGTGTGTTGAAATATTAAATTAGTTGTTAAAATATTATATTAGATTTGATTAGATTAAATATTTAAATATAATCTAATTTGTGTAGACCCAAGCCAAATTAAAGTTGTATATAAATAGTTATAGTTTGTATCTTTATTTGTATAATTCAATAATATAAATCCTTATTTTATTTATTATTCTCTCTTTTTTTCTCACTAAAAATATTTCACATAGTAACAAAAATAAGTATGTCCCACATGTCAGACCCAATTTACTATCTCTAATTAAAATTTATTGAATTAGTCAAAGCATTTTATTTTATTTTATTAATTATCAAAAGAATTCACCAATAATTAAAGAGTTAATGGTGAAAATTTCTGCACTGAAATTCTTTTTCTCTATAAAACTCTATTAGAGCATTAACAAATTCAATTCACAATAATATTTTCAAGAAAAAGTTTAGGAGTTAATACTATGAAGGATGATAGAAATGAAGAGAAAAAAGGAATCATGGTAGAAATCGTTACTTATTTTATACACACTCCAAATCGATCTAAGAAATGTGAATGCCCATAAATCTAATATTTCAAAACTAAGGATCTCGGAGGTTGTGAACATGCAAATGCACGAGCGCCATTTTAAGGTGAGGAAATTACATTTATGGGTTGTGCAAAATAATCAGCCAAACCTCATCCTAGGCCACTTAGTCTCAAAATTAAATACACAATTCGTCTCACAATGATTGTCTTAGTCTATTATTTTACACAAGTTTTTACTACAGTGCCTCTAATCTTATATTAGAAATGATAAAAGTTTTATTAATTAGAGAATAAAATTGAAAAAAATATATTAAAAATTAAAATAAATCATTTATTTTATGACACTATTTTATTTTAAATAGGTCATTTATTATAGGACGGAGAGAGTACCACATAACAAAAGAAGGAAGGATAAAGATTAGGCTGAGTTTTTATTGCTCACTAAACAACAAACATAAAAATATATCATAGAAAGAATTTGATGGGACATTAAAACTTTAAAAACAATCCAAAGCATAAGAAACATGCGGCATCCATGGTACATACCTTAAGGGAGTTAAGAAGAATCCCAAAATAGGTTAGTATCCAAAATTATTATCTAAGTCTCACCATTTCGCATCAAATTAAGGGTTACAATCAATGACGTCATCATCTTACTACCAAAGAAAAGAACTCTATCGAACTACAATAAAACTTAAGATAAGTCATAAGTTGAATTCGTTAACTAAAATTTGAGACATAAATGTTCTTGAGTTGGTCAAAATTCATTTCATCTGGGATCTGGAAACAAAAATCTCTATAATTAGAGAGAATTATAGAGTAGACTTGTTTTAGACGCACCAAAAATCTAAGACTTCAAATGAATAAAATTACGAGATCCACAAATACTAATCTAATGAAATAACTATCTTAAAAAAAGTTTTATGACCACTAAATAGTAATCTATAACTATAAAGTCTAAATACAATTTTTACCATACAAATCATCATGCAACGATTGTTGTCAAATAATTCATCAATGTCTTGATCACTTGATGGGGTAGGAAGATTGAGTTTATCTATTGATAGTTTAATTTATTCTTTAATATTTCTTGTAAATAAATAGTAAAAAAAATATCTGGTTTTAAAATAATTATATAATAATATCAACAAAACTAAAAGGGGAATAAATGCTCAATGGTGTGTTAGTTGGGCACTCCCTACGGCCCATCCATTACAACAATAATATTGATGGGATCCAGATCTCATACATCAATCATGCAACACTTTTGTTGTTTTGATTAATATTTAATTTATCTAGAACAAGTGAAGATAGTGTTTTAAAAACTATGGTATATCGGATTGAGTGAATTAAAAATCGATTAGATGATTGATCAGATTTAATTGCTGGATCAAATTTGTTATTAAATTGGTGTAAATTGATAAAAATCAATGTAAATCATTAAGACTAAAATAATAAGTGATTTTTCTAAACTTTAATTGTTTTTTTTTGTTTTTTTTTATATTTTAAAAAATAAAACTACGTCAATTTGATTATTTTAAATAAAAAATAAAAAATAAAATAAAGTAATTATATTATTGACTTGGAAGATGTTGTAGATGCAATTGATTTTGTTATTGATGATTTTGATATTGAAAAAGGAGATCTCAATATTTAAATAATTTTTCCTCAAAATTAAATATAGTAGATAATAGAGTTATTTTGTTATAAATTATTCAATTAGATTATGTTGCAATTACTAATTAGGCTTTGTTTGCCATTAAATTTTATAATTTTGTACTATTTTCTTATATGTGGTATTTATGTTTAAAATTTGAATTTAAATTATGAACTTTTGAATTTATTTATGATATGGTGTTTTTAAAAAATTTAAGTGTTAATTATATTTTCTAGAGACTGAATCATTTGGGTCGACAAATTTTATATTTATATAATTTTGTTATAATAATTGGTCTATTTAATCAAATTATTTGATTCAATCTGTCATATATTTTAATAAATATATTTTAATAAATAATTCAATAATTCGATCAATAAACCAATAATTTAAAATCTTTACCGATTTAATTTCTAATTCAATTTTTAAAACACTCGCTAAATATATTACAATATGGTAGGTGACAAATGAAAAGAGAGAAATCATACGACCATTCATATGAAAAATGTTGCGAAAAATAGAGATTATAAAAAATGGTACTCCTCTCAAAACAAAAATCTTTTAAAAGGGAAGTATTATTCATCAATATGATCATTGATCATCATTAGATGAGATATTTATGAAGGGTAGAATGTACAGTAAGAAGGTTGACTTCTTATTTTAATAAAAGAGGGATGCTATGTTTACAATGCAATATTGACACCGAGTCCTACACGTAAATTCTCAACTTCAAATTTTCATGGCACAAATTTTAATGTCTATATAATAATATATAAAAGAAAAAAGACATGTATTAACGTATGATTATACGGTGTATATGTCACAATCAGTGTATAGATATCATTAGTGTTAATAAAATCATAGTATTTTGTAAGATATACACCATCCAACTAATTTATATGCAAAAAAAAATCATTTTATTTGTAACAAATTATAAGAAAAGAACATCAACTTTATACCATTTAATTTTTTTATTTTACAAAAATCATCTTTTCCAAAGCAAAATTAAATATAAATTACATTTAATTTAGTTTCTCTCTTATTTTTTCTATAAATAACAATCAATCAAAATAATTTTTACATCTTCTTATAAAATATATTTTTTAAAAAACACAAAAATTTAAATTTTTTTAAAAAGTGTGAAATATTATTTTTTTACTTATAAATTAATACGGAATAGTATGTGCCTAGGCACTGAGAAAGTAGACTACTTATTTTAATAAAATCATAACTTAAATGTGCCTAGTCACCGATTCATTTATTGTTATTGATGATCCTATTTTGTGATAATATTTATTGGTGTAACATTTAATAGTTCCTATAGTTTTTATTATAAGAGAAAATATATTTTTAAATTTATTAAATAAATTATATATTTAATTTATATATAGAATAAATATATTATTAACTCAACAAATATAAAAACCGATTTTATTTTTATAACAACAATTAAGGAAAATAACATGTCTATCTATTATCAATCTATTAAAAGTAAAGTATCTGGAAATTCCAAGTCTAACCTTTTGATTAAATGTTATAACTTTTCTTATTCCAAGGGTATAATAGACTAATCAACACTATGCTGTTACCATATTCATTTGGCATTTAATTTTGCTGACATGTCAATCTATCATAATTTTACACTATTTTTTATTTATTTGATTTATTAATTTGAATTATAATGTTTGACTCACGGTTAGTGAGGAAGGAATTGGAATGGCCAAATTAGATCTATTATAATTAAATGGAATATTATTCATTGCATGATTTAAAAATACTCACTATTTATCATTACACTACAAGATTAAATGTATATTATTGGAGATTAAATGTATATTATTGGAATTAGAATGGATTATTTTGATATTCCAAGATATCACAACTTCCCATGTTTTCAGTTACCCTATATATAGTCATTCTGAACTCTTACTCTTTCATTCTAAACTCTTACTCTTTCACTCCTCAATCTTCTTCATTCTCCATTATTTTCAAAATGTTACGTATTATTTTCCAATTCTTCTTCATTCCCATATTTTGATTCTCTGTCGCTGACATGTCAATCTATCATAATTTTACACTATTTTTTATTTATTTGATTTATTAATTTATTTTATTTAGATTTGAATTTTATTTATATTTGAATTCCAATTCCAATGTTTCATTCACAGTTAATTTATTTATATTTGAATTCCAATGTTTTTTTTTGAATTCTAATGTTTGACTCACGTTAATGAGGAAGGAATTGGAATGGCCAAATTAGATCTATTATAATTAAATGGAATATTATTCATTGCATGATTTAAAAATACCCACTATTTATCATTACACTACAAGATTAAATGTATATTATTGGAATTAGAATGGATTATTTGGAATAATGTATATTATTGGAATTAGAATGGATTATTTTGATATTCCAAGATATCACAACTTCCCATATAGAATGGATTATTTTGATAGATATTCCAAGATATCACAACTTCCCATATAGAATGGATTATTTTGATAGATATTCCAAGATATCACAACTTCCCATATAGAATGGATTATTTTGATATTCCAAGATATCACTCCTCAATCTTCTTCATTCTCCATTATTTGAAATAACACTTAACACTATTTAACGCTATTATTATTAATTATTACTATTAATAATTAAAATGGTTCACAAAAATAATCACTAATGTTGTATTTCAAAATCTTGGATTCTATTAACAATTATATTTATTATCATATAACCAAAAACTTTATTCATTTTATGTCTACAATCATTTTATGTGGTTTAACAAAAAAAATTGAATGACAACCATACAATCAAAGTGATTTTCTACCCATTCATTTTTGCATCACCGTTGGAACCACAAGTTGCAGCAACGGCAAGACGTAAAAGGAAGCAGATTAACAAGAACTGATGAAAACACAATCAATCCCATTGAAAACTCTCAAAGGTATTATGTTCCAACCATGGTTAATATCAGAACACCACTATCTGATTTAACTTCATCAATCTTTAATGAAAGAAATATGAGTTCACCTTCACCAAGATCTTGCATCAAGCAACTCAAGTACAATGAAGAGTTTCAATATTGTTTCTACAAATCAACTGCTGCTTCAGCACGACAGCGGAGGAAAAGTATTATGGAAGGTAAGATGCCCCAATCTTACAAACTTCATAACAACCTTAGCAATAACAGTGGGGGTCCTTTCAGGATAAATTCTCCATCCTTTTCGCATTTCAAAACACCATTTTCTGATATAGCTTCCTCATATTCTAACCAAAGAAACATAAAACCTCATGCACCGCCAAGTTGTTCTATTCAAAAATCAAAAAAACAGTTGACTGTTACACCTCTTTCTGATATAACTTCCTCATTTTCTAATCAAAGAAATATGGAACCTCATGAACATCCAAGTAGTTATGTTCATAAATCAAAAAACATTGAATGTAGGTGTTATTCAATCCATGACGGTCAAACTCTTCAATTATTTTGGAAATGAGAATCATAATCGCTTTTTCATCCACAAGCAATATTCCTATACAAGAACCCACAACATTCACTTCAACTGGATGTTAACATTGAGAGTGATTACTCGTGATGAGACGGTAATGATGATTCTCTCGTGATAGCTCATGTGAATTCAATGCCGCATATGCAAATTATGACTCAAGTTCCAATATGATGACGAAGATGTCTATGACTCCAATTCTACATCATTTGATTCTTTAAATATTGGTATTTATCATTAAAACCAACTTTATTTCTTCTTTAAATTCATTATACATATCAATTTGACGTTGTCCATTACATGTTGCACTTTGATACCTGCTATGATTTAATGTGGATTTTAGTTATAATTTTATTATTTAATATGAACGATTTTAGTTATAATTTTATTATTTAATATAAACCAATTGCTCAACTACGTTTCATTTAAATAGGTTATTCTGATATTGGTGATCCTATAGTTGAATGCACACAATGTGGGGCACTTATGTGGTATCAAGAAAAACGACAAGCGAAAACATAGTGCGTTCCTAAGTTTCAACTATGTTGTGGAAAGGGAAAGTTGTGTTGCCACTGAAAACACCACCACTATTACTACAACGTCTTTTGTTTGATAATAGTGAGATAGACAATGAAATTATCAACAATTTTGTAGAATGTACAACATGATGTTTGCTTTTACGTCTCCGGAATGAAATTCGACAATGATTTTTAGTGAAGTGGACCACCTAACATAAGAATTCATGGACAGACTTGCCATCGAATTGGGAGCATGTTACCTTTAATGGACAATCTGCAAAATTTGCTCAATCGTATGTTTACGACCGACAATGAGATTCAACATAGAATTAAAGGAATTGGGTAATTTTACCAAACTTTGTTTTCTTTACAACATATTAAATATTTTCATTGCATCATAGTATTTCCTTTTATATGCAGGAACAACCCCAATATTATTCCAGAAACAGTTAGTAGATTGAAGGACATGTTAGATGAGTTCAACACACATGCCAAATCTTTTAGGATGGCAGCAGATAGATTAAAGGATTGTCCTTTGCCTGATCTCAAGCTTAAGCTAATATCTGATAGATCAACAGATGGAAGGATTTATAACCAACCTACTGTTTCGGAGGTAGCCGCCCTAATAGTTGGTGATGTTGATACGGGTTCTAAGAGGGATATTCTTCTTGAAAGAAAGAGCGGAAGGCTAAAAAGAATAAGTGAGTTTCATTCAAGTTATCTGGAATATCAATATCCACTTTTGTTTCCTTATGGGGAAGATGGTTTTAGACTTGGAGTTCTTCTTAGAGAAACTAATACCAAACAAAAATGAAGAGGAATAAGCTTACCATTAGAGAATGGCTTGCTTTTAGGATTCAATGCAGACATAACGAGGCACAAACTATATTGCGGTCAAGAAGGTTGTTTCAACAATTTTTGGTTGATGGATTTACTATGATGGAGTCACAAAGATTGAATTATATTCGAAAACATCAGAAAAAGCTGCGTGTTTCTAAATATTGCAATTTGAGCTCATCTGAACAGAATGCAAACACTCAAGGATCAAACAAAGGTAAAAGAGTGGTTTTACCTTCAACTTATGTTGGAAGTCGGAGGTTTATGGAACAACTCTATTTTGATGGAATGGCAATTTGTAGCCAAGTTGGATTTCCAGATCTTTTTATCACATTTACTTGCAATCCTAACTGGCCTGAAATCCAAAGGTTGCTTAGCAAAATTAACTTGAATTCTCGAGACCGTCCAGATATCATCTCAAGAGTCTTCAAAATTAAGTTCGATGAGTTGTTGTGTGATCTAACAAAAAAGCACGTGTTAGGGAGAGTGATTGCATGTAAGTCAATTTAATACCCTTTCAGTCGAGTTATATTTTTTGACATTAATCTTATTAAATATGTAATATGCATCGTTTTACTAAGTTTAAACTTACTTAATTTCAGATATATACACCATTGAATTCCAAAAGCGGGGTTTACCACACGCCCATATACTATTATTCTTGCATCCTTCAAGCAAGTATCCGACTCCAGATGATATAAACAAGATCATTTCAGCAGAGATACCAACGGAAGAAGATGATAGGCAACTCTACCATTTGGTCAAGACACATATGATTCATGGCCCATGTGGTTTAGCAAATGCGAATTCAACTTGCATGAAAAATGGAAAGTGCTCAAAATACTTTCCAAAGAAATATCAAACCGAAACCATTGTTGATCAGGATGGATATCCCGTGTACCGAAGAAGAGAAACTGGTAATACAGTGCTGAAAAAACACGTTCAACTTGATAACAGATATGTAGTTCCTTACAATCCATATTTGTTGAAGAAATTCCAAGCACACATCAATATGGAGTGGTGTAATCAAAGTACTTCAGTTAAATACTTATTTAAGTATATTAACAAGGGGTATGATAGAATTACTGCTGCTGTTGTCCAAACTGACGGTGATGGATCTCCCTCGGTCAGAATGGTTGACGAAATCAAGCAATATCTTGATTGCAGATATATCTCACCAAGTGAGGCATGTTGGAGACTTTTTTCATTTCCTATTCATGGTAGATCACCCGCAGTTGAAAGGTTGTTCTTTCATCTTGAAGGAGACAACTCTGTTTATTATACCGATTATGAATTGATAGATGAGGTGCTTGACAAACCAACTGTGAAAGAATCTATGTTTACGGCATGGATGGAAGCAAACAAAGCATACCCAGGCAAAGAATTTGACGTACTCACAATTTCTTTCCAAATTTGTTTATGATAAAAGATACCGTCGATGGAGACCGCGTAAAGAGGAAATACAATTGGCGACTTATTTGGGTCCCTCCAAGTACGGGTGAGTTATATTTCTTGAGAATGATGCTAACGTCAAAGGTCCAACTTGCTATGAGGATATAAAATTTGTGGGTGGAAAAGTTCAGGATTCTTTTAGGGATGCATGCTTCGAAATGGGCTTTCTTAACGATGACAAGGAATATGTTGCAGCCATCGAAAGCAAAGAATTGGGGTTCGGGCATTTTTACGAAAGTTATTTGTCACTATGTTACTATCCGTCTGTCAATAGACCATGACATGTTTGGGAAAAAACTTGGAGGACGTTATCTGATGGTATCCTCTACCAACAAAGGCAAAAAACAAATAGAAGAGGTATGAACACTTTATTAAACTTTTTTAAGTCAACAAATATTATTTTCCGAATGCAAGTTGTATCTTTTTTTATTACAAAATATAATGATATGAACTTACTTTAAAATATAATTATTCTTCATCCATATGTCCCTTATTTAATATGTTTCATAAGGTATGTCCATTTACGTAAGAAACATTTTCATATTTGTCATTTGTCATGTATGTAAGTTATTTTCTTAACTTGCAGCTGCAACAGTGTCTTTGGTTCCATTTAATTTCACGCAGCCGCAACATCAACTGTTTGATTTATGTTCAATGTATTTCAACATCACGACAGCAGTTGCATCATACATATGTAATTATATAGAAAACTAATGATAATTTTTTAACAGAATTGCAGCTATCGGACAATGAGTTAAAGAATCTCACACTAATTGAGATTGAGAACATGATGCAATTGAATCGAAGAAGTTTGCATGAATTTAAATGTATGCCGTATCCAGATTCATACATCACAAAACATGTTGGCAATAGGCTTATTTATGACGAACTTAATTACGATGCCGATACCGAGAAACAGAAATTCCAAGAACTTTTTCATGCCCTTACAGGTGATTTATTTTCTTTATACTATGAATTACAAAAATGATTTTTATTGTCCTTGCACTTATAATTCTTGGTTTGTATTTTATAGATGAACAACGTTTGATATTTGAGAAAATCATGGATGTTAACAAACAGTGGAGGGTATTTTTCTTGCATGGTTACGGAGGGACCGTAAAACTTTCATGTGGAGAACACTATCAAGTGCACTTCGTTCTCAAAAAAATTGTTCTTCTGTTGCTTCAAGTGGGATAACTTCGTTATTATTGCCGGTGGAAGAACACACTCAAAGTTCAAAATACCTGTGCCAACGCTTGACAACTCAACTTGCAACATCGACAAAGACACCAAACATTCTCAATTATTTGAAGCAACAGATGTGATAATATGGGATGAGGCACCTATGTCTCACAAGAACTGCTTCGAAGCATTGGATAAAACCCTTAAAGATGTAATGAGCAAAAAGGGTGTTGAGAATACTATTTTGGTGGAAAAGTTGTTGTATTTGGAGGAGATTTTAGATGATTCTTCCTGTTGTTCCAAGAGTCATGCTCGATATTGTTCATGCATCAATTAGTTCATCTTATGTATGGGATTATTGCCAGGTTTTAACACTATCAAAAAATATGAGACTTCAAGAGGGAAGAGACAACACAAGTTCTAATGAACTAGCGGAATTTTCAAAATGGATTTTAAATGTGGGTGATGGTAAGATTTGTGAACCAATGATGGTTTGGTTGATATTGAAATTCCTCAAGAGCTATTAATATCAAATTTTGATGATCCTATAAGAGCAATTGTTGAAAACACATATCCCAATTTGTTGGAAAAATATCAAGATGTTGAATTCTTACAAGGAAAGGCTATTCTTGCTTCAACCATTGAAGTTGTGGACAAAATCAATCATTATGTATTAGACTTGATACTGTACATATATATATATATTTAGAACATAGTTTTACTAATTTATTTATGTTTTGCTTTTAAACTTTTTTAGGAGAAGAGAAAGAGTATTTGAGTTTTGATTCCATTGATAGAACAGATTCAAGTTATATGAAGCATATGAAGTTCTAACTCCGAATTTCTCAAGAATTAAGAACGTCGTGGCTTCCCAATCATAGGATCAAATTGAAGGTTGGTACACCTATTATGCTAATGAGAAATTTGGACCAAGCCGATGAGTTGTGCAACGGAACAAGATTAATTGTTACAAGATTTGCAAATCATGTCATTGAGGCAAAAATCATGTCTGGAAAGAACATAGGTAACATTTTTTACATTCCACGAATGTCTATGTCACCTTCTGATTCACCTTGGCCATTCAAGTTGATTAGGAGACAATTTCCGATTATTGTCTCCTATGCAATGACAATTAATAAGTCACAAGGTCAATCTCTTGATAGTGTTGGATTGTATTTGCCTACTCCTGTGTTTAGTCATGGTCAATTATATGTTGCAATTTCAAGAGTTAAGAGCAAAAGTGGGCTAAAAATCCTAATTCATGACAAGGAGAATGTACCGTGTTCTACTACTACTAATGTTGTGTACAAGGAAGTCTTTCAAGAATTTTGATAGTTGGTAAACTTTATATCTTATACTTTACGATTCAAATTAAAAAACTATTTTGAATTAAAATAAATAGTATGTACATTTTCCATGTATTTCAAGAAGTATATAATTTTTCCTATTTGTTCATGCAGACGTGATTTGTTGATAGGACTGACGCTTGCTACAAATATGGAGTTAAATGCCAACATGGTTTACATGAGACATATACTCAACTGAAAACATGGTAACATACTTAATAATTTAATAATCTATAAATGCAATGTGAATCCAGACGAGACCCGTGCGATAGCACGGGTTTGTTACTAGTTATACTTTAAACCGATAAAATTTTCACTTTAAATGTATACAATTCTACTTACATTATTAAATAGAGTTGATAAAATGGGTCAGAACATATTGAACTGATCTGTTCTCCGTTAAAAAATGATGAGTTATATTAGTCTTTTAGATCCTTCATTTATTAAAGTCCACTCCGTTAAAGACCGTCGTCTGATAAAGTCCACCTCATCAAAATTTGTTGTCCGCTAAAGTTCGCCGACTTTATTCCTTCAGTTTGTCTCACCTTAAGTCTGTCTATGTTTAGTTAATTATAGTAATTTGTATTTTTGATAGTTTTATTTTATACATTTATTTGTGAATATATGCAATATTTTTTTAGTAAAATTTGTTAAACCATATTTTAAAAAAGAAGGGAAAAATTTAGTTAAAATATATAAAATCTATTAATCTATTAAAAATAAAAATAAAAAATAAAAAGGTAGACGAGTAAGTCTGCGTCGATCAATCCGCCTTTTCGGTGGGACGAGCTAGACTTTTGTGTCCATCTTTACTTGACGGATTTATCCGTCCCAATCTTTTTTGACATACTTAAGTTGAAGTGGAGTGAGACAGGACAGACGGTCTGTTTTATCACTCCTATTATTAAGAAAAAGTTTACTACAATTACTATTTTAAGAAAAAAAGTTATAGTTCAGAATTTTAACAATCGATTTTTCTATATTTTAAAATTTTATTTTAATTCTTTTCCGTTCAATTTTTTAAGCAAAATTGTACCAAAAGTCCTTTTAAGTTTTTTTTATTTATAATAATTGATCATTTAATTTTTTAAATAATTTTTTATTTAAACTCTCAAATGAATACTTCGTTACTCTTTTTTAACATAATGAGTATGTTAATTATAAATACAATTATTTTGAATAATATAAAAATAATAAAGTATACTTAAAAATACAATAATCATAAATTTTTAAACGTTCAAATTGTAATGAAAAAGAGGTAAAATCAATTTTAAGGATCAAATTTTATATATATATATATATATATATATATATATATATATATATATATATATATATATATATATATATATATATATATATATATATATATATATATATATATATATATATATATATATATATATATATAATACGGAAAGGACCATATTGTAATCTTTCCATCTTTTTATTATAGTTGTCTTGTGAAGGATCATACTCCTATGATCTCCGATTTAATATAAGGAAAATTGATTTTTTTTTAAATTTATTAAATAATCTAGTATTTATCAATAATCAGATTTTTTTTCTTCAATTTACTAAATAATATAGTATTTATCAATAATCAAATATATTAATTATTTAGTAAATTTTAAATTTGATCTTTTATATTAAAAATTAGAGAGAATATTATAAATAAAAAATAGTTTTATAATAATTAAAAAATAATTAAATATATTTCATTTTAAATTTTTTATATAAAACACAAAATAAATTTATTAAATTATCCTCGTTGATGGTTAACTAACCAAACATGCATCAAATACTTTTGAATTAATTTTTTTTTTTTGAAGAACCTAAAGAAATTATGTCAAAGCTAACTGATTATCAATGAGATTTCAATTATCTGAACAACTGAAGTTTAACTTTTTCATACATAGTGATCGTACTTGATCAGAAGGATTGTTAATGACCCAAATTGCTGATGCGGTTGAAGAAAGGTGGGAGATACCTACAAGACACTCTGATGCCAAAGCGAGAAAAGACTATAAGAGAGAGCAAGTAGAGTGAGAATGAGAGAATGAATACCTGACCCTATCGAATGAGAGGGTATTTATAACCCTCAGCGCTGGGCCAAGGTCCAATTAGTGGATAACTTAGCGAAGCCCACTAAGGAGCTGCCAGAGTTTGCGTGAGTAAGAAGTCTAACACGTGGCCTCCTCCCTAGTCTGCAGCTCTGAGATATAAGGGGTGGTTGACCCGTTATTTTTGGAGGACATGGTGACGGTTAAGTAACCGTTGGCCACGTGGCCCTAACACGCACGTGGGAACATCCCTAACGGTTATGGGCAAATGGGCCTTCGGGTCCTTAATGCCCACTGGATTGGGCCCTAATAGCAGTGGGTCAGGTGCTGGTCCAGTTCAAAATAGGAGCCCCCCAAGTTATCGTTCTTGAAGAGAGCGATGACTTTGAGTCAATTCGCCCGTCCGTCGGGGACTCTGCTCGTGAGGATTTCGGTCGTCGAGGAAAAGGATTTGTCCATGGCGTGGCGCATAGTTGAGTTATACTGTCGAGTAGATCGTCACGGGTACGAATTCGCTTTCGCCTCCAACTAGAACTGTGCAGGCCGAAGAACTAACTGTGAACGAGGTGTCACGGCGCGTGGGCTCATTTACACGCTAGCCTATGGATGACACGCGCCACATGTCGTCATCTAGACCACGCGTCCAATTTGGGGGAGGTGCGAGAGGCTCCATAGGACGTGACTCTTCGTATGCCTGTCAAATTTTGGTTATAAAAGGAAGTTAGGTTTTTTATTTGACCTATTCTCCCTTCGTTCCTTCAGTTTGAAATTCAAGATTCTCTGTCCGAGGCTCCATGGATCTTCAAGTTTTCTCCAATGATCTCCCACAAACAAGTAAGTGTTCCTCAGTTTCTTTATATGTTTCTTCATAGATATGGGATTTTGGGAAGAACATTCATGGAGATGCTTGAGTTTCTAATGAATGTTCATGCTCTTGGGATGGATACACCGAGGATATTCATGAACATCGCGAGGATGGTAATGAATCTCTCGGGGAATTTTATGGAGATCTTGGGGACTGCCATGAATCTCTCGGGGAGTTTTATGGAGATTATGGGGACTACCATGAATCTCTCGAGGAGATGTATGAATATCTCGATGAACGACGGGAGATTTTTGGGGAGACGCGTGAATGTATCGCATAATGGCTTGAACCCCTCGGGGAGATTCATATAGGTTGAGGGGAATCGCAATCATACCAGGCATTAATGGACTCCCACGGGGAACGTGAGTCATCTCCTCCTAGGCAGATATCCCTTCAAGGAGATTGATCGAGCCCCTGAGTTTAAGGGTCGAGCCATGGGCAATCCCGTGTGGCGTTTGTTACGTCGAGCATCTCGCCTTTTCACTTGAATATCGGTGGAAGGATGGATTTTATGACGTCGAACTCACTTGTTCTTTTGCTGCTTTTCAGGTACTATGGCATAACCAATCGAGGAGACATGCATAGAAGGTCCGAGCACCCCACGATGTGTTCGGCGTGCCGTAGATTTGTCGTCGGTCACGACCGAACCGCAAAATTTCAAGTCTGAGTTTGTCGATGATCCTTCCTCGGCCTTCAATATGATTGAGGACTTGGACGAGGGAATGGATCCCTCATGGGCCGTCCAAATCCCCGACGAATCAAGGAGGATTTTCTCCGCCTACGCAAGGACTAGCTTCCCTATGTATGAATTTGCCTTTCAGGAGGCGAGGATGCGTATACCCTTTACAAGTTTTTAGACTGGGGTGTTTATGTGATTAGATATGCCCCCCTCACAACTTCATCCGAACGCCCTGGTCTTCATGCGTGTGTTCGAACTGGTTTGTCGTTACCTTGATATTGGGGCCACACTACCGCTCTTCTTCATGATCTTCCACCTCCAACGACACATGGTCGACGGTCTCCAAGCCTAGGTGGCGTTCAAGCAGTCGGGGAAGCTGTTTCGCCCTTATCTGAAGTCTGCCAGTGACTTTAAAGGGCGGTCTACATTGTGAAGCCTCTTACTAGGGAAGTCGAGGACACGCTATACACTCGGTTCGTGGAAGTTGATGAACATGGCGACCGGGTCGAGCGGCTAACCGCATGGTTTCTGCTGGAGTGGGAGAGGAAACATTACAATCGGGGAGCAAATTTTTATTCCGTGAAACACGAACAATTAGATATGGAATATCAGCTCTCGGATGAGAAGTTGGAGAACTATGTCAAAAGCTTTACCCCGACTATCTGTGTGGACCGGGAGGAGAATGTCCTCCTGGTTGCTTATGGGGAGATTGAGATAGTTAGTCGATTTATAAACTCAAAAGCCCTTCTAGATTTCCCATCGGATAGGGACACGTTGGCACTTCTAGGTAACTTCTTCATTGGTCCCCGCAAGGTCTTATTTTTACTAATTATGCTTGTCTAATTTTGCTTGTTTTTGATCTTGCAGCTCGGATGGCTTCTCTCGAGGAACGCATGTTGAAGTTAAAGCCGAAGGTTGCCCGAGGTCTTACTAAAGATCGTGTTGCTGAATTGTAGGAGCAAGCAAAGAAAGGCAACCAAACAGGCAAATCCATTCCTTCCCCCGTGTCTTCTCCCGAACAGCCCCTAAAGAGGAGACAAGGGGAGCATTTGGATCAAGGTGTTTCGGAGACGTTGAATGAAGTCGGGGAGACCTTCGTGCTTCCCCCTTGCTATGGGAACCGACATATTTTTGACAATGTGAACTCCTTGGGGGTGCAGGAAGCTGAAAGGGAGGCCATCCTCTCGGCCGACAAGAAGACTCAAAAGCAAGACCTCAACAATGATGTTGCTGCTGTTATGAGGGTGTTCGAGACTGTGTTGACACTTAATGATGAGACCACCTCCTCAAAAGCAACACTGGATCAGGCTCGTACCAAGATGTTCGAGCTAAAGACACAAAAGTGAATACTATAATGAAGTTCTGAAGCTTCGGGGGCAGCATGACAGACACGTCCAATTGGCCAAAGAGTTGAATGAGTTACAATCCTAGGTGGGCCATTTGACTACAGAGAACGAGCTGTTATCTACTCGCGTTAAGGAGATCAAGGGGCTAATGTCCCTGCCGAGGATGAGTCCTCCGAAGAGCAGGGTTTAACATCTAGGGAGGGATTAGATAGGGGATCCGGTGATGGGGTATGGTGGGGGTAGTTTGATGGGACGGTGACCGGCTGGCGGGCGGGGGGATGGGGTTTTTGATTAAATATAAATATTTTTTTGCTAGGGTTATTTTTAAAATAATATATATATTATTTATACATTATATATATATATATAATTATTATTTGAAAAATTTATTATTTATTTTTAAATATATATATATATATTATATATACTTAATGGTTTATATATATATATATATATATATTTATTTTATATATTTTTTTGTTTTATTTTTGTGTTGTTTATATGCTGGTGGGCTTTTGGGTCTTGAGATAGTCGTTGCTAGGTTTTCCGGGAATTTTTCTGTTGAAGCGATGTTGCCACTAGGTACTTTTGCGCCATGGAGCTTGTTCAAAGTTTCCGTGGGTTTCTATTGAGATCTCACGAGGAACCATCGTTACATTTTGGCGACTAGTACCATCCTTGGAGTGGTAGCCTCCACATGGAGGGCAGGTTAGTCGAATCCTAAGTCCCCGGGGAGAAGTCACAGGTCTTAGCTGTAGTATTGTTTTAGCTTTGTAGCATTCCAAGGTCGAGGGAGTTGCACTCCGACTAGATTTTCTAAGTAGTAACCCCTAATGCATGTTTTTCCGCGGACGCGGGAAGGGTCTTTCCAGTTGGCGGACAGCTTCCCCTCACAGGATTCCTTTTGACTCTTCCGTAGGACTAGGCTGCTGACTTCAAATTCTCATTTGATGACTTTGGTGTCGTGGCATAGTGTGATTTGTTTCTTCAGTCTGGCTTCGCGGAGGGATGTCCCTGAGCGAATTTCATCGACCATATCCAGATCCTCGCGCAAAGCTTCATCATTCATTTCCTCGTCTAGTGGCAATTTGGTGCATCGGGATGGTTCTATGATTTCAATGGGGATGACCGCTTCTTCCTCATACGTCAGTCGAAAGGGCGATTCCCCGGTCGTCAAGTGTGGGGTTGTACGATAGGTCCTCATCCATGGTATCTGGGATTTTGAAGTCCTCAGGTTCCTTCGGTCGAGGGTTTCCGTTGCAGTTAGTTTTTTTCTTCAACTCCTCTATCAAACTTTCTTTGCGCGGAGGGTAAAGGGTTTGCTTCTTGGCGGGCTGGTTAGGCTTGTTTCTTTTGGGGACAGATCCTCGGCCCCTATGTTGACGAGTAGGGCTAGGAGTGTCCTCTCTTCTGGTCCTCCACGGGGGAGTTTGAGAACGGTGCCTTGTTGTGGAAGGAGACCACAAATCTGGCCTTTAGTGTCTCCTTTGTGAGTGTCGGAAGCCTTCCAGCATGTTGAGTCTCTCCCCCTGAGTGAACAACATGAAGTCCGTCTAGTTGATGGCCGCAAAGAGGTCGGCGACAGTAGGATCCGCATTGGAGGACGGTTGAATCTCTTGAAAAACAATTGGGTTGGGGACATGTTGATGGTGTGTGTTGCCCCTGTGAGAGCCTGTCGAGGAGGAGGTTGTGCGCCCGTCCCTGGGATCAGATTCGAGGATGTTGTTGTTATTGGCATTGGCCAGGTCGTCAAAGAGAGTATTCTGGTTAGCGTTATCAGCTTGGTCGGCCATGATGACTGAGAAAAGTTTGTTTTGGTCCGCAGAATGAAAAAGACGAGGAAACAATGGTTCCCATAGACGGCGCCACTGATCGTACCTGATCAGAAGGACTGCCGATGGCCCAAATTGCTGTTGCGGTTAAAGAAAGGTGGGGGTACCTGCAAGGCACTTTGATGCCAAAGTGAGAAAAGGCTATATGAGAGAGAAAGTAGAGTGAGAATGAGAGAATGAATACGCGACCCTCTCGAATGAGAGGGTATTTATAACCCCCAGCACTGGGTCAAAGTCCAACTAGTGGGTAACTTAGCGAAGCCCACTAAGGGAACGTCAGGGTTTGCGTGAGCAAGGAGTCTAGCATGTGCCCTTCTCCCTGGTCTGTATCTCTGAGATATAAGGGGCAGTTGACCCATTATTCTCGGAGGGCATGGTGATAGTTAAGTAACCGTTGGCCACGTAGACCTAACATGCATGTGGAGACATCCATAGCGGTTATGGGTATATGGGCTTTCGGGTCCTTAATGCCCACTGGATTGAGCCCTAATAGCAGTGGGCCAGGTGCTGGTCCAGTCCAGAACAAATAGTCATCAATGAAATACTTTTATTTTTAAAAATACGTTGATTATATGTTTTCTAAATCAACCACACTGCTGCTATCCATATAATATGAAAGACTTGTTTACAATCTTTTGACCACCCACACAAAGGCAAAAATTGATCATGATGATCCCTACCACTATCCTTAAAAACAGACAAAAAATCTAACCACCCAAACAATAATGACCAAAGTTTATAAAAAAAGTCACAACGAACAAACAAATGATCCCGATTCTCATTCAGACCATAAAAAATTGGGAAACTTGCACCTCTGCTATGATAATATGTCTCATAACCAAATTATCTTTCTTTGGAAGTCTATTCCGAAATAATCTCCAAATAAAAAGTTTACTTTCAACGACACCGCCTTAGACCATCAAACCTGAGAATCACAAAGACGATGAGCCTTGCCCACTGTCGTCAAAAAATGATACATGTTGCTCACATTATAAAAGTTTGAAGCATAAAGCCTCAACACCCAAGAATCATCAATATTATCATGCAAAACAACAAAATCTAACAACAAAATATATTCCCCCATTATCTCTTTCTCCCATGAAAACAACCTCCTACGTCATCTTCAAGCCTCACCATCCACCCCACCCTAAAGAAAACATATAAGCTACAAAAGCCTCCTTAAACACAAATAGTTCATAAAGCCTTCTGAATCTAGTCATCAACACCCTCATTCCCACCAAGGATCCCTCCAAAAATGAGAGTTTTCCCCATTACATACTGATAGCTCTATATTATTGAGCAATCACCCATCATCAATCATCTTAATACCTTGTCGAATATTATTCACATTTTGCCAACACACTGACCCTCATGTTCCCCGGACCGCAATTGCCTCTACCTCCCCATAGCAATGAACTAAAACCCTGTACCAAAGAATTTCCTTCTCCTCCAACATCCTCCAACACCATTTCCCCATTAAAGCCACATTAAACTCCATTAACCTTCTCACCCCAACCCACCATCTCCCTAACTCAAACAAATAATACCTCAATTAATCCACACAATCTTCCTCTTATCTTCCCTACCTCCCCAAAAGAAAGCATTAAATAAATATTCAAGATAAAAATAATACATGTGAGAGCTTTAAAGAAAGAAAGGAAGTAAATCGGAATTGAGGACATAACATGCTATAACAGAATCAAATGACCACATAACGAAAGGTTTTGACATTTCTACCAAGATAACCTCTTTTTCATAGATTCCAAAACCATATTCCAAAAGTTAAGTTTTTGCGAATTACCCCCAATGGGCAGCCCAGGTACACAAACAGAATAAAATTCACTTTTAAACTTGATATGGATTCAAACAACAATAACACTGCTTTTAAAGCTCTAACATTAGCCCAATTTCTGGATCCCATTAAAAGAGTGTCATCTACAAATTGGAGATGCGTAATAGACACTCCAACATCATTTCCCACCCAATACAAATATACAACCCTCGTTGAACCATAACATTCATCACAACATTGAACCGTTATGAAACAATCAAGAAAAGAAAAGGTGATAACAGATTGCCCAAACGTAAGCTTTTCTCCAACCTAAACTCATCAGTCGGACTACCATTTACCAACACCGACCCCACAAATGTTGTGACATATTCTTTGGTCTACTTCACCCACAAGATGAGAAAGTGCGGTCTACCCATCATCCTAATCAAATATCTCTAATCAATAGAATCATAAGATTTCTCAAAATCAACTTTGAATAACAATAATTCCTTCATTTTCTTCCTAGCTTCATCCACCTCCTTATTTTCTATAAGAATTCCATCTAGGATTTTTCTACCAAAAATAAAAGCGAATTGAGACTCCAATAACCTTACATAATCTTTTAAACAACACCTTTGTCATAATTTTGTACAAACACCCAACTAAAGAAATAGGATGAAAATCTACAGCCCGTTAAGGACTATCTAGTTTAGGTATCAAACTAATAAATGTGCTATTAATACCTTTAGTAAGCTTACCATTGCGATGAGACTCCACCATGTATCTCAATAAAACCTCTTTCAAAATGTCCCAAAACTCTTTTATAAAACCTCTTAAAACTCACAATTCTACATCGTCTCTTTGACTTCCTCCATCAAAAAAGGCTTAATGAGATCAACCCCTTCCTCACCACTAATAGTATTAAAAGCCAAATTATTAATCTTATCCATATTACCTTCTACAACCTTGAAGTGTGACTGAAAGTGGTGGAAGACGGCCTCCCTAATCGGAACCACCCCTTCCACAACAACATCATTCACCAATAAAGAAGTAATCACATTAGACCTTCGTCTAGATGCTATAAACTAATGAATTGTTTTTCGAAATCGCATCACCTTCCCTTAACCAAGTCAATCTGGATTTCTGCCATTGAATACTAGAATGCAACTTAGATAACAACATAAGATTGGCCGAAAGATCATACAGTTCTTCCACTCCACTTCTTCTAAATCAACTAGTTCCCCTTTCACCTCAAGTGACTCAATACAATCATTTACCTTCAAAATTCCACCATCCATATTCTGAGAATGGTGTTGGGGCCACCATTTCATACTCCCTTTAATTAACTTCAGTTTTTCCTTCAACACATATCTGCCCCACTCTTCCAACTGAAAGGAACTCCACTGACCAACCACATACTCATGATAAGTATGCCCAACACCTCAACATGCGTCGAGGCCTCGGTCCCCAATTCTGAATATCAATATTCAACATCAACAGACAATGATCAGATAAGCCTATAAGAAGCGCTCACAGAGTATAATTTGGCCAAGTAACACAACACTCTTATATCACCACAAATCCATCCAAGCGACTCATAACTCAACCATCCCCACAATATCAAGCAAAATTTCTCCCACACAATATGAAATCCACTAGAGCATTATCATCAATAAACATATTAAAAGGCACATCCTCCACCACCACAATATTGCGCCTTTCAGATTGATGCCTAATAATATCAAAGTCTTCTACCACACACCACATTCCTCCTCCTAAATTATTCAAAACAACTCTAAAGTATCCCTTAACATTTGACGCCCCACACCCACATACATACGACGCATACACATTTGCTAAAGAAAATTTCTTCCCATTTTTAGAGAACACACCTTATATAATTAAGGCATGCTCAACCGAACAAGTAACTCACACCTCCACCTCCACCAAATCCCATAAAGTCAAGATATCATCCGATGTCCCAAGTGACCGTCTAAATGAAAACCCAACATCACCATTCCCCTAAAAAAAGACTATCAATTCATATTCGAAGTTGTATTTTTTTCGTAGAAATTATAATTGTAATTCATAATTATATTTATTAAAAAAATTACTAATTAATGTGTTCATATAAATGCTGCCGCATTATTTATAAATAAGTTGTACCATATGGAAAAACCAAAATGGAGCAAAACGAAAATTTCAAAAAATTAATAAATTAAAAGATAAAAAATTGGTTAAAAAATAAGTAACTTTATTTAAAAATATAGAGGAACAAAAGGATTAAAAAAAGAGAATCAAAATGTTTGTTGATTGGAAAAAAAATATATGATTTAATACTGTTTTTTATTCTATTCACAATCCATAACGTTTTTAAATTTTAAATTGATTGTACTTATACCATTAAATGTACACAGCCTATCGAGTAATAGTAAAATCGAATTAAACCACGAGAAACAATACTTGACTTTTTTCTGTCTGAAAAAGTTATTTCGTAGAAATTCTTATGTGGGATTTCTTAACTGTTGGGTCAGAAAATGTTTTCTCATGGTTAATAATAAAGGTGTAGGTCGGTACCGTCAACTTAAGAGGTAAGACTACAATGATTTTACTTTTATATTGTTTTTCTTTCATAAATATTTAATTTTTATTTGTTATAATAGTTTTATTTAATAAAATTCAACATTCTATTTCACAACCATTCAAATACATTAATAACCTAAATAATTACAACAAACAATAAAATTTTACAAAATATTATATGTGGCCACCACTCTCCCTCATTCAATATATTAAATCTTTTCGACACCAAATAATCAACATCATTTTTAAAATCTCATTCAACACTTTATTGCAAATATTCTAATGAATAATTTTTAACACCCTACATGGTCTAAGCCATAATAGTTGTATAGTAGTTGAAATACGAATAAATAAAATGACCTGACTACGAACAAGAACAAGTTACTTTCAGAGTAAATATTTTTAATTTACTCAATAATTTTTGTTTTAAATTAAATTTATTTGAATAATTAATGTTAATTAAATTTTTAATTATTAAATTAAATGTAAAGATTAAGATTATGGAATAATTTTATATCGATATTAAATGAAATTTTATCATTTAATCGTGTCATATAATTTATTTAAAAATAAAGATATGATTTGATATTTAATAGACAAAAATATAGTTTTGGTCCATTATTTTGTCTGATTCACGAAATTAACCATCATATTTTAAATTCAAACAGTTTTGGTCCCTACATTTTAAATTTAAACAATTTTATTCCCCTTATCATGTTTTTCATAAAAAATCCATGAGATTTTTTATTTTTTAATTTATATTTTTATTTAAAAAATTTAATAATAAATTCATATAGGATGAATTTCTTTTATATGTATATGATTAAGTTGCAATTTATATAGTTAAATCTTAAAATATTTATTTAAATTTAATTATTAATAACCACGTCTCTATAGTTAAATCTTTCTAATTCTAACATTCATAGATGAAATAAAACCGTTTAATTTTTGAATATTGATATTTTTTTATAAATGAATTTTTTTTCACTAACTTCTTTAATACATTTATAACTAACTTAAGTCCATTAACTTTTTTTATATTCAGGTAATTATTAGTATTTAATAAAATATAATTTAGTATAATAATATTTATAGGATTTTTACTAGGTTTCGTGATAGGATTCGATCAAGTGAAGGGCTTTGAAGAATGAGAAGTTCTTGCAAGAAATACTGTGAGTTGGTGAATTGTCTGAAAAGCTTGGGATACAACAATTACGTAATTTGGATTCGGCCGAGTGATGAAGAACTTTGAAGAACAATGGTTTCTTACAAAGGAGTAGCGCAATATGGTAGATCAAATTATTACTGTTGAGTGACTTGATCAAACTCGGATCAAGAGAAGAGAAAATTCTAGGATCAACATCAAACATTCTCTGGTAAATAATTTTTTGCATATTGTAAGAAATTTATCTCAATTCCAAATAAAATTGGGGGAGATGTAGCCATAGCGAGGTCGATTAGCTAATAATATATATATATATATATATATATATATATATATATATATATATATATATATATATATATATATATATATATATATATATATATATATATATATATATATATATATATATATATAGCAAATTTGTTAAACTCTTTGATTGTGGAATTAATTAGTATAAACAAAATCCTTTGATTGTTTAAAGTGTTTTGTTGATTATCTTATAATCTATTAGATTGTAGGAGGTTTTTCATACCAACAAATAGCACAGAAAAATATGAAAAGTTAGGTGCACACCAAGTGTTTGATAAATTATTTCACTTAGTTTTACCAATTGCATACTAAGTGTTCGATAAATTGTTTTACTTAGTGTTATCATTTATTTCATTGGATATTTGTTGACCTTGTAATTTTAAAATAATTATTTGAGATGTTTATTGTATTAAGATCTTATTATTATCATCATTCAATTGAGTATTTGATATTGTACACATATCCGAGCCTCCAATAATCAGTTTGGTTTAGACGACTTGTGATCTAGGATACGACTTTCGCTTGCCATAGTATTTACTTAAAGTTTTTAAAATAATTTTTAAAGTAAAAATTACAGTGTGGATCTCTTCACCCCCTCTAGATAAGTTGTCATCATCTAACAAGTGGCATCACAAGCCTAATTTATTCTGTGTGCTTCAAAAACTCTTATTAGAAAATGGCTACCGAACCTAAAGAGGCGTACGATAAAATGCCTATTTTTACTGGTGAAACTATGGCTATTAGAAATCATGTATGCCTATTCAAATCAATTCATATGATAAGGGCGTGTGGGATGTTATTGTCAAGGGTCCAATGAAAATGGCTGAAACCACAGATGGTGTTACCACACCCAAACCAGAAGCACGTTGGAGTGATGATGATAAGAAAAAGTGGGTTTATGACTGGAAAGCACGACACATTCTCATGTCCTATCTTGGTGTTGATGATTTTTTCGTGTTTCCCATTGTGAAACCGCTAAAGATATGAAGGACACATTTCAAGTTTCCCATGAGGGAGCTAATAAAGTCAAATAAGCTAGAATTAATACACTAAATTATTAGTTTGAACTATTTCGCATGAAGCATCGTAAAACCATTTTCGAAATGCAATTGAGGTTCACTCATCTCATTAATCGTTTAAATTCACTTGAAAAACATGTGCCCAATGAAATTGTTGCTAATAAAGTTTTGAAGTGTCTTAATAGGGAATGATAACCAAGGGTCACCACAATCAAGGAAGCCAAAAATCTTACTACACTTGACCTCACTGCATTGTTTGGTAAGCTTGAATAACATGAGCAAGAACTCACATGCCTTGAGAAACATGAGAAAAATATGAGAATAAGCTAAATAAGGAGAAAGTCAAGGATAAAGAAGTGGAAAAGAAGTTCATTTCTCTAAAGGCTTCTAATTCAAGGTCCTCAAAAAATGAGCAAAGTGATTGTGAAAGTAGTGAAAATGAGAAGTCGGATGATGAAGATATGGTACTCTTTCTAAAAAGATACAATAGATATATCAAAATAAATGGTGTAAGTCTAGAAGATCTTATGTTGATTGGAGAAGCGATAATGATTCCTCAAGTGATGAAGACCAAAGTGATAATGAAGAATCGACAATCGTGTGTCTCTCAAGTGATGAAGCAAGAAAGTGATAATGATTCTTGGTGTTTAATTTTTCTTCTTTAGGTTAATTGATTCTTGTTTGAGTACAAACAATTTTAAGTTGGGGAAAATTTGATAAGTGCAAAATAATCCTTATATTTGTGTATATATTAGTGGCACTTATCCACTTATTTTGTTGTAATCCTTTGAATAAAACTCAACTTGTGTGTATTTGTACATATTTAATATAATTGTGTTTTTGGGTTAATATTGTATCGTTTAATAGTTTTTCATCTCTTTTGTAGGTATTCATTCATAATTAGAGCATCGAGAAATAAAATCCAAATGCATAGCTTCGAAGAGGTGATTTTGAGCAATCCATCAAAGAATAAGGCTCTAATCAAATAAGAGGAAATGATTAATTTCATTGATATTTAGTCATTGTTAGATAAAGCATTGGATAAGATTTCCAACGCTTCTGATCATGCGTAAATCATAGTTAAAGTTCTCAAGTTATGGCCGAAATAAACGTTGTTATTTTTGTTTTGATGTCAATTTTGTCGGGCGAGCTCAGGGCGATGTGAGGGCCCCTTGGTCGCATGGAGAGCTCGGGGTGCCCCATAAGGCATGAGAGTGCACTAAGAAAAATGTTCTTTTGAGCATTGTAATGCCCCAAATTTAATTAATATTTAATTAAACTATTTAAGGATTTAATTAATGAATTTAGTCGAAGTTGAAAATTAATCGGCGTAATTAGATTATTTAATCGGTTAGTCGGAAGATTATTAAGGTTGGTTATGTTGGAGAAATAATATTATTATTGGAATTTTATTTTATTTAAGTTGATATAGTTGTGGTGTGATATATAGAACACTCATAGCAGTATTAATAACATGGCTACATAATAGTATAAAAGCATACCATTTCTATAAACGTTGTGTTGAATTGGCAGTAGCAGTGTTGATGATAATAACAATAATAATAGTAATAGGATAGCAAATGAACAAATAGAAATTATCAATATAAGTATTTAACATAATGGTGTTTTAGCAAAATCAAGAAATAACAGTGCATGTAAAATTAGCAGAACCAGTAACATTTGAAATTGGGTATTGTTTGGTTTGGTAGCAGAGAAATTAAATTAATAACAGAGGAGCAAATTAATTAATAGCATTAGTAATAATGGTGTTTAAAAACAGAGCAGAATAAGCCGAATTAGTGAATTAAGCGGTAAAATTTTGTTCTCCAGAATCCATTGAAAATTGTCGGAGTAACTCGTACAGGCATGTAGTTATGTTTGGTTGGTTGATAAATCAGAACGGCGTCAAGCATGTCGAATATAGCGGGTGTCTTATCAAGGGAAAATCAAGTAGTTGATTAAGTAATTAATTTAGTAGAAGACGTTTAATAAATAAGCAGCGTTAGCGATAAATAAGATGTTGTAAGCGTATATTCGTAATGGTTAAGTTGTGTAGAAATTGTCGTAGTGTTTGCTTGAATTGTGTTGCTAGTAACTTGTTGTGGACATGTTGATTAAGTTGTAGGCTTGTGGCCAGTTTTGAAGCGACGTTGAGTACCTCTATTTTTGGTACAGTGTTGATATGAGCTTACGCCTTTGTGACGATGTTGGTTGTTGTTATATGTGATTGTTGCATTCATTGAGTCACATACATTTGCATACTTTGCGATGACATGGATTGGAAAAATTAGCGACGAAGGCTTATGTCTTGGCCTTGATGGAACCACGTTGAAAGTTGAAGGCTTATTCCTAGTTGAAATTCCTCGATAAACTGACACCTGTTTAAGTTGTGTTTACGTTGGGAGTTCTGCTCCAAAATGGTACCATATGCATTTGCATAGTTGAGTCGCATTCGATTTGTATGTTTAAGTTGTTGTTGTTGATGTTTAAGTTGTTGTTGATGTTTAAATTGTTGTTGTTGTTGTTGACGTTGAGGTGCTGTTGATATATGTTGTTATTGCTGTTAATATTTGTTTTTATTATTGTGTGATATATGTTGTTATTGTTGTGTGATATATGTTGTTATTGTTGTTTGATAAGTTGCTGTTAGGTATAAGTAGTTGTTGTTAGTAACTTGTGTCTCATTTGATCTGTCATAAATATGATGTTGTTGATTGCGAAGTGATATTTTATATGATTTAATCCTAGCAAATTATTTATCATACAGTTGTTTATATTGTTGGATATCTCACCCTTTTCATTTGTTTCATCGTTGCCTTTATACTGGTAACATGCAGGTATTCATGAATGAGGAATTAGTTGTTGTTAGTTCAAGTTGGTGTCAATTTCTCTGATACGTAGCACTCAGGGGGATATTTTGTCTATGTTGTTTCAGTTGTTATTATTGTTGTTGCATTTTAAGTTGAATAATAAAAAGTATCATGATGTTTCAAGTTGTTTTAAATGAATAAAGATGATCACTGGTTTGAGTTGAATATTATGAATTTCCGTTGCATATTAAATAATAGATTGTTTTGTTTTAAAGGCTGATGCAAGTGATTATGTGATCTTCCAAAATTAAAGTGTTATGTATTTGATGTAAGTATTGTTTTAAAGTTGAAAATGTGGCATCCCATGCTTTGTTGAAAGTTTTAATTACTCTTATTTTCATTATATTTTCTGGGTAGAAATGGGGTGTTACAAGCATCGGGTGAACCGTTTCTCCGCCGGGCGGTGCCGTCTGGAAAGAAACATGTATTTAGGTGTGAAACCACATTTTTTAAGGTATGAGTTAAGTGCTTTTTGATCCCAACTCCATCAACCTTCATTCTTTTATAGAGATTACTAGAAAATAACAATGGAGCTTATATATGCATGATCCGGATGCGAAGTTCACATTAATCGGCGCTGACAACCCGTGAGATGTTTGACTTTCCTTCATTTCTTCTCTATGTATTTTATCTATTTGTTGGGTTTGTTTGTAATCTTACTCTAAACATATGTATATGTATTGATCATGGTATTTTATAAAGCCTGCTTTACAAATAAATCTTGATGCTTTCCTTGATCTTTTTGCTTTATGTTTGGATTTGTGTTGTTGTAGAGATAGACCTCATAAATCTTGATTAGAGAAGGAAATATGTTAGTTTCTAGATTATAGATTTAGATTTAGATCTAATAATCACTGGTTATTGAAGCTTAAAGCTTATATGTTGTTGTTTCGCACGAGACATAGCCGACAAGAGAATACGGTTTTTCTCGCAATATCGATTAGACATAACCTCTGTTGTGATATGTCTCATAGGTGTTGCAGAGATGGGCACTAATATGAGAGATACATGATGATTTTGACGAGTATTGTAGGTTGATTACAATTGATCGATATGTTTAATTTTGTGACGAGTAGTTGATATTAATGCCTGATAAGCTTTCCCCTCTGGAGAATGTATTTATTTTCCTATTCACATATTTTACTTTCAACCCATTTTAATCCAAGCTCAGAAACGATGAAATCATTGAATAACATTCTTTCGCTTGCACTGATTCCTGTGGAGACGATGATATTTTCCCACAAAAATACTTCCTTTTTTTTGTTCCTTACCACTATATATCGCATCATAGTCGTTATTTGTTTCAACGATTAATGAAAATGAGTATTATAGAACCACGTAAAACTTTAATAAAATCGAATATTATAGAAACTGAAAATATTAGTACAATAATTATTCTCAAAGTCAATTAAAATGATCTAAAATACAAACAAATGCATACTCTATTTTGTATGCCTGATCCTAACATGTTATACCCTTCTTTGAATACGGTAACCCAAGGCACTCATGCCTCGGTAAGAATGGAATGATCTAGTTCAACTGCTCCCTCCCCACCTCTCTAGAACAATCAAGAATCGATGCTGTTGATTGTAATTCACATGATGGTCTAAAAAATCGGCATGACTTCAACAACATGATCATCACGTGTCTCCTCATTCTACAAGATATCCTCATGAGCAGGCCGAGTTGGATGTCCACTTGCGTCCCGTGTCATGTAAGCATGTGACACATGCAAAACCAAGTCATGTTACCCTTAACATAGACCCAATCAGACGTGACTTCACGTGCCTGATACTCCTATGGAACAATAAGAATATCAAAATCCACCATAATGGACTCCAGGTCTTTATGGAAAATAGTGATGTGAGTAAATTGGAAGGGTGACCTGGGAATGATATGCATGTACCCAAACTTTCACATGCACTGCTCGGGGAGATACATTCACATGATGTTGGTCCTACATGATAACCATCCAAAGTATAATGAAATGAGGTCAAATGAAACGTTGTCCCAGTGACCACCATATGACCTCCATTTTACGTCGTCATGTTGAGTCCTGTCAATATTATACACATAGTATAAAAACACATCATCATTCCCTATGCTGAGGATAAACTGACAAGCAAATGTCCAATCATGAGAAAATGGTGATAGTGAGCAAATATTTATCCCTGAAAATGAATAAGAAAAAAAGTAGGCTTAAATGCACTTTTGGTCCCCCTAGTTTCAAAATTCTGAAGTTTAAGGCCCCCTAGTTTAAAAGCCAGGTTTTTTGTCCCTCAAGTTTACTAGAGTTGGGATTTTTGCAGTACCCCTCCATCTGGCTGTGAGTTTGATGACTTGGCAAGGGGATTGTTAGCCATATCATACATTCTAAAATTAAATAATTTGATATTATTCTAAAAACATTAAAAATTATTTTTTTATATTAAAATAATATGTTAAATAGAATTGGGGATGCAAACGTGCCCCAATTTAACATATTTTTTTAATATAAAAAAATAATTTTTAATGTTTTTAGAATAATATCTAATTATTTAATTTTAGAATGTATGACATGGCTAAAAATCCCCTTGCCAAGTCATCAAACTCACAGCCAGATGGAAGGGGACTGCAAAAATCCCAACTCTGATAAACTTGAGGGACCAAAAACCTGCTTTTAAACTAGGGGGGTCTTAAACTTCATAATTTTGAAACTAGGGGGACCAAAAGTGCATTTAAGCCAAAAAAGTATTAGTAATAAATGTGAAAAACTTAGTTGGTAACTTAATAGTGGGATTTAGAAATTATCGTAAGCATGGTGCATGAGCTTGCCATCTGCTTCATCGTCCATTTGCAATCTTCGTTCAGGTTGGAGTATGGGTAAATCAAGCACTTTGTCCCCAAATTACACTCGCCAATGGAATCCAATTTGATAATACATTTGAGGTAGGTCACATCCACGTGGTTTGCACTTTTTCCCCAAAAATATGGACGTGTCAACCAATATCAAGTAACACCTCAGGGCACACTCCCTATGGTAGGTAACTTAAAGATCATTAGTGTATGGGTTCTCGGCTATCTTCAAGTTTTTTCCATACAATTCCCCCAACCAATCAAACTTGGCACGTGCACCCTTGGGGATTTTACACTTCTCAAAGACTTCTGCAAGCTCAACCCCCAAATAAACCTCTATCATTTGTCGAGTCACATCCCTACTTCCTTAGAATGATAGATAAGTGCAAAGTTATAGTTATTTTGTATATACTTTTTGTTTAACTTATTGACTTTTGTTTGTTAATAATCGATGAATAACCCCACTATTTGTGTATAAATACGTTTTATTGTGTTTTTGATTCATTTATGTATTGTTTGATATGTTTTATGTATTTTTGTAGGTATTTGTTGTACATTTGGAGCATCGAAGAATAAAGTGTCGAAGACACGACTCTGGATGCGCGTTTTTGCAATAAAGTCCATTTTGGGAAGTTTTGTTCAGGCCAGGCCGCTGAGCGGGAATTGGAGTGCAAAAATGAGGCATTGGCACTGTTCCGGCAGAAAGATATTTTTTGAGGCCGCTGAGCGGGATTAAGGAGGTTTAATGTGTAAATATCAGGAAGGCCGCTGAGCGGGCTCACGTCGCTGAGCGGGACATGCTGAGATTTATTTTATAACTTCATTTTCAATCATTTTTATGCTATGGTTTTGGGGTGGATTTTGAACCCCATTTCCATCAACCTTTATTTTGGTAGTAAAGTTTAGAAAACAACATTAGGGCTTTGCTTATGGATGATTGGAGGTGGATTGCTCTTCGATTGGCATTGACAAACCAATGTAGATATGTGGTTTATCTCTTCTCCTCTCTATGTATTTCTCTATTTGTTGGGTTATGTTTGTATATTTACCTTGAACTCATGTATATTTGTCGCCCTTGGCATTGTATAAAGTTTTCTTTATGAATCTGTGTTGGTGATTGTCTTAGGTTTTTACTTTGTGTCGGGGATTTGAGCTTTGCTAAACATAGTTTGCTTAGAGTCTTACCTAGGATGATTATCTGTTAGTTTCTAAATGCTAAAAATGGGTTTAGAGCTGACATTCACTTAGGATATCTGATCTTAATGCCTTTGTGTCAGGAGTGTCGGGCTTGACATAGTCGATGCGAGTGATGCGGTTGAATTCTCAATTTGGGTTAGAAGTAGCTTAGGTTGTGAGAGGTATGTGATGATACGGACGAGTATCGTAGGCTGAGTGTAACTGGACGGTAGATTTAAGTCTGTGACGGGTAGTGTGCATTTGTTCCGGACAAGCTGTCTATCTTTTATAGTTTTGTTCATTTACTTTTTATTTTGTCTTTTTCATACAACACATTTAATCCCAAACTCATTAATAGTAGAATTGTCAAACGACGAATCAATAACCAATCTCTATGGACACGATACGATATAGCCTAACCGGTCTATATCATCCGGTAAAAATAAATACCTAACTCTTTGTTTGTCGCTCTTAATACCGCAACAACAATGATCAAGTAATCTTACTCTGATGGGAAGGTGTATGAGGTATGTTATATCATCTAGTGTGGTAGTCATCTCACCAACGAGAGGGTGGAAAAACGACGTCTCATTATGCCACATCTCAGCAAATACAATATGCATGCCATGAATGATGTTGGTGTAACCAGAAGCTCAATGACCATCAAGTTCAGAAATTTGGAGTATATTTTAGAACCATGCTTCCTCGAGCTGATAAATTTTTTGGATATTTCTTGCATGATTCACACATTTCAAATAGTCACGCTCCTATTGAAAATCAAATAAAACATGATCGGTTGAATTGAACTGAGATACAAAATAAAAAATAATTTCAGTTCAGAAATATACCTCTCATTCCCAGACATGAGGAGTCACTTGCTCCATAAAGTATATAAGTAAAGAGGTGTTTGTGGGCCCTCTTGCAAATGGCTATGCTATGGGGCATCCGCAACAAGGTGGACCTAGGATGCTACTAGTGGGACATCTAAGTCTCGTCATATCTTTGTTTTCACTTTTCAGCCATAGTCTAAAAAACATAACAATATATCAAGAAAGGGTTCGAATAAGAGAATCTGAAACACACTTCAGATATGCGTTACCGAAACATGGTTCAGATAGGCGTATCTGAAAAAAACAACTTTGGCATCTTCAATGACATCACTATTCTGCAAGTGTCCTAACTCATCGAAGTCATAAAAATAGAGTCTCTAAATATGTACACTAACCTATTTGAGCTATTTAATACATTAAAATTAATACATGTAAACATTTACATTAATAAAAAATTAAAATAAGTTAAAAGAGAAACTTACTCTTAAATGTGTTGGTGAGGGTGTCATTAAATGCTTTAAGTAGAAGGGGTTGGGAATAATAAAAATCAAGTGAATGTATCTTACATTGTTTATGAGTATTATGCAGAAAGAAAAAGATCAAGAATATACGCGAGTTTTCTTTTGGGAGTCAAGCGGTTGGATGCAAAACCGCACATGATCATCCTTGCTCATTTCCGATAACTAATTAACCAGTATATCATTTTTTTATTTTAATATTATTATCATACAATTAATGAAAAATAAGTGTTACCCATGCAGATGGATATGGGGGGCGATGTGAAATCATTTGATTAAGAAAGAAGGAAATTAATTATAGCATGGTCCAATTCCAACTCAGATGTGTGCTTTCTTTGACGAACAAAGAATTAAAGAGAGGTAACACTGCTAACGTGAACATTAGAACAAATTGGTAAGAAGAAATGCAAAACTCACGTGGAACATTAATTATATATGCATGATACTATAAAGTACTGCTTGCTATTACGAGTACGCATAATGATAAATACTGGGAGAGAGAGAGAGAGAGCAGAGCACAGCAAATTGTAGCAAAATTTTATGTGACCCCTGATAAAGGAGAAAGCAACAACGATATATTGATATTTTTTGTCCTTATATACAAACCAAGGTCATGGTGATGATATGGGAAGATCTAACAGTCACGATTGGTGTGGACAAGAAAAAGAAGTTGCTTGATGGTGTCACTGCTTTTGCTCAACCTGGTAGGATCATGGCTGTTATGGGTCCTTCTGGCAGTGGCAAAACCACCTTACTCACTTCTTTGGCAGGTCTCTCTCTCTTCCCATAGCCCTCAGGGCTTTGTCTTGAGGCTTTGTATATAGTATATATCTCACTTTCTACAAAAGCTATATAGTAGTTACTACTTACTAGAGCATGAGCATGCAATAAGTGTTCTCTCTTTTTTTAGGAACACTTTCTGCAAATGTTACACTGTCCGGCAACATTGAAATCAATGGGAAGAAAAGAAGTTTGTACTCCAAAGAAGTGGTAAGAAAATGTCATATGCTACTAATAAAAAAAAATTACAATCATATAGTGATAATTATTTTTGTCAAGTACTGTAATAAATAATAATGTGATCTTTTCAATTTTCAGTCTTATGTGGGTCAAGAGGAACTTTTTTTAGGAACTTTGAGTGTAAGAGAAACCCTCACATACTCAGCAAACATGAGGCTACCTTCAAAAATGACCAAAGAAGAGATAAACAAAGTGGTGGAAGAAACAATAATAGAAATGGGACTTGAAGACTGTGCTAATACTAGGATTGGGAACTGGCATTTAAGAGGCATAAGTAATGGTGAAAAGAAAAGACTTAGCATTGGTCTTGAGATTTTAACACAACCCTATGTGTTACTTCTTGATGAACCAACTAGTGGACTTGATAGTGCCTCATCATTCTATGTTATTCAAGCTCTAAGCAACATAGCTTTCAAAGGAAAGATAGTTATTTGCTCAATTCATCAGCCAGGATGTGAAACTTTTAATATTTTTGATGATTTGCTTTTGCTATCAAATGGAGAAACTGTTTATTTTGGAGAAGCAAACATGGCTCTAAAGGTAATTAAGCACTTTTACTTCATAATCCGTTAATGTTAATTAGTACTTGAAAATTGTGTCACTAATTAAGTATATTTTGGGATTAGTTTTTTGGTGATGCAGGTTTTCCTTGTCCCTCTAAAAGAAATCCTTCTGATCATTACATTATGAGCATTAATTTGGACTTTGATTTGATTAATGAAGCTCTTGCAAGATGCCATGTAAGTCTAGACATTTTAATTGTTAATTTTATTTCTTGCAAAAAGTTTCTCCTTTGGTCCCTGGAGTTCAATCCTCTCCATTTCTTCAAAGATCGAAGAAATGGAGAGTGCTATTACCAAAGTTTTTATGTATAATATATTTATATTATTTAAAAGTGTGACATATATTTTGTATGTTTTAATATTTATATAGTGTAAACATAGGTAATGACACTCTCTATTTCTTTGAAGAAATGGAGAAGATCTCAACTCTTAACATATGTCTAAATTTGGAGTCCTAAAGAGCAAAACACTTTTTAGTGTGTGCTTTGAATAGATTTAAATCTGTAATTGATAGATGTCACTTTTTAGTTTTATTACTTGGTAATTTTGGTTTGTTTGGTTGATATAGTTACAAAAAAAATAATTTATTTTGTTTTAAATTTTAAATTTTTTGTTTTAATTATTTTTAAATTAATTTATATTCAAAATATTATACAAAATTTGTTTAATCAATTATGCCACAAGAAGGAATTAAAATTAAATATTAAACATATATTTTGTAAAGATAGTTTTAATATAAATCAATTTTATTAATATTATTAAAACTAAAATTATAAAATTAATAATAAACATGATAATTCACAAAAACCAATTACATACTTTTCTTTTCAATATTAATATCTATTAAACGCTTCATCCTTTCAACATATAATGACTTACATATCATTACATTTTTAACAAATAGTAACTTCTTTTGAAATTAATAGTTAATTTATAAAAAAATCATATTAAATATAAGTTATTTTACAATTTCAATGCAATATTAATGATTATTTTTTAAATATTTTTCTAATATTTTATAAGTTATTTTATTATTATAATTTACAATTTTTTTTGGAGAACAAGCATAAATTTATTGAAATTCAAAACGGATCCGAAGGAATCCAGGAATCAAGACAAAATCCAACTAAACATGATTAGGAACATTTATGTGTAAATAATGCTTCCTATTTAAACTACATCTAATTTTAACAGTATTCGTCCTAGGATATTGGGGTCCATGCTACTATATTGGAGAACACCATATGATTTATCCACTTTGCCAAATTTCATAAATGGTCTCAGCTATAGCAACTTTAAAGACTTGCCTCTTCCATCTTTTTATACCGGTCTCCTTTATGAATTTCAATTTACAATTTCTATATTATTTTTTCTTTTTAAATTATTTTATTTTATTTTTTCTCTATAATTAATAACAGACCATATGATAAAATCATACATTATTTTTTTATATAAAATTAATTGTATTTCTTAATTATTGTGAAATGCCAAAAACTTATTATAACTTAAGATGCATTGAGATTATATCATACAAATTCACAAGTTAAAAAGAATCATTCTAAATATGTAAGAAACCAACAAAAGAAATTGTATTTATATGGAGAAAAACATATTTAAATATTTTTAATATGATATTTTCTCCTTGACAGACAACATCAAATTCAAAAGTGGGAGTTATAAGAACTGCAGACATTAGAAGAAAACTCATAGAGAATTACAAAAGTTCAGAGATAACCATCAATACAAGAACAACCATTCAACAACTAAAAGCCAATGTAACAAACTGTTACTGATCAATATTTATCTTTCATTATTTTTAGCATGAAAATTCCACTCATTAATTTCAAATGCAAATTAAGGTGAAGAAAGAGGAAGCAATTAATACCAATAATGTAAGAAGCAGTGCCAACTGGGTGAAGCAACTTTCTACACTCACCCAACGTTCTTTCCTTAACATGAGTAGAGACTTAGGCTACTATTGGCTCAGGATATTATTCTACACACTCACAGGAATTACTATTGGTACCCTCTTTTTTCATATTGGCACAGGCAACTCCTCAATCTTAGCTAGAGGAAAATGTGTATCATTCATTTATGGTTTCATGATGTGTTTGTCATGTGGAGGATTACCATTTTTCATTGAAGAATTAAAGGTAATTAATTTTAAAGATTTTTTTGGATACATATATAGTTAGATGATAAAGTATATAATATATAGCTAATGAATATTGTTGCAATAAAAATCAGGTTTTCTATGGTGAAAGATCAAAAGGACATTGTGGGGAAGCTGCATTTGTGATATCAAACATTATATCATCGTTTCCTTTCATCTTTCTAATATCAATCTCTTCAGGAATAATAGTTTACTTCATGGTGCAATTTCATCCTGGTTTAAGTAATTGTGCATTTTTCTGTATCAACTTGTTCTGCTGCCTACTTGTTGCTGAGAGCTGCATCATGGTTGTAGCAGCAGTGGTCCCTAATGTCATGATGGGTCTAGGAGCTGGAATCAGTTTTATAGTAAGCGAAAATTCCTTTCCACTTCATAGACACATGGCTAACACACATATGCAGTATCCTGACACGGACACAATATTTTTTAAATTATTATCAGTATCTAAGTGTTATAGCATCGTCTCTAAATGCTTATTTTATTTGATGGTTTGGTGTAGATTTTTATGATGATGCCTTCCCAAATATTTAGGCCACTAAATGATATTCCAAAGATCTTTTGGCGCTATCCTATGTCCTACCTCAGTTTTGCTGCATGGGCTGTTCAGGTACAAAATTTTGACTATTTTAGGAAACAATTATTGCCATCAAACCCTATAGTAATTGTCTTATAAATACTTATCACCTACCTGTTTTGAAATACATCTCACCCAGAAGTTTGATCAAATTGAACGTATAATAATTAAAACTTTACCAAACATGTTCAAAACACAAAATCAGAATGGACCATATGATATGATATAATAATTATCTCTATTTATTTTTCAACTATATAGGGACAGTACAAGAATGACATGTTAGGGGTTGAGTTTGATCCTCTACTACCTGGAGACCCAAAAGTTACTGGAGAACAAATATTACCAATACTGTTTGGGGTTCCACTAAATCATGGAAAATGGTTGGACCTAGTAGTGTTGACTACCTTATTATTTGTCCATAGATTTCTTCTCTTCTTGGTGATTCGGTTTAACAAAAGAGGTATATCACATGTGCTATGGTTTTATGTCATGGAAAGTCTACAATTTGCAAAGCAACATTTACTGAAGAACAAGCCATCTAAGAAACAAGAACTGCCACGTCCACTATCATCTCTAGAGAATGCTATGTCACCAAACTATGCTATAGTAAGACTTTGATATAATAATATTGTAAACTATGTGTCACACTCCCACTATTGTAATTTTTATGCACACTTATAGTTTTGTATTCTTGATTTTAATATGTGGATGGATCAGTCTATATCACAATAAGAATAAAATTCATTAAAGGGAAATAGGAAAGTAGAATATCGTTTTTAGGAATGGCATGTTTTGATGTCTTTTAGTTTGGTTGATTATGTGTAATAGTTTTGAATATTTCCGGTACTCTATATCAGTTATATTTTGCTTGCTAAAAAAGGCATTGGTTTGTTCTTTCTAATCAAATTACATATTTCAAAATCTAAACTTATAAAAAAGAGTTATGAATATACAACTAATATGTGAAACGATTATATAGATATTTGACGTGTTGGAACATAAAACTAACAATTTTCAATTTATTTATTAAATTCTTTATTAAATGTATGTATCATGGGACAACTACCAAATTAATAAAGGATGAGGGAGAAAGTTGGGAGATGTGAGAAAAGGAGAGGAGATGGTGATGGGATGGACTTTTGTTTCTCGTAAGAATAAGGGTCATGCAAGGGGACGGAGGGCTAATGCTCGCGAGGTTCAATTCAAGGCTGGCCGTTAGAGGTAGAGAAACTTCTTAGTTTTTCTTTTCTTCTTTTTCTGAGGGCTTTCAAGCTAGGGATTTGTACGAGGTTTTCTCAAGATTTGGTGAGGTTCATGATAAAGAGGTTAATTCAAATATTTTCTAGATCTAGGTTTTGCCACAAGATAAGTATAAAACGGCAAAATAGATAAAATATAAAAGTTCTGATTTTTTTTCATATCCTTTTCAAGAGGAGCAAACCTCCTTAAATACAAATCACAAAACCCTAATGGGTCGTACTAATGGGCCTGGCCCAAACAAAAGAAATAAACTTAATACAATAAAGCAATTCAATTTGGAAAATTTCACTTTGTACCCCCACATTTCAACCTGTACCCCCGCTACAGTAATTTTTTGACGAAAATACCCTCATATAAAAAGCATAAGATTTAAAAAAAAATCATTTTTCACATCTATTCTAAAAGTGTTCCGAATTCTCTCAAAGTACATTGCATTCCGAAACAATTTGGCCAAGTCTTCCGGTTCACAAAAAAGCACTCCGGAACACTTTTAGAAAGTGTTCCGAAAATTTTATCAAACCGGAACACTTTTAGAAAAAAGTGTTCCGGTTTTATTTTTTGTTGTCTTTTTTTCGGAACACTTTTAGGAAGTGTTCCGGTTTGCAATATTGCATTCCGGAACACTTTCTGGAAGTGTTCCGGTTTGGTAAAATTTTCGGAACACTTACTAGAAGTGTTCCGGTTTGTTATACAATTTGACATTCATTCCGGAACACTTGCACAAAGTGTTCCGGAATGGTTTTTGTGAAATCCGTAACACATTTAAAAACTGTTCTGGTTTGTATTTTTACATACCGGAATACTTGCTGGAAGTGTTCCGGAATGTGTTCCGGAAGTGTTTTTCTGGACTGTTAAATTTTGTCTTTTTCGTAAATGGTAAAAGTCAAATAGTAAAATAATTAAATTATACTTAGGGTAAAATTGTCATTTTTAAAAAAGTTGGGGGTACAGGATTAACTGTGGGGGTACAAAGTACAGTTTTCTTCAATTTGTAATAAAGTCTTGTAGATACTTAGGCCTGGACCGAATGCGAATGGGCTTGCTATCATTGCTATCCGTCCCAAAAACTTCCATGTCCTCAAGGATGGGTTTAAGAGAAGAGGCCCACTGTTGAGGATCATTTGAAGTTGAACGTAAGCATGCAAGGGAAGGCAAGTGGGGAGGTGCATGGATTACAGCTGTGGAGAGAAAGGTATTAGTGGGTGACAACACATTGGGAGAACAATGGCGCTTCTATTACCATCTGATACTTCTTTAGTTGGACCATTATTAATTGAAGGTTCATTTTCTGCATCTCCAATATATTATATTTCATTTCACCTGTAATTCTCTAGAGGAGGATTTGGATCCAAGTTGATTGGATGTTCTCTAGAAATAAGAGGCTTAACTCCCTTTTGTACATCTTCTATATTCTGGTATTCAAAGAAGACAACATCTTTACTCTAATAATCTTCTTCTCTACATGATCTCATAACATGTACCTGATTTCTTCATTTCCATATCCCAAGAATATGCACTCCTTTGACTTTGAGTCGAGTTTCAAACTCTCATCTTTTGGAAGATGAACAAATGTTCTACAACCAAATACCTTTAAGTTATTGTAGGATACATATTTATCTGTCCAAATTCTATTTGGAACATCACCATTTAATGGAGCTGAAGGGTATACGTTAATTAAATCAACAACAATCATCAGAGCCTCGCCCCAAAAACTCTTTGGTAACTTGGCATGAGATAACATTGTTCTCACTCTTTCAACAATAGTTTCGTTCATTATCTCAGCCACTCCATTGTCTTGAGCTATCTTCAAAACATATCTTTCATGTCGGATTCCATTACTCATACAATAATGTTTGAAAGCTCCTATAAATTCTCCTCCATTGTCAGTGCAAACACATTTTAACGTCTTGCCAGTTTCTCGTGCAAACACATTTTAACGTCTTGCCAGTTTCTCGTTAAACACTAGCATGAAATTGTTTGAATACTACAAACACCTGATCTTTTATTTTAAGGGCATACACCCATACCTTTCTGGAGTGGTCATCAATAAAGTTAACAAAATATCTTTCACCTCCAAGAGTACTAGTGGTCATTGGACCACACAACATCATAATGTGCCAAATATAAAACATGTGGTCTTCTATGCGGAGCCTTATATTGAAATGAAGTTATATGTTTCTTTCCAGCCAAAAAATGTGTGCATGGCTTAAGTGATATTTTCAATCCCTTCACACCGGCCAAAGTACCTCTTTTGGCAAGAACTTAAAGTCCCATCTCACTCATATGGGTGAGTCATTTATGCCATAACTAAACCCATGAGTCTTCTCCGAGAAAATTAACACTCCCATTATTGACTTTGGATTCTATCACATAAAGAGTGCTACTTTCTTGCATCGGGATACTACCCAGGAACTTTTTGTTAACTTATATTTCCAATCTCCAAACACACTAGTATATCCTACTTCGTCTAGTAGTTTGGTGGATATTAGATTGAGATGCATGTCATGAACATGTCTCACATCTTTTCAATGTTAAGTAACAATCGGTGTTTCTTTCTAGGAAAATATCCCCTTTCCCCAACATTTTGATGTATTACCATTGCTCATACTCAAATGACCAAATTCACCTGAGGTATAAGAGGAAAAGAAATTCCTTCGTGGTGTGACATGGAATGATGCACCGGAGTCCACGACCCAACATGTTTCTTGTGATGTCAAATTAACATAACCATCATCACAAACAAAGATTAACTCATTGCCATGAAAAATGGTAGCGGTTATGTTACTTGCATCACCATTTTCTTATAGCTTTCTTTTGAGCCTCCTACATTCTGTCTTCATATGACCTTTCTTGTGACAGTAAAAACATTCAATGTGTTTTCTGGCCCATGATCTTCCAGTGAACTTATCTCTAGACTTTCCTACTAACTTATTAAACTTCGTGTGGATACTTCTTCCACGATACTCTGTGACAAGCGCCTCAGACTCTGATGACATTCCTTATTCCTTCTCTCGGGATTCTTCATTGAACGTGATATCTTTTGCTATATCCACTATGACAACACCTTGTGGTGTAGAGTTACTCAATGAAACCACAAGTGTGTTCCAATTGTCTCACAAGGTACTTAAAAATAACAATGCTTGTAATTCATCTTCAAGCACCATCTTTATATTGGTGAGTTATTTATAAATCTTTGAAAATCGCTCAAGTGTTATAATTTAAATAAACTGAGGCTTTTGTTAACTTACACAATCTTTGAACAAAGAACTCATTGGCCTCGCTCTCGGAATCTACCGCCGCAACCAGGTTCTCGTCATATAGGCTCTTTAGAAATGAGAACTTGGTATGAGCCCCGTTAGTCGAGGAACATTCACTACTATAAATAATGCTTGTAACCTCGGACATGAAAATCTTTTTACCTTGGTTACCCCGACGAGGTAAAAAAAGTTGTCATCAAAAGGTAATGGGTTCGATCCCTCGGCAGAACTGCATATTTTTATTTTCTACACTTCTTTGCGGGTGCCATATAGCTGTCGATTTTATTTATAATATGAGGTAATAAGGTATTCATTTACCTAGTTTTATGTAATAACCGAGGGATTTAAAATGAAGATTTTTGGCTATATTTTTCACTTGCTTGTATCATTTTCACTGGCCTGTATCATATCATTTTAATAAATCTATTAATCTTCCAGTATCATTTTTTTTATATATATATATATATATATATATATATATATATATATATATATATATATATATATATATATATATATATATATATATATATCATTTATGTGAAAATTTATATATAAAATATTATTTGACATGATGTTATTGTCAGTGATATATAAAAATTATATCATCAATATGTTATTGATTATGGTATTTGGATGCTAAGCTCCTATAATTAGAACAAAATTTAAACTATGATAAAGTAAAACATTAGTTTAAGCTATATATGTATAAAGCTAATACCTTGTTCTTCATCGATCCATGTGTAATGCCTCCGGAGACAATATGGAGTATATATCTCATAACATAATATCCACAAGAATTGGTGTCAGTTTGTTTTCACCAATACAAATAATTGTAATTCATTAATGTCACACTAATACACACAAATAATATAATGTAAAAAAACACAATTACTATACGTACTTTTGGGTAAATATAGACTAGCTTTTTACCCATGAATTTTTTCGCCCACATTAAATTCCTTCACCGCTCTACACGTGTCGGTTAAAATTAAACTTGAATAAAAACTATTCTATTTTAAAGTGAAATATACACATGTATACTTGGATTAAGCTAATACCTTGTTCTTCATCCATCCATGTGTAACGCCTCCGGAGACAATATGGAGTATATATCTCATAACATAATATCTACAAGAATGGGCATCAGTTTGTTTTCGCCAATACAAATAATTATAATTCATTAATGTCACACTAATACATACAAATAATATAATGTAAAAAAACACAATTACTATATGTACTTTTGGGTAAATTTAGACTAGCTTTTTACCCATGGAATTTTTTGCGCACATTAAATTCCTTCATTGCTCTACACTTGTCGGTTAAAATTAAACTTGAATAAAAATTATTCTATTCTAAAGTAAAATTTGAGTGTAAGAAATAATACCACTTACCCACTCAAAGCGTTAACCACAATGTCGGACAGTGTCGAGTGCAATGAACAAAACATAATTATATTATATCTCTTGGGACAAATTATAAGTAGTTTCCAATGTCGGCTGCATAAACATTCAGAATAATTAATAATATGGACAACATTGATTTATAAATGATAACACAATTTATTATATACTTACTCACGGTAAAAAACGGGGGAATATAACAATCTTTGATAGTTCCTTTATCTATCAAATTTTCTTGTAAGTACATTTTGATATGTGTCTTGGAGAACCGTGAGTAAGAGCAATCCTTGTTGCGTCTAAGATACAATACTTACTTAGCAGCTTAATTTTAAAACAGACCTAATGGATGTATCTTCAAGGTCAAATCGTTATGTTAAAGTACAAGAACGTATGAATATAAATAGAAATCAACATAAAACTATACTTATGAGCTTCAAATTTGAAAAATTAAATTGTTTAGCTCCTCATCTCCCTTCAAAAATTCATGTATGAGAGACTTGTTAAGAAAGAATATTGTTTATGGATCATGCTTTAATTGAATACTCATAATCATGGTTTCGATACTCGGCAACATCAACTTTAGTCTCTGAAGGCTATCTTGATTTGGTGGTGGTGCGGGTTCAACACTGCCCTGGTTGGAAAAAAACTATGTGTCGCGCTTGTACTTCCTATAACCTTCTCAAGTAAGTTTTCTCGAATTTCTATTTGATTTGAATTGGTGTGGCTGAATATACCTACGAACTCAATTTATGCATCATAAAAACAACATAAATACAATTCAAAATTGAAATACACGAACAATAACAACAACAACATACAAATTATACTTCCAGAACATCACGGATACACTTCTCTGACATCTTCTCCTCATTTTTCCTCTCTCTCCTCTTGATCCTTATGGACACTCTCCTTCACAGTATGGAATAACCTCTCCCTCTCCTCCTCTAATAATTTCTTCTGCACCGTGATCGGTAAATTCCGCAAGTGCACGGAAATATCGAAGTAATATAAAAGATTGTCGAACCACAGAGACCAATGTCAACCTATTGTAATCTATCGTTTCTTTGTAAAGCTAAGGCTAATGAATATTTAATTTAGGGGAAACTAAGAACTAAAACTGAAATAAATGAACTTTACAAATAATACTAAATCGAGGTCGGGATATGATTTCCGCATTCATGAAGGACTTATAGAAAACGGGTACTAATTACGACTATAACTTAGTTTCGTAGATTATACCAACTTAATGACTCTGCCTCACGCTCTCGCAGTATTAACTAAAGTCATACTTTCTAATTCCAAGATTTTGCTCTCGTTCGCCCGGTAACTAAAAAATATGTTTTGAAAGCCAATAATATCCTAAACGCATCTAAAGCGCTCTCGCTGTATTTAGATTTGTTGTCTAATTTCCACTATCTGGTTCGATCCCCATGCTCTCGCAGTGCCGAATCTAACCTTGATTGATTTCTCACTCTCGTGACAAAATCGTGTTAAATAACCTCTCACTCTCGTGACAAAGCTATTTAAATTAGACTTGGAAATTAAAACCAAAACCAAATTTTAATCATAAGTTCGCACCTATTATTTTCTACCGAGTATGTCGGTAACAACGGTCCTCATACACCAGACTCAAGACTATTTAGCCGGACATGTTACTAATTAAAAACACATAAATAATTATAGCTACGATAAAAAATGACATAGAAATTAAATTTGACAAACAAAATAATAATAATAAATAATGCGATAAAAAGAAACTTGTAAATAATGCAAAAAGGAAAGCTGAAATTACTTCTGAAATAAACTTTGCGTACAATAAGATTTTGGATTATGCCGACATGCTTGAAATTCAAAGTACATAATGAATAAAAGAGAAAAGACTCCTAAAACAAATGGTGTGGCAGTTCCTCAATGTGAGAAACTACCACTTTTACATGGTAGAAAAACTGCCTAAAAACTAAACAAGGGAAAATTCTGCCTAAGCGAAGAGAGAGCCCGACGGCCTTTGATCCAACTGCCTTCTACTTATATTGCATTGTAACCGGTCAGATGAGAAAATATAGGATCTTATGCCTTGGTTGCTAAGAAAATATAGGGTGAAGTGGTATGGTCACTTGCTTGTTGAGAGAAAATAGGAAGAAGTGGGATTCCTTGCTTGACTCAGTATGTGTAGAAAATATAGGAACTTTGTGGCTTACGTAGTGGACTTAATTGTGCTGAGAAAATATAGGGAATAGTTGCTGCTAAAGACTTGTACTCCTAGATATACGTGGCATAATTTGATTTGGGCCATGACGGTCGTCAGGGAGGGTGTGACAAACGTCACACTTTTCTTTTTCTTGTGTCGGCCGTAACGGGATGTGTGACGAGCGTCACACTTGCTTTTTATGCTTGTGTCGATCGCCAAATGGGATGTAACGAGTGTCACACCCTGCTGATGGGTTTTTCTCTTTTCTTTTATATTTTTTATGCATTTTTACTTTGTTTCGTCTCATTTTTACACCTTTTCTCAAGCAAGCTTTGTAAACATTAAATTCCTGAAACACATTAAAATACCAGCATAATACCAATATAAAGCAACATAATTAAAATAAAATAGAGACATAATCTATGTAAATCAAGCCGAATATATGATACATTTTCGTGTTATCACACCACCTGCAACAACCTCTCCCTCTCATCCTCCAAGAATTTCTCCTGCACCGTCTGCAACCAGATCTCCCTCTCCTCCTCCAAGAACATATCCTTATCCTCCTTCCAATTTTCCCTAGCCTTCCCCAACTTAACAGTAACAATCTCTTGAACCTCTCTCTTATTGATTTTCTTTCTAGATGATATAGAGCGTCTTAAATGTACCTTGAAGCCAACACCTCTACCAAGTACACAGACACTCCCAAGATAGTCCTCGGTTCCAATCGCTTCTACCAAGATGTCATGATGACCTTGTAAAGTGAAGAGCCCGACTTTGGTTTGTTCAACAAGATCATCCTGTAAAACATGAAATTTCATCTTTATCAAATTGATTTAACTAAAATAAATATTGTTGAAAAAAGTATCTACTTACAATCCTTTGAGCCACTTCGCGCGTAGCATTTGATGTGTATTCGTCGTCTTTTCTTTGGTGTTCCCTCTTCCATTTCTCGTGACGTGATAGTGGAGATGGACTATGATCAAGAATTATAGAATTTCCCTGCTCTTTGTACTCTTTTTCTTTTTTCGTCCATCAAATTGTTTTCAAGTCTTCTATATCCTCCACAAGACAGCCTATGTGGATAGATATTTCTAACTCGATTTCATATTATTTTTTGCTCTTTGCCAAGAAGACATGAGTGGTGCGAGACTCTACAAATTTATCCCAATTAGATTGATCAATAAATGAATACAAGTCGTATGGGGCCAGTTATTTATCTTTTCTACGTTTAATATAATCATGGGTGGGTTGTGCCTTAACCTCCTCTTCCCCCCTCCCCCCAACGCTCACTATAATAAGCAAACATTTTCTTTTTTATGTCATCATAATTTGGAGTAACAATGAACACACTTCTTATGCTTACACAATAGAGATGTTATTAGTATTAAACAAAAAATATACTTGTAAAACAAACAATATAATACAAAATAAATACTATAATATCGACTCATATGTCATCTTTCAATGCATCATCAACTTCACACCAATTATCAATAAAAAATACTCATTTTACTTCCACCTTGCAACGCAATGTAACCCAAAAAATCATCATCATAGTTACCAAAAACTGTGTTAGTTTCTGCATCAACTCTAACTGGGTAGGGAATACTAGTTTCATTGATTTTTTCACCTTTGTATACAACGTAGCACGTCTAGTTTTTCTTTTACATTTTGTAACACAGTTTGCAATAGATGTTGTATGGAAGGTGCTTGTCGAATTGGCCATGATTATCAAGATGGATCAAATAGTAATGTTTATGTCAAAACAAATGATCAATAGACAAACAAACGAAGAAACCTTAAACAACATGATCAAGAGACTATTTCAGCTAAAAACTAGATAGTAGTGTTAAGTATTTCATGCAAAATAAGTGTCATGTCGGTTTTACATAAAAACCAGAGTGATTGTGTTATTTAAAAATATAAAATAAAAAAACATCATATTACCATATTCTAGGGATTCATTTAAAAGATATATCACGTAGGTTTTTTTAGAAAACAAATGAGTTAAACTATATCAAATAAATTATTAAAATAAGAATTATAAAATTGTTAATGCAAAATATATTACCTCCTAGTTGGACACTGTAGTCGAGGTAAATACTAATTGAACAAATAAAATAAATAAAAATGGAATTTGGAAAGGCGCTGATAAATACTATTTAAACAATTGAAAAACCTCATAAGATGTTATAGTTGGGTGTCGAACCGAGTTCCTTTGTTGCTATTATCCTTCGATTTTATGAATTATTTGAGGTCTAATGTTGTTTATTAAAAAAATAATTAAACATGGCACTCCTAGGATCTATATCCTAGTTTTTTCATTGTCTGGGGTGTTAGTTTCGTCATGAAAAATGTTACTTCTAGTAGTGATTTATCATATGCCTTTTCAGTTGAGCTCCCAAATAGTTGATCATCCATTCAATCGCATCATTACGACTGATCTGGTGAGTGGTTAAGTAACTTCCCTCTGATAGAAAGGTGTACCAGACATGCGACGTCATCAAGTGTGACCGTCATCTCCCCAATAAGAAAGTGGAAAGATGATGTCTCCTTGTCATCTCTTGGCAAATGCCCCCTACATGTCGTGGCTAATAGTAATGTAATTGGAACAACAAAGTTCGGCAAGTCCGGAGCCAATAATGGCCTCCCTAAACCAATCTTGATCATTAGGATGATGTAGATCAAATATTTTCTTTGCATCGTTCATGGACTTTATGGGCAATCGTTCCTCTAAAGATAAATATTAATATCAATGTTATTCGTTAAAATATTTGTGCGTAAATCGTTTAAATGAAAATGTGTAATAAAAAGTATACTTTTTTATCTCAAACATACGGAGTGGGTTGATCATTGTAATAGATTAAGAGGGGCGTCAAAGGGGCCTCCTGGATACTCCGGTGCATCATGGACAGCTTGTGCCTAAACATCAACTTTTTCGAATGTCTGAACATCAACCTTCTCGGATGCCTGAACATCAACCTCACTCTTTAAAAATAAACTTAACTCTAACAAAGCAAATCACATGTTGTACTTGGAGCCCCTGTTGTGCCGCTTCCAGCCTCCCACCACAACGGTTCCACCACAAGCCTCACTCTATAATATGTCATCTTCGTTGATTTTTAGACTAATTTTTTTATTTTTACAATCTCAAAAAATATTTTCTTTCTCTTCATTTCTTAAAGTTTTAAAACATCTTCCACACATATAAATAATAAATCCATTTTTAAATATTTTATAAAACAAAAGTTTACTTTATTTTTATAATATAATTTGGTGTAAGTTTTCTTACAAAGGCTTTAATTTATCTTTCTTTTGTGTAACTTAACAAACAGACTCAACTTATTCAAAGTGATAAACCCATGTACAAAGTGGAGAATGGTTTTACGCAAACAAACAAAATAGCATAACACCAAATCTTATACCTAGGTTTATTAAATGCTAAGACCCCAAAGAAAATGTCACCTAGTTAATTTGATTCTAAATAAATTAGAGCAACATGCATGCTTGTAATCAATCCGAAACTTCCATGTCATATTAAGCACGCGGTTGGTTTATAGTTAATATAGTATGTATAGAAGATACAGTCTTATTTGAATGGAAGAAAATTTCTACTTAGAATTGTACACAAAGTCAACTAAAGTCATTTCTTTCATAGAAAAAAAATCTTCCAAAGTGATAAAGGAAATTAAAGCCTTGGATGGAGGAATTTTTATTAAAGATATTTTTAACCATGTTCTATAATTACTCCCACCAAACACTCCCACGTGCAGCATCTAACTCATTCAATTCAACATTCATAATATCTTAACAATATATTGAGGTTAGTCAAGTAACTTTTTGTCATTCGTGCATGGATTTCTTTTTTTAATAAAATTGAATATTATATCATTGGCTATCAATACGTGGTAATAAAAACATTATAGAAAGTGCATGCATGCCTTGAAAGTCTTGTAAGAGTATATAAAAGAGGTTTAAGCTTAGTGCATACGTTTCATAATATTAGTTGAAAGAAAGATAGAGAAAGAAAACATTAAGCTCTTGCGTTTCTCATGAACTGTGGAGTCGTGTTGGGTTTCTATTGTTGGGGTTGGGAATTCTTAACTGCTCTTCTTCTTTTCTCTTCTCTTCTCTTCTTCATCAATCTTAAATAATTTTCTTCTATATATTCTCATCTTCATCTTCTTATATATCCTTCTATACAAACTAATTTTAATCTACTAGAGAAATATTTTAAGAGAATAGAAAAGAAAAAAAAAATGGAAGGAGGGTTATTGGAAAGTGGAAGAAAGTGCACTCCATCACCTTTCTTGTTGAAGACATACATGTTGGTGGAGGATCCGGGGACCGACGAGGTGATATCGTGGAACGAAGAAGGAACGGCGTTCGTGGTGTGGCAGCCGGCGGAGTTTGCTCGTGATCTTCTTCCAACACTCTTCAAGCATAGCAATTTCTCTAGCTTTGTACGCCAACTCAATACTTACGTACGTATAATATTTGTCTTAATTTCTAGATATCATAGTTTCTTGTCATTTTGGCTATATGATAATTTGTTTCTTGTCAATTATTTTTCTTTACAAAACTTTATCTTGAGTATGAAAATGGTTAGCTATATTTGTTTGACTTAGTTTAAATTTCTTAATAAGTGAAGGAATTTATTACTTAGAATTAGTTTTTTTTCAGTTAAGATATATATATGAAATAATTTGTCTCTATTCAATACTATTATTCCTCAACTAACTACATATAAAATTCAATGTTAGTGGGCGACATGTCTTAGAAACATGTTTTTTTAAGTCTTTTACAAGTAAAAATTTGACAAAGTTATGTGTGAAATAAATAGTACTAAAATTAAATATCTATTTTTCTTATTATACTTAATTATTGTAAAATTTAATACTCCTCTCCTCCAAAAATAAGTGATATATTTGATTAAAAAATATGATTAATGAAAGAGAGAATAACAATCTTATAATCTTATTTATGTTCAGGGGTTCCGTAAAGTTGCAACAAGTAGATGGGAATTTTGCAATGAAAAATTCAAGAAAGGTGAAAGAGAGTTACTATCTGAGATTAGGCGAAGAAAAGCTTGGAGTAACAAGCAACAACGTACGATACAAAACCAAGATTCAGATGAAGATCAAAGGTCATCATCAACCTCTTCAACTTCTGGTTACACTAATCTTGTGGATGAAAACAAGCGACTGAAGAAGGAAAATGTGGTGTTGAATTCAGAGTTAGCAAGCATGAAAAGGAAGTGTAAGGAACTAGTTGATTTGGTGACAATTTGTAACAAAAGACAGGAAGAGGAAAAAGGTAAGGATGATGATGAAAGGCCAATGCTGTTTGGAGTAAGATTGGATGTTCAACAAGGAGAGAGAATGATGAAAAGGAATAGAGGTGAGATTAGTGAAAGTGCAAGTATTTTGTTGTCACAATCATGCAAATAGAAATATAAATAAATATATGTTACAATAGAAACCTGAAAGGATAGGTATATATGTGTAGTTGCTCAAAATTAAAACAATAATCAAATATTTGGATATCATATATATTATTTAGTTAATTAGATAGACTTGCAAGTTCTCTCTCTTTTGAATTCTCTTTTTTTTTCTTGTTCATTTTTTTCTTGATAAGTGAGATACTGGAGAAGGGGATTGGGAGGGTATGAAGCCAGGTAGAAAGGGGCAAGTAATTTTATATTTAATGTTTGTCGATGACCTTCTCTTTTTTGGTATAGCAACAGTAAAGCAAATGAATTGTGTTAAGGAGATTTTGAACAGATTATGTGTTATGTCAGGGCTAAGAATTAGCAATAAAAAGACTGATGTTCTTTTCTAAGAACACTCCAATTCAGGTTAGAAGAGAACTCCTCTAAATTTTAGGTTTTAAAGAAATTAGCGAGTTGGTCAATTATTTGGGAGTTCCACTAACACGAGTAATTTCATCGTCTTATGGAGCAAGTCACATTAAAATTAATAAATTGAAATGTAAACAATTACCCTTTTACAAAAAGAACCACTCTAGATAATTCAGTCATTTGTAAGTATTTAGTGCGCTTAAAAGGAGTGAATTATGACTTTAAAATTTTATCCGATTTTTATGAATATTGATTCAATCTTTTCTAGTTAAATTGGGCGATGAAAGCAGTAAAGTACAGAAAGTCCCAATTTTTCATGATTAAGCTATGGAAAAAAGGCCTTCATACACATATTTCATGGTTAAATAGGACCTCTTAAAAAATCCATGACTCAAATGAAGTTAAGTTCACCTTCCGGCACAGTGCCTCTCAAAAGTTTGAGACAACTCGGAAAAAATCCTTGATACTTTAGAATTTGTAACACAACAATAATTTGTATAAGAAGAAAGTTTGTATAATGGACTATACTTAATCAAATGACCAAAGTTTTCTTCTCTTCCAAATATAAAATATCAATATCATAAACTCTCTAAGTGCTCAATAACGCTTTTAGAATGATATGAAAGTATCATCAAAAATCATCTAAGTATGGAAATTTGGAATAAAAATCGTCTAGAGTTTTGTAGAATTTTGATTGAAAGAGGTGATATGAAAACTAATGTATTTTGCCTTAAATTCATCCTAAGAAACCTGTATGAATTAATACAAAAGTTTAGGACATTTTTATGAAGATTTGCAATAGTTTAGAATGACAATGGTTCATGAAAAGACATAATTTTGAATTATGTACTGGACTTCTTAAGTCATTTTAAAAGGTCGCCTGATTTAACAAGTTCGCCAAAGACATAATTTTGAATTATGTACTGGACTTCTTAAATCGGTTTAAAAGGTCACCTAATTTAGCAAGTTTGCAATGTTTTTCAAATTTCACATTTCAAATATTGTGGCGGTTTTGATGTGTTGTTACGATAAGTTCAAATGTCACAATTTACAATTTACCAAAACTAAAATGTTTGAAAAATTTTTTTAAAAAAAAGAAAGACTGAGTATTTGAACCAACATTTATTGATTTATCCAAGTCAATAGATTATATTTGAAAGTGACATAACATGGTTCAACCATAAAAAATAATTTTTTCAATGCATGGTAAAAAAATATTTTTATCACTATGAAACGTATATCATATGGAATTCATATACCTAAGATGATGAATCAAATCTTGTGAACTAAGTCATATCTTCAAAGATCTTTTTCTTCTTCTTTGATAAGGTAGTTTTGAGTTTGTCTTCATCAAAACATGTTGGACATTTGTCTTAACATCATTGAAGTCATTCAAACTTACACAATGATGACTTATGACCTACCTGCCTTAAGAAAATCCTTAAATTTCAAACAAGTTTTACATGGGGTGACTCTGATGAAGGGGAGCATATTTATTTTGTGAAGTGGAGTTGTATAACAAATCCAAAGCATATGGGAGTATTAGGTGTTAAAAAAAAGATTTGGTTCTGCAATTATGTCTCTGAGTTTTGATGATACAAAGAGTATGTTTGAGTGAACAATTTTGTTACTCTAATGTTTGTTGTATTTTTAAGAATAAACAAACAGGTTATGCTTCTGATGAATGACGTGGCTAAAACATTAGAAGAGAAAATGTTTCGCTTCTAAGCTACAAAGGTTCTGATGAACAAGTAGTGAGAAAAGCTTCAGAAGGCTCTGGAGCTAAGTTACTCTGATACGATCATCTGAAGAAATCAGTCAGAAGATCTAAAGACAGAAGTGTTAGTTATGTCAAGATGCTGAAGACTCAAGTTTCAGAAGACAAAGGGTTCTGAAGACCAAGTGCTTGAAGACTCTGAAGACGTGGCTATAAAGATTCTAAAGACTTGAGGTTCTTTTGAACTTATGTTACGGTACAAGGTTACAAGACCAAGTACTGAAGACTCTAAAGACGTGGTTCTGAAGACTTGAAGTTCTTTCAACCTTATATTACGATGCAAGGTTCTTCAAAATCAAGTGCTAAAGACTCTGAAGACTTAAAGTTTTGATTAACCAGATGTTATGTTCCCACTTCTAAACTCACGCTCGCAGAAGCCCCTGAAGTGCAGAAGAAAGAAGATAATGTTAACGTGGTACAATAGTACATGGTATAAACAAACGTTTCATTCCACTACCATGAAGAACGGACACTGCGTACGAACTTGTCCCCCACGCTCTTTCAAGCTGCCATAAAATTCATATTTTCAGAAGTACCCTTCAACGGTTACGTCATATACATGGCAGTATATAAGGGCTTGAAGAGTTGAAGAAACAATTGTTAATTCACGAGAAAACTCTCTATGCTTAAACAATATTTTTCTTTGTAAAAAGCTGTAAATTCTTTCAAGTCATTTGTACTAAAAATCTGTTTACGTATCAGCTTGTGTAGAAACATATTTATTTGTAGACAAACTTGTTATCAAACTGTTGTTTGATTATTCCTTGAGAGACCAGTTGGATCAACTTCTCAAGAAGTCTAGGACAGTTAGTCTTAGAGGTTGTTAGTCACACACAGTTGGTGTGTGCAGATGTTAGTCACCGGCTGTTGCCCGTGCAAGTGTAATCAGTTTGGTTATAGTGGATTAAGTCCTCGTTGGCGAGAGGAAAATCACCTCGGAAGGATGGAATAAAGTAGCTTGAGGTTTTCAAGTGAACTAGGATAAAAATTATGTGTTCTTTACTGCTTTCCATATCTTTCAATCTTCATCAAAAGCAAAGCATTTTTAAAAGGGGATTGTTTTAAGAAAAAGTTTTTCAAGTATAAAATCCAATTCAAACTCTCTTTCTTATGTTTTCCGCACCTTCATTAAGCTTGAGGAATATTGTTGAGATTAATAAGGTTTGTTTTCTTAAGCTAAGCTGGAAGTTTAAGATTGGGGATAACTCATGATGGTTCCAAATTATGAGAGAGAAGCATGATAGAAGCAATAATCGCTTTTCTAATGTAGATTTCAGAACTTGTGATCCAATCTTGTGGAAGAATATTGTCAAAGGTTAGTTTGTTATGGATGACATGAATTTTTGGTCTACTAATAATGGATAAAGTACTAATATCTAAACTAAGTGTTGGGTGCAACCAAGGATAACTCTCAACTTTTTGATACCGATAACAACTAATGATTAACATGTGGAAATGGCAGTTGATATGGTGAATGAAAATGGGACTGGAAGATGGACCACCGATTAGGTAGTGTATTTCCTCAAGATATCCTGGATGATATCTTGGCAATTCATCCTCCAAGGCCTAACAATGGTAATGATGTCTGCTTCTCAAGAGATACAAAAAAAAGGAATTTCATTGAGTCTGGTGCCCATGAGCTCTGATTCTTGGAGCAATATTTAAAATTTAGGTGTTCTTAGACGAGTTAAAGCTTTTATCTAGATGGTTAAACATAAAAGTTTCATCACCAATCTTTGGATGAACAGAAGGCAACTTCATGGTCTTTTCTGCATTGACTGTCGTGACACGACAAAGACAATTTTACATATATTTCATGATTGTGGTTTTTCCAAAAATGACGGGTGCTCTTTAATGAGAGTTACTTGCTGGGATAACTTTTTCAGTGCAGGTTTGCAAGAGTGGATAGAATACAACTTACTGAACAATCTAGGTTATGGAGAACTTGCTCGGTGGAAAGAATTGTGGGCCACTTCATGCCTTTCACTATGGTACTGGAGAAATCAAAGAATGCACATAGATGCTTATGTTTTCCCCTCAATATGGCAGTTGAGATCAACAAGAAAGTCAAGTTTTATCAAGTGGGCCATAACTTTCATTACAAAGTCGCTAAGTGTAAGCTGGTATTTTATTTTTTTCCTAGATATGAGCATGTCGGGAGTAAACATAAACACTTACTGAAATTTGGATGACTTCAGGTGTATATTTTGACATAGATATTGTAGGATGATTTTAACATCTCCTGGACAAGATGATTTTTGTCGAAAGTCCTGGATTCACTATGGCATTTTTAAGACTTAATGGTTTCTTCAAACCCGTATGAAAGACCATTTCGACTGTGTGGGTTGGAATTACAACATGGCTAAATAATTTTTTTTTGGCCTTATCTACACTACATCTAGAGACGTAAGGAAGCAAGCTGAAGGCGAAATACATGCAAGTGCGAATGTGCCACTTTTTGGAGAGAAGATCGTCCGTTACAGTTATTTAGATTTTATTATAAATAAGAATTCTAGTCATAGATTTTGTATGTTGACATTACTACAGAAAATTAAAATACTCAAAGTTCTAAGGAAAGTGAGAGAAAAATAACAGAGTGCAATGTATGTATTCAAACACCACTTTTTATCAATTCAAAGTCTTTTACGTTAAACATTTTGTGCACTTTCATTTAATATTTCGTTTTACTTTAAAGATTTTATTTCAATCGAAGTCCTCGTCTTTTACACAGAAAATATTACAAAATAATTTTAAGAAACTTTTGGCGTAACATGTCTTATGATCAATCTTATCGATAAATAACATTTTTCTTGCAAGACTATTACTTATTTACTAAATATCATGGTAAACACTAACATGTAGCAAATAACAATTTAGATCAAGTGAAACCCGCCAATGAAAGAATGGATAAGACTAAATATAAATGGAGATGTTAAAAGTAACAAGAAAGCTAGTTGTGGAGATCTGATTAGAGATGAGAATGGAACTTGGCATGAAGGTTTATCTAAGAACTTTAGGACATGTATTGCAGAAGTTGCAAAAGTCTAGGGAAATTGTGAGGGCCTAAAACTTTCTTTTGATAGAGATAATAGGGAGGTGGACTTACATACTAATAATAAAATGATGTGTAAAGCTCTGAAGAATAATGTTAAGAATGTGGGCGCATACTCGAGTTATCAAAACTATGTTTGCTCATGAATAGGAAGTTTGGGTAGAGCATGTTTACGAGGAAGTTAATCTTTATGCAAATGTTTTGGATAAGTTCAGTTTAAATCATGACTTAAGGCCTCGTTACTATGGAAATTGTCCTTTGGAGTTGGGATTGCTTCTAGAGAATTTCTTACCACACTTATATAGGGAAAAACGACTCTATGAAATTTTAAAAATGCCCTCAGCAAATCAAAAATGTATTTCCGATTCCTACTGAGAAAGTAGTGTGTTGCAGGAAATCTTATGCACACACTAGCTATTTTTCACATTGTTTCACATGTTGAAAACTACAAAATCAATTCAAAGAACTATAGAACAAATGCATATGCATACACTAGCTATATATCAGTCATCAATACAAAAGGTGTCAGAAGTTGATAAAGATGGTAACACAAAATATCATCCAAATACAAATCCAAAAATCGATAAACAAAATAGTACTCTAACCAAAATACATATACAACAATTAAGACTATTAAGTACGATGGACTATGATTCGGCCTATGATCCTCCCAGCATTTCTCTATTGCCTCCTGTATAACAGAGTCTCCTGAGCCTCTACCATAATGGCATCTAGAACACTTCTAACATCATAGCTATCAGGAAATAGACCTTCATCAATACACGTATGTGTAATCTCCATGATACAACAGCACCCAGGCAACACATTAGTTGCATCGTCATTGATCATCAAAAATACGTACCTAACAAGTTAGTTATGACTCTTAACATTGCAAACACTAAACAAATTCGAATTTTTTACCCTAAAACAGAATTTGTAGGTAAAATTACCTAATCTCTAAAAAGCTCAAAACAACTCACAAGTGATGTTTTTTTCTTGAATCTGCTAGAACAATGAAATTTATCTGATGCTTAATAATTCTTGATGAACTTTTCACAAAATAGGATGAATTTGATAGAGTGGAGTTTGAAGAGAGTTTGGGAGGATTTGTTTTGTTTATCAAATTGCTTTTGAAATAAGGGAGGGGAAGAGGCAGCGCGCGGTTAAGTGGCAACACAAACTAGAAATACACATCCGGTTGCAACCTTAAATGCATTTTTGGTTCGTATCTACGTTATATCCTGTTTGTCACAATGTTAAACATTGTGTTTATCTGAGGTGCAATCAAAAATACAAATACGATTTAATCGTAAATGCATTTCTGATTCGTGTTCCACCTTTTCATATGGAAATGTATAAGGTGCTTTAAGAAATGTATTTTCAATTTGTGAATATATTTACGTCTTTTTGCACAGTGAATTAGAAATATATAGGGTGCTTTAAGAAATGTGTTTATCTGAGGTGCAATAAAAAATACAAATACGATTTAGTCGTAAATGCATTTCTGATTCGTGTTCCACCTTTTCATATGGAAATGTATAAGGTACTTTAAGAAATGTATTTTCAATTTGTGAATATATTTACGTCTTTTTGCACAGTGAATTAGAAATATATAGGGTGTTTTAAGAAATCATCTTGCTTTTATTCTCTGATATTTTAGTGGTCTTTAATACCTCTCCTGTATTCTTTAATTTTTTGTTTTTTTTACTCCCACCCTCTATCTAATTTTTTATTAAAAAAATAGAATAAGATTAAGAGAGAGAATGAGAAGACACAGAAGACCAATCTCTTATACATAATTAGGTAGTATTTCATGCAGTTAATAAGCTATGAATTATAAGGTTTGTGGAATGTGATTTTGGACGGTATATAAAAAAGGGGATTTCTTAACCACCCCATAAGCTTCTTACGTACCGCGTGAATTTCCTTAAATGCCCCTCAAAACTAGAAGTATATTTTCGGTGTGTACTAATATCTGATAAAATATACACAGAAATCAGAAATTTACTTCTGGTTTTGTACCGAAAGTGTATTTCTGGTTTTATTCTTAACAGAAACAAGAAAACATCATTGAATTGCATAATATAGACATAAATATAATTCATAACATAAAGGTAGAAAATACATTTAGGAGTTAAACATAAATCAAACATTATAAATCAACATCCGGGTGGACGTTGCAACATCCTCACAATATCATCGACCGATCTTACTAGAGTTGCATCTAGCTCGATCGAAACTTTCTCCTCGAAACTGTCATAAGTAGACCACATAGTTCATAAATCATTGTCGTTCTTCAGCTCATGGTTGATGAACTGAAGCTTCCCATCTTTGTCAACTGATGGCGAGCGGTACTCCATTTTCACAACCTTGCGATTGTCGCCAAAAGGTACAAGTTTCTGTAGTGTTTCACGCACATCTTCAATAGGGGTGTACACAGTGATCTTAAATTCGCGAGATGGTGTAGCGCTGAAAAAGTGGACAACTTCAACAACCCATTTGATGTTCAATTTCATGTCTATTTCTGGTTTTTGGTGTTGTGGTATGGAAAAATATAAGAAGTGCGGTATTTCATAGTAGTTTGAGGTAAATATGAATCATACGAATCCTATCCCTGTGTCAGTGATAGAACCGAAATTAAAGTTCTGGTTTTGTATTTAATGGAACCGGGAGTACACTTCCAGAAAATGTCATGGGAATGAAAAACCAAAAACACAATAGAAACAACAACTAATACCAAAAAATCTCATGTATTCAAAAATTGTGCTTTTGGTCAAACTACAAAAATGACTATATTTCCACATCATAATACATGAACAAAATGACGTTAATAATAAAATGATACCTATCTACTTGAAAGAGCCAGAAAAATGTTGCCGATAAGTCCACCGGTGGCACCCCTTTTGACTTTTTCCTATTTTTTTTCTATTTCAATTTGGTTCAACTTGTGGTATTCTTGCGTCCTTTCAATGAATTCGTTCGGCTAGGGAAATAAATCTCCGAGAACATGTATCTTGTAAGATTAATACACACCCTCTCATACGCACTTGCTATGAGATGACCCATTTCAAGGAAGCACATTCATTTATCCTCTAGTGCAAATCCAACCTGGGCAGGTACAAGTGTGTGATATATTTCCTCAACCTTCTCTTTACTCCTTAGCACGCATGTGTATAATTCTCTGTTTTCCGTCAACTCTCTAATCAGGGTATCTCGGACAGTATTATAATACTCTTCACCTCTACCGAGCAAACCAGAAACAACTCGAAAACCACAGTTACCGTCACCACCGACATTGATGATCTGTTCAATGTACTTGTGCATAAAAATTGACATGTGATTGATGAATGGTATTTTTGGTGGAGTCTGTGTAGTAGGTGGTTTGCTAATACGGACACCTTTGAAAGCACTTTTCTGAGATTTTGGTGTAGGTGAATCGGGAAAACTTTGTCAATATGTTCAAAATATGATTAATGTAGTGATTGAGGGATGAAATAAATAAACTTTACCTGAAATTTTACTTTCTTGAGCCCTTTCTGATATGATGAACCACAAAAATGACTATTTGGAGTGGAAAATGGATTGAGGATGATGAGGGTTTTTGAGAGGTTTTTAGTGGAAAGAGTAAAATGGTGATGATCAAGTAGTCCAACATGATTACCGTTTTAAGTAATATGTATTGTGACAGAAACCAGAAGTATACTTCTGGTATATACAAAATATTCAGGTGGCAACACAATTCAATGTTCTCGCTACTATAACCGGAAACAGAATTCTGGTTTGAAACGAAAGTGCATCTCCGATAAAGTTTCTTATAATTTGAAGGGTGACAACACATCTGCTCTGTTTTACACAAAATAAAGTGTGAATCAAAAGTACATTTTATATTTTTAAAAGAGTATTTTCAAAGGCTAAATTACTCTCATGGTCCTTTGAGTTATTTAATTGTAACAGATTGATCTTTTATATTGTTTTCGCTACATGTAGGTCCTTTATGTTCACTAAGGCTTGCATCGTTGACCTTTATGTTGCTTTATTTTGTTATATTAATTTTATTTTAACTTCTAAAATTCATATTAAATCCGTTTTTGTTCCAAAAATTCTGAAAATATTTCTAAAAATATTTCTTCTCGTTTTACACTAGTTGGAATACATGTCAAGTGTGAGTAGTGGAGAAAATAGTCTCACATTGAAGAATAATGTGGTGGCTTGAGGGTATATAAGTGGGAGAATCCACTCCCCTATTACCTTAAGGTTTTAGGGACAAAGTGGTGTGTTTCTCACAAATATTCTTAATCTTACACTATATATCAATGCTCTTAAATCTTCCTCAACAACATTTCGTGTAATTTTCTGAGAATTTTATTGTCTATTTTACTTTCTTTTTTTTGTGCATTTTAATTAGCTTAAAAATATTTTTATATGAAAATTTTACTATATAAAATTTGTAGTGTCACTTAGTTAAAGGATCACATGTTAGAACACAACTGGACCATGATTTTAAACTTCCATAGAATATCTCACTCCATTGTGGAGTAGATAATTGCTATTTTAACATTCAAAATATTACACTGTAGTCTTACGCCACCACAAATACAACATTCTTACATTTTTGTTTGTCTAAAAAATAGAAGAAGAAAAATTATTAAACATTGTAAAATATAAACCGTAATAATTACGGTGTCAATGTCACTTTTTCGTGTTGGAATAACGTTTCTCTTTGAGAAGAGAATTGCTATGTAGTCTAGTAGCGCTTGATTTTGTTATACAAGTAATCTTAGTACCGTATACAATTGGTATATATTTTAAAACAGAAATGGCTACAAAAGTTGTTCAATCACATTAATTAAAATACTAAGAAATAATCCTTAATATATTAAGACAAAATACACGTTTAGACGCTAATTTTAGAGTAAAATTTCGCCTAAACACCGTAAATCGTACGAGGTGAAGTACTAGTTAAATTTAAATAAAACAAAATTATGAAGCGCGCAGCTTCATGCGCTAATCAAATTAAAATAATTAGAAATAAAGTCACTTCAATTTTAAAATTATTTACGAATTTGGCAGATGCATAAACTTTATAGAATTCATTTTTTTAATGATGTTATTGAATGCAAATGTTACCCAAGCAAATGAATTTTGAGGGATACACAAGATTTTATTTATGTATAAATCTACTACACTAGTAATTATTTATTTTACAGAATTTCTTATTTCTTCTGATAGGGGTGAAAAACACCCTATGCAATATCGAAAATACCCTTGAAAAATTGAAAATATATTTTTGGTTTATATTCTCACCACTTAGAATTTCTTAACCCACCTCATAAAGGTGGGGCGCACCGCATGAAAACCTTAAAATACCATTCTCAAAACCAGAAGTTTATTTTCGATATGCACCCTATTTTGTTCAAACCGTTCAAAATGTGGTGTGACCCCTGAAATTGTAAAAATATAGTACCAGAGATTAACTTCTGGTATGGAACCGGAAGTATAACTCTGGCCATAGATGCGGGAACATTGAATTATATGCCACCTAGATAATTTATATGGTACCAGAAGTTTATTTCCAGTTTTGTCACGAAAGTTGATTGCTATAAGCAACAACTGTGGTGATCAACACCATTTTACACTTTCTTTTCAAACCTCTACAAAACTCTCTTCATTGTCAATCCATTTTTCACTCCAAATCCATACTTTTTTGGTTCGTCATATCAGAAAAAACTCAACAAAGAAGAATTTCAGGTAAACATCATTCCTTTTATCCCTCATTTCCTGTATTAATCTATAACTTTTTGCTGAAAATAAGGTTACGTACCAACCGGAAGTTTATTTTCGGTTTATAGTTGAACTAAACCGGAAGTTTATTTCCGGTTTTGTCTCTGTTTTGAAATTATGCAGCAGATTTCACTGTATATGTGTATTTATGATTTTTTTTATGTTACATAGGCATGGTGCACCCTAATAACATTCCTAAGCTCCGTGACACCGAAGTTGTATCGTCGGTCGTTGTTCTGCCCCGCATAATTAAGACGGTCAATGTTCGTCAACAGTTTGAAAATGTTCAAGAATTTGAATTTCGGGACTATATGTTGCAGTGGATTCGTCTAGAGGCAACAAGGTTAGGATTTGCTACTGTGATAGCAAGGTCCGATAACGACACTAATAGAAGAAATGTCTTTGTTATTGTGACTTGCGAAATGAGCGAAAGATATGTGGCACGCATTCAAAATTTGAAACGCGAGGAAACCGGCACAAGAAAATGTGTGTCCTTTTCGGTTGCGTGGTTATCTCATGGCCAACAACAAGTGGAAGTTTAATGTGATTAGCTGAGAACACAATCATGATTTAACTCCAAAGTTGGTTGGTCATCCAATAGCATGTCGGCTACTTCCGGATGAGAAAATTTGTGTTTCCGACATGACTTTGAATCTGGTACCTCCCAAAAATATTCTTGCAAATTTGAAGTGCAAAAGACCAGAGAGCACCTCTAATATCAAACGAGTGTACAATAAGCGCTATCAAACTATCAAACAAAGTTAGCCATTCGGGAGGATCGAACCGAAACTCTGAAAGTTTTTGATGACAATAATTATGTTTGTAGGCACCGACGGGGTGATGATGGGGAAACTGTTAGAGAAATTTATTGGACTCGTCCTGATTCCATTAAATTGTTCAACATGTTTCCTACCATCCCCGTAATGGATTCGACGTATAAAACCAAAAAGTACAGGCTACCGGTGTTGGAAATTGTTGGTGTTACATCGGCCGAGAAGACGTACTCGGTTGGTTTTGCATTTCTCGAATGCGAAAAAGAAGACAATTTTCAGTGAGCTTTAGAGGTATGTCGGTCCGTGTTGAAGGACCAAGAGGATATGCCAAAGGTAATTGCCACCAACCGTGATACGGCTTTAATGAATATTGTTGCAACCGTATTTTCGACTTTTTCCGCATTACTTTGTAGGTACCATATTATAAAAAATGTTAGAAGTCGGGTTAAACCTGATGTAGGGTCGAAACAGGTAGCTGGTGAAGATGGAAAGTTGGTAAAGTTTGGTGTTATTGTGGATAAAATCATGGCTGCATGGAATGCTATTGTTACTGCATCTATAAAAGAGATTTATATTGATGTTGTTTTACAATTCCAATCTGTTTGTGAGAAATATCTGAATCTGTTGAAATATGTGGAGAGCATAATACTTGATCAGGTGAAGGAGAAATTTGTTTGTGCATGGACTGATCAGATTATGCACCTCGGACATACAACATCAAACTGAGTTGAATTTGTGCGTGCTTGCCTCAAGAATTGGTTGGCAAATAGCAAGGGCGGTTTGATTACGGGTTGGGAAGTTGTGAACCATATGATCATGAACCAGCATAATGAGACACAAACGACATTTGGTCGCAGTATCATAGTGTTGGAACACATGTTCAAGGAGAATATGGTATATTCTCAATTGGTCGGTAACATCTCTTGGGCGGCGCTTAATTATATTTTCCATGAGGCCACAAGAGCTTCAACTGTGGGTGATGACACCTCAAAGTGTGGGTGCACTATTGTGAAAACATATGGTCTCCCTTGTGCTTGTGTCATAGCAAAAAAGATGAGTGTTAATGTCCTGATACGTATGGACGAGGTCTCTAATCATTGGAAGAGACTTAGTTTTAAGGATGACTGGAAAATAAAAAGTCATAAATCAAATATCTCCATCATTACCGAATGGGAAGCGATACAAACAAGATTTTTGAGAGTCGATGACACCACCAAACTACACATCAAGAAAGAGTTGAAAAAAATTGTGTTCCCGGAGACCACATATTTGAAACCACCCTCCCCCAACCGGTAAAAACAAAAGGTGCAACAAAAAATTGAACCCTACATCGAGCGACAATTCTACTACGAGGAATCCTTCGTATTATGAATATGTTGACAAAGTATTTACTGACTCACCTACACCGAAATCTCAGAAATATGCTTCCAAAGGTGCCCGTATTAGCAAACCACCGCCTACACTGCCTCCATCAAAAATACCATTCATCGATCACATGCTGATTTTCATGCACAAATACGTTGAAAGGATCGTCAATGTGGCAGGTGACGGTAATTGTGAATTTCGAGTTGTATCTTGTTTGCTAGGTAGTCGTGAAGAGTATTACAATAATGTGCGAGATATTTTGATCACAAAGTTGACTGAACATAGAGAGTTGTACACACGTGTGTTCGGGGGTAAGGAAAAGATTGAGAAAATACATCATACACTAGTACCTATTAAGGTTGGATGTGCATCGGAGGACGAATGGATGCGGTTCCCTGAAATGGGTCATGTCATTGCAAGTGCGTATGACACATTGATTATTAACCTGACAAGATACCGTTTTTCGGAGACTTTTTTTCCTCTGCGCACGGATCCTACACCAAATCCCATTGATCGTATCATTTGTGTTGGATGAATTGCAAATCCACGGCATTTTATTCAAGTCTACTTGAAACCGGAATGTTTGATACCACCGACATCACTAGAGTGAGTGCTTCATTTCGCAGAAGCATCAGAGACATGGACGGACAGTTTCATGGAAAGGATGCAAGAATACAACAAGTTGAGGGAAATAGATATAGAAATAAATAGGGAAAAATCGAAAGGAGTGTCCCTGGTGAATTTATCCTACGACACTTTTTTCGGCTCTTTAAAAAATTTGTTAACTTCATTTTGATAATGTATTATGATGTGGAAATATACTCATTTTTGTAATTTGATCATTTGCAAAAAATTGAATATATGAGATTTTGTGTTATATGTTGTTGTTTTTGTTTTGTTTCTGGTTTTTCAGTCCCTAGCCATTTACCAGAAGTTTACTTCCACTTTTGGTATTAAGTACGAAATCGAAATTTAACTTCTGGTTGTGCCATTGAAACAAGGATAGGATTTCTATGGTCCATGTTTACATCTTTCTACTATCAAAATACCCCTCCTCTTATACCTTTCCCTACAACAACACAAAAAATCAGAAATGGACATGAAATTGAACATCGAATGGGTTGCTGGAATTGTCCATTTTCCAGGCGACGTACCGTTTAGCGAATTCAAGATCACGGTGTACATCCCAATTGAAGAGATACGTGAAACTTTGCAGAAACTTGTTCCTTACGGCGACGGTCGAAAGGTAGAGAAGATCGAGTACCGCTCGCCATTAATCGACAATGAAGGGAATCTGCAGTTCATGAACCATGAACTGAAGAACGGCGACGATTTACGGGCTATGTGGTCGACTTATCAAAGTTTTTCAGGATAAAATTCCAATCAAGCTAGGTGCGACTTTATTAAGAACCGTCAATGACATTATGAGGATGCTGCAACATCCACCAAAATATTGGTTTGTAATGTTCAATTTATGTTTAACTTTCTGTTTGTATTTGTTAAGTTTATGTATCTCTTTGTTAGAAAATGAAATGAATTTTTCTGAATTTCTGTTATAAATAAAATCGAAAATATAATTACGATATAGCACCGAAAATTAATTTTCGGTTCATTGTAAACTTTATCAGATGGTGGTGCGTCCAAAAATATATTTTCGATTTTCATGGACAATTTGGAAATTTCGCAGGAGTGCACTTCCTATACAAACCGGAAATACATTTTCGGTTTTCAACAAAGAAAACCTATGCACCCCAAGTGCCTCATACCACTTTTTGTTGTTATGGCAACAATTTGCTTTTATTAGAAACTAGAAATGTATTTCCGTTTGTACCGGAAGTGCACTTCCTGTTTTTTGTAAATACAATTTAAAAATAGTGCGCACCGGATGTATATTTCTAATTTTTAGAGATATTTTTAGAATTTCACATGATGTCTAAGAAAAACATGGGATGGAATAAGAAATTCTCTTAATTTAACTCATGCCGAAAGTTTAAACAACACAATTGCTGCCCGAATCCACTGTTCTTTTTATGCAATCACAAATGACCAATAATTGCAGATGTTGTGATGGATACAAAACTCAAATCATCTATGCCACAAGAAAGGTTGAAGTTAATCCTAAAATGGATTATCATAAACAACTCCATAATTTGGTGAAGCAGTAAGATTGAATAAATGAATCCCTTAATGCCGCAATGTTATGACAGGTAATCTATCTACACCTAATATTCAATGCCTTAGAATCTCACCCAGGACCCTACGTTGAATTTTACTAGTACAAGTTAGGACAATGTTATAACTTTGATACATTCCTAATACAATGTAACTACCATGCATCATTTTCTGAAAGAACAAGATGAAATAAGGGCATCTCATAAGTGGCTGCAAAATAATAAAATATTGCCTCCAGAGTAGATTGACTTCACGAGTTAGCTGCAAAATGATTAAATATCGTCTCCAGAGTTGATTGGCTGAGGCTGTACTCTGCAATACCTAACCTATCTCTGCAAAATTGATAAAATTTAATCACTTTTTTAACACAAGTTTATGGAAACAAAAAACATGTATTTACTTTACCTGTTTGCTTCAAGAAGTCCAAAAACATCTGCCAGGGAAAAGTCCTCATCATAAGGTAACTGCAGCAAAGAATCAAGGAACTATTATTTGCGCTGTAATAAAAGGCCAGATGCATCATACACTGTACGCACATACGTGTACAATTTCTGCCCATGGCAGGAGTTTGGCAAAACCAAGCAACTCTTTAAAATTTTAATATAAACAAAATGGTGAGAAGAACAAAGGGATTTGAATATCTGTGTTTGTTTGTTTTCCCACAAAAACCTCACAAATAAGTTAGAAAGTCGAACTAGTCTACTATATATTCAATTCAATAGTGTGTACATTTACACAAGATTTTTCAACCATATTGTGGAACTTTACCAGAAAACTAATGTGGTAACTCAAAATTACCTGGTATCTGATGCTTAAACCATTGTATCCTTGGCATCTTGCTCCACGAAATGAAGAGAGAATAAATGAATCAATTTCTGAGAATTTTTGTTTGGACAACCACCACTCAGAAAATACTGGCAATGGAATACCACCTACGTTACCAACAGGAGAGTAAAAGGGGAGTTAATACTAGAACAGCATTTACGCATTTTAGTTGAAATAAAAAAGAGAAATGTTATCGTCATATACTAACAACTCACTGAAAACCTTAAGCTATTAGGTGAAGGCTAATCATTGGTTTTATATCAAGCACGTAAATATGAAATGTGTACATCTTTCTCTCTAATTTATGGGGGAGGAGTGGTTGAATACCGAGTTCAAACAAACATCACTTAAGCATGAACACTTCATAAAGAACCTTGTGCAGTATGAACTACAAATAAGGATATTTCACCTGTTCAAATATATAGGGTTTATGCTAGAAGTAATTGACAGTACCAATTTATTGATTCATTACACAATTTAAAAAATAATAATAATAATAATACAGCCTGTGTATCAACTTGAATAAGAATAAGCCTGCAACCAGTGAACTTGCATATTAAACACAATGGATAACTGGGAATTCATTCAAGAAAAACTCAGTATGAGGCATATGTCCTTTTACATATATGCAAGCACATTTTCCAATGAGAAATTTAACTTTCTGATTCTTTTTTTAATAATACTAAGAATAAGAATCAAAGCTCAAGGAAGATTCACACATACCATCTCGAAATAATTGTTCAGATAACTGTTCCTGAGAGGCCCCGTCATAGACAGGATTACAGCACGTTAGAGTCTTCACTCTTTCTTCATTGCCAAGCCATCGTCCAATTAAGCCTATCATATCAGGGGTCAAGCTAATCTCTGCAATGGAGGTATTTCCTGAGGCGACGGAATCAGCACCCCCAATGCAAATTTCTAGGTCATTAAGTAAGCTTCTAGGTTGAGAAGGGACGTCAAAAAGCATTTCCTGAATGGCTTGGCAGAGTGCTTGCAAGTCCACAGAACTCACTTCAGTGGGTTTTACCTGGAAACAGGGAAATAAGAGTTACATATTTGAAGGGGCTTTTGTCAGGAAAAACAAGGAGCACAAAGAAAATGTGCTTCTTGTTATCATAACCATAAATACCTCTAGTTCTAGATGATTGCCAAATCTTGTCTTTAGATGCTGCGGGCTTCCAATACATTTTAGTTGTCCACCAACCTTTAAAAAACACAATATTATTGATCAGTATATGTTTGTGGGTGCATGACATGGCTTCAAGAATGTAAAGTGAAAAGAAAAAAAAAACTTACCATAATCCCTATTCTGGTACACAAGGCTTGAGCTTCATTCATGCTATGGGTAGTAAGAATAACTGCAGTCTTTCCTCGTCTGGTTGAGATTCTAGATATTACATCCCACATGAACCTTTTGGCAATGGGATCCATTCCTAAGGGAAGCATAAAATATTAGATCCATAGATAATAACTACACAAGTCATCAAGCATAAGCAAATAAGAAATAACTCTCCATTCATAAGGGCCGCAACTCATTAGACCAAAGAAAGGCCCATGATTGGATGCATGCCCTTTCAATTCAAAGCTCACCAGTATTGATACATTATGAATAAATAAATTTGCAGACACTACTTTGAAACAAAACGTTGATCATAGAATTGAAGGCAAAAGTTATCGACTTCCAGACCACTTGGTGGGCTGGGTTTTCATAGTATGCCAAGGAATCAATTGAACTGGAAGTTTATGATTTTAAAGTGGTTTTTTTAAACTCTAAAATTTAAATTGGATAAAGGCATTTTCAAGATGTCCAAAAAAATATAATAATTTGGAATAACTACCTGTGGATGGTTCATCAAGAATGACAATAGGAGGATCTCCAATCATTGCAATTGCAACAGATAGTTTTCTTTTATTCCCTCCACTAAGTGAAAATGATGGTTTATTAGCATGCTTCAATAAGCCAAACTCTACCAACTTTTCCATAACAACCTGTCCAAATTATTGTTGTCAATTGTTGAAAATATGGTATGATTAGGATCTTTTTAATTATTGTCAGTTTATTTTAGCGGTTGTGTTATTTGACCAACTAAAATTTGACAACTTTTGCAACAACAATCTAAGGGGTAACATAATACAAAGAGGTGGTTAATAACGTTCAGTAGACGGCTAATTGGTACAATAGGTGTCAATACTCATTAACCATCAATGTAACTTCATTAACTAGACATTTGATGTGATTGACCAAATCAATTTTTGGGTGTTCAAATCTACATGGAGTATAGGGAAGCATATTGGTTAATCAATATCATTCGCATATAAATCTTTTTCTCTTGATGTAGTAGAGTTTTTCTTCCCTGGCTTCATGTACTTTTGATTATGCCACACAACTATTGGTCTTTTGATGAAGTCGGACACAAGAATAAACTTCCTGCCAGCATCATGTGATGTTTGTTGAAATATTTATAAAAATAATTTTTCAGAAATTCGGAAGAGAACATTTCCCCGACAATTTTTTCAATAACCATACTTCAATTATTTTCTATTCCTATAAGTTTCAACTCTATATAAGGAGATCAAATGTCTGTATGGGTTGTAATTTCTTGGCATAAATCATCCTAATGAAGACAAACACTAAAGTAACCAGGAACTGTTTACACATACATTGTCTATTGTGTAGTCTGGAACACTTTTTATTCTAGCATAGAGCTCAAGATGCTCTTTTACAGTTAAGAATTCCAACAGAGCATCAAATTGTGGACAATACCCAATCTGGAAATACGAATCAAGATGAAAAAGTAAGAGTCAGATAGATTTAGATAAATCTTCAATATATGATTGTTTTTGTTTGTGAGGAAGGAGAAAAATATGCATACATGTTTACGAGCAGCCTTGGGATGGGAACATATATCTTTGCCAAAAATAAAAGCAGTCCCATCAGAAGGAGATTCTTCCCCTGTAGGGAAACAAAAAACACAACTTTTAGCAGTCATCACATGAGAAACAGAGAGAAATGCCAACTTTAAAGGTATCCAATTTTGAACAATCATAACTACAAAAAAACCTTTTACATCTGTCACCAGTTTTGCCTAATAACTCACCACATTTACTGTCTAAATTAGAAGATTGTTTTTACGCAGCAAATAAACACGACATATATTTAGAAGAGAAGAAAAGGAAGAATAAGATAGCATTTTCTTTTATGAAATAAGTAAAGTATTCTTTAACAATAAAGGTTCTAGTAGGATTTTAGAAAACTTGGCTAGCCAAAAAGTTGGCATATCACATTAGTATGACTTGCAGTATTATCATGTCCAAATATATGATATACCGCATAACATAGAAAGTGTTGTGGTCTTTCCAGCTCCATTTGTTCCTAAAAAGCCAAAACATTCTCCTTCCTGAACTGAGAAGGTTAATGAATCTACTGCAACCTTTTTCCCATGTTTCTTCTCTTCAGAATACACCTTAGATTTAGAAGAAAAAAATCACCATGGTAAGCACAATGCTATTTGTAAGGAAAAAACAAGTTGAAGAAAATAATCCTAGGAAATACCTTGCGAAGATTGCGCAAGTAGATAATGGCATTGTCAATGGAGCCTGAGAGTACTCTATTTCTTTCTGTTTTCACATCCACGTCTTCATTGAGGTCCGTAACAAAAGTTTCAGGAGGTTCTAATAAAGGTTCCAGATAAGTAGAATTACGTGGGAACATATCAATATCCCTCCACCACTTCTTGATCATGAACGGAGTCAATTTGAGAGAAGGAAAAATTTCAAGTCCGAGTGTCAATAAAAAATAAACAACGCTCTGTGATAAAAAAGAAAATGAGATTAGATAGAGCAAAATATATTGTCCAAATCTTTGTGTAAATATATTAAGTTATATAATATCTCTGATGAATTACTTTTTAAAATACCATCTTCATGTCTTTGCGATTTTAAATTTCAAAACTAAGAATATCAATAATAAGAAACTAAATGCCAGCAAAATTAGATGAAAAGACTTGGACCTCAACAGCAAGATAACAAATGGAGGCACCCGTAACATTCCAGTCATACACTCCATCACTTGTTTTATCTTTCATTCCTTGCCGGAGAAGAGCTAATGAAGCAAGTCCATCAGCAAAACAAAATCCAGGAGATATTCTGAAAAAGTTCTGATGAAGAACATAAAATATTAAAAAAAAAAACTCTAGTGAACCACAGAAGCAAACAAAGAGCAATTAAAGTAGATTAACACTAGTTGCTTATCAATGCAAAAAGAATTTTTTTTCTATAAATAGATGTACAATCTAAATGAAAATATAATATTTAGCATTTCTCTAAATTCTGTTCTTATTTATCACATTGACAGCCTACAAATGAGACCACTAGTAACAAAAAATTCAAACCCCTCTCCCTTACCACACGGGATAAAAAGTAACTAGTCAGTTTTCAGTATCTTTTCATAATGGAATTGTTGGAGATAGTAATATTCATGTGTATTTCCCATTGAAGTAGGAGCACATCAGGCCTTAGGTTCATGTATGCATAGATTCATGTATTTCGGGAGTTGGACTTGTATTTAGTACTCATTGTAAACAGATCATGTAAATAATTATGGGGTGTATATAAATAGCATGGTTGCTGTCTGTTTTACTCACTCAAGCACATTCAATAAATTTCTTCTCCCTATTTTTCACAAGAATAATTCCAAGACAGACATAAAGTAGAAAGTGTTAGAAGTAGAAAACAGTTCAGGGAACACAATGGGAGCTAAAAAGATGGAAGTGATTAGATTTTTTAAGAATTAGTTCCTAAAATGTTTTCCTGTGTTTAGGGAAAACATTTGTTTGAGTAAGGGCATAAAATCCATGTTTACAACACCTGAAAAATATATTTTTGGTGTACCTTAAGAAAAGAATTGGCGCTTATTGTGGATGGGATGAGTCCCATAACGAATGAGATGACCATTAGTATCAATCCCGAAAAAAAGTGGACCAGGAGAACCACATTCTGTCAGAGAAGTGAACATCAAGGCATTTTATAAGATTGATAACAAAGTACAAACAAATGAAAAATTGATGCCTCTTGATACCTGGGCCACAGTGTGGTCAAAAAAGAAAAATGTAAGGCAGTAAGTTGACGAAGCACTAGCAAGTCCATATTCCAAAAGCATGATGATAGTTGGTAACAAAGAAACTCCCCCAACAAACTGATCCAGACCTATAACAGTATTCAATAGGCAAGTGTTATCATTGAAAATATAATGTTGCCAAACAAATTCCAATTAGAGGATAAGGCTTGCTTGTATTGCGGTACTTCAAGAATCATATTTACCATTACTACCTACATTCAAATATCCTATCAACCACCTGAGAAAAATTGGTGGAAAACAACATGAAAAGGGAAGAGGTTAGCCATCATCAAGGCTAACCCTAATATGTCCTTAACACAGTCACCAGACTATCGTCACCTCTTCCAGAGAGGTTTCATATTCCTCCAATTCAAACATGCTTCCCACCATAGGAATCGGAGGCCTCCGATCTATCATTATCTGTAAAGTGCCGCTAAAAACACAACACCTTACATCATGACCAATCAAAATCTCCAATACCACATGGTAAAATATTTATGTTGTTATTTCACTTCACTAAAGATTAAAGATACTAATTGCTTATATAGATTATGATAAACCTAACGAGTCTTGTTAATTAGCCGAATACAATTATTACACATGGTTACGGTATATAAGGCCTATTTACAACAATCAGTAATAATGAATTGTAATCATACCAAAGATGTAAAAGAGAACTATGGCAAAAGAGGCCGGAAACAAGAAGCTCACGAAGTCCCAAATAAATGTAGAGGCCCAATATGAAAGGACTGAAACCTGATTAGGAAGAATAGCATCAGATTTATATTAATGAGAAAGAAAACAATATACTGAATGTGGTTTCTTTTAAAAGAAAAGAATACCCCACTGATTAGTTGTTGATGCTTAGCTTTCACTTCTCGTTCCTGCACCAATCAAAAGTTTATAAATGTTTTAGCCTAAGTAACTAGCAATCTGAGAATGTCAAAAGTTTTGGACACTCTTGTAGCAAGAAGTTTTCTCTAGAAAATCATTGACACTTAAAATAAAAAATATGGCCATCATATAGTAAGGGAAATTACTATATAAGGGATTGCAATGGCAAAACATTTATAGTAATTTCATTTGTCATTAGTTGTTGTTACTTAGTTGCTCCACCAAAGAGAAGCAAGAGTACAAATCATAAAGCCCACATACACCTTCATATGCAGAGAATATAGGGAGAATGTGATCAAGGAGCAGTGAGGAAGCTTGGCCTAGTCGAGAACAGATTGTACTTAAGATTGGAAATGCTGTAGAGTTTTCTAGATCAAAAAGCGATATTAGAAAAGTTAGTCTTGTGAGTCGCTGCCTAAAAGAAAGTCTTATTTGATAAATGTGTATACCATCAAAGTTTGACAATTTCCATATTGTTGGAAGTAACATTCACATTTTTTTCAAGCTACTGTTTGAATCTTTTTCAGATTTGAAGGATTTGTTCGAAACAGGCTTAAAACATAGTAAGTTTCAGTTTGAGGGGAGAGTAGAATATCTAGATGATGTCTCATAAAATCACAACAACGTTGTCGAATATTGAGCATCATATTCATAGAAGATCTCTTGAAATTGGTTTTCATAATTTTTTATATTCCATTATTTGCTTCTTTATTTAATTGGAATTACAATTCTATTATTGGTATAATCATGGACCAAAGTTTTGGGGTATCCCACCTTGTCTTAGAATTTGAGTTAGACCTAAGTCATCCCTACAAAACTGGTTTGTAAGCAATGTGGGACTACATCAACCCCTTCAAACCCAACACAATGAAGTGTTGGAGGCTGCAATTAAGGCAAGTTTCATAATAAGGCGAGTGGGGGCGAACTGCAATGAAGGCGAAATTTCTGATACACCCCCAATCTTTTATTCTAAAGTTATGTCGTATATTAGGTCCATGTAATTGCCCCCACCTAGAGATTAAAGACTTGGAGGCTGTTTTTTTGTGTTTAGGTTTTGTTCCATTTTTCTTTATTCCCCACCTAAATTTATATGATTCAGCAAAAAACAGTATAAGACTATAAACAGCCCCGTAAATGTATAGGGTGTGTTGAATATTAGCACAAAATCAAAACAGATTCTGTCATACTGCATATTATGGCTGGATTTAAATTGTAATTAAATAGTAATTAACTGTATTATTCTATTCTTACCTTATTTAGGATTAGCATTTATAGGGAGAATAATTACCCCAATTTCCTAGTGTAATTCATAGTCTATAAATACCTCCTATGTACTGTGTTACAAGATATACAAATAGAAAACATATTTCTATATGGTATATTGGTATCAGTAGCAAAACGAATCCTTTAAGGTTTTTTTTTATTTAGCTTCCGCTCTATTTGTTTTTTTTTTTTTTCATCCCACACAATGTCTGATACCGAGTCCTCACTTTCACCCAATCATTCCTCATCTGAACCTAAAACACCTAAATTAGTCCGGACGTACCATGAAAACCACCTGGATCACACAACAATTTGAGTGCTAATTATCTTCGATGGTTGCAATCCGTTCGTATGTATCTCAGGGGGAGAGGAAAGATTGGCTACATAACTGGCGACAAAAAACAACCAGACAAGGCAGGTGCAGATTATGATACATGGGATGCTGAAAATTCCATGGTTATGACATGGTTAGTCAACTCCATGGATGAAGAGATAGGTGCAAATTATCTCTGTTATGAGACTGCAAAAGAACTTTGGGAAGGTGTCTCCCAAATGTACTCTGATTTGGAAAATCAATCCCAAATCTACGAATTAACTCTCAAACCGAGAAATTCGCAAGGTGAAGATTCAGCCACCAAATACTTCAATTGTCTCAAACGTATTTGGCAAGATTTGGACCTTTTCAATGAGTATGAGTGGAAATCAACTGCCGACAGCAAACAATACAAGAAGATGGTGGATGTTAGTCGTGTTTTCAAGTTCCTTGCAGGTCTAAATGTTGATTTTGATGAGGTTCGTGGTCAATTCTAAAATCCTACCCTCCAATTGGTGAAGTTATTCGCAAGTCACGCCACCAAGAGAGTCGCAATTCCTTGCTATAAACTACATGGACGACCATGGCAAGGTAAGTTTGGTGACATGCCTATGGCCAATGAGGTGATTCGTCTCCATGTAAAGGAGCAAATGGATAACCTTCTTAAGCTTCTAAAGTTCAATTCATCTCTTAATATTCCTCTGAACTGTGGCACAAATAAGGATTCTTGGGCACTATCACAACCACTCTAACCCTTGGATAATAGATTCGGGGCATCTGAACACATGACTAATTGCTCTCATCTATTCAATTCCTATTTTCCTAGTTCAGTTTTGAAAAAGTTAGGATAGTGATGGTAGTTACTCAAGTATTGCAGCAAAGGCAACATAAAATTTCGAGCAAATCACTTTGCAACTGCTTTACATGTTCAAATTCGCTTAATCTTTTATCTTCATAAATTGTCTAAGGACACTAATTGTTCTTCTTTTTCGTCCCTCTACTTGTGTTTTCGGGACTCGGGAAGGCGATTGGAACTGCTAGAGAGATGAATGGATTGTACTACCTTGATGGAATTCAGTTTGGCAATACAGCTTTTTTCGGTTCAAACAATACAAACTCATCTCCTGTTTCAGATCAAGTTATGTTATGGCATAAAAGATTAGGCCACCCTAGTTTTTCATATCTTAAGCATTTGTTTCCTGTTTTTTCCAAAGAAATAAATTCCTCACAATTTCATTGTGAAGCTTGTCACTTAGCTAAAGATCATCGTGTGTCTTTTAAATCAAAAGACTATTCTGCTTCCAAACCTTTTTATTTAATTCACAGTGATGTTTAGGGTCCTTCAAAAATTAAAACTATGTCTGAAAAAAAATGGTTTGTGACATTTATTGATGGTCATACACGGCTGTGTTGGGTTTATCTCATGGAAAAAAAAATCAGAAGTTGAACAAAGATTTCAAGATTTTTTTAATATGATTAACAATCAATTTCAAACCAAGATTGGTATTCTAAGGTCTGACAATGGCACTGAATATTTCAACAAATATTTAAGTACATTCCTTGTAACTAAGGGGATAATTCATCAATCCACTTGTCGCGATACTCCGCAACAAAATGGTATTGCTGAAAGAAAAAATAGACATCTCCTCGAAGTTACTAGAGCTATTATGTTTTCTATGAATGTACCTAAGTATCTTTGGGGAAATGCTTTATTAACTGCTTGTCATTTCATCAATCGAATGCCATCTCGGGTGTTACAATATGAAAGTCCTGTACAAGTGTTAAAAAAATTTCCTACATCTCGTATTATTACGGATCTTCCCCTTAAAGTTTTTGGTTGTCTCTGTTATGTTTACATCCCCAATGTTTTTCGTTCTAAGTTGGATCCTAAAGCCGAAAAATGTGTTTTTCTTGGCTATGCATCCAATAAAAAGGGATACAAATGTTTTAACCTTGTTACAAAGAAATTTTTTGAAAGCATGGATGTTCACTTTGTTGAAAATCAACCTTTTTTTAAAAATTCTCTTCAAGGGGAGAGTCAATGTAATATTAAAGAAGATAACTTTTGGGAAACTTTGCCTGCTCTAGATGATATTGTGACTACAAATCACCCAAGTGCTGAGATAATAGAATCTGAAACAGGGGGAGTAACACTGATTAAGGATGATAATCCTGAAATTAAAGTGTATGTTCGAAAAAAATTCCACAAAGGTGGTGCAAACCCTATTGTCTCTTCAATAGAAATCCAATCTGATTTACCAAGTGAAGATCCTACAGATAATTTGCCTTCTAGTTCTTCATCTGGTAATCCTTCTTACTCATCCAATGATTTATCTGATTTGTCTTTTCCTGATATTAATCTTCCAATTTCTGTGAGAAAAAATATTCCTGACCTAGATGTCCCAATTGCTGAGGAAAGGTTCTCGTATGTGCACTAAACATCCTATGTCTAATTATTTGTCATATGACAAACTATCACACACCCACAAGGCATATGTGTCTAGGATTTCTAATTTGTTTGTGCCCAGAACTATTCAGGAAGCATTAAGTGATCCGAATTGGAAATTAGCAGTGAAAGAAAAGATGGATGCTCTAAACAAAAATAACACTTGGAGTATCACTGATCTACCACAAGATAAAAAGGCAGTAGCGTGTAAGTGGGTCTTTACAGTGAAATGCAAGGCTGATGGAAGTGTGGAAAGATACAAAGCGAGATTAGTAGCAAAAGGATTTACTCAAACTCATGGTATTGATTACCAAGAGACTTTTGCTCCGGTTGCTAAGATCAATTCTATCAGAATTCTCCTTTCCCTTGCAGTAAATTTCAACTGGACACTATATCAATATGATGTTAAGAATGCCTTCTTAAATGGTGAATTACATGAAGAAGTATATATGAGTTTACCTCCTGGATTCGGAAAAAATCTTGGAAGTAACAAAGTATGCAGATTGAGAAATCCTTATATGGATTGAAACAATCGCCAAGGGCCTGGTTTGAGAGATTTGGAAGTGTTGTTAAGAGACATGGCTTCATCCAAAGTCAAGCAGATCACACTATGTTCTTTAAACATTCATGTGAAGGTAAGATTGTTATCTTAATAGTGTGTGTTGATGACATTATTATTACAGGAGATGACGTCAAAGCAATTAGTGATCTGAAGAGAAGACTTGAGGCTGAGTTCGATATCAAGGATCTTGGAAAGTTAAAATACTTCCTTGGGATGGAATTCAAGATCTAAAGAAGGAATTTTTCTCAACCAAATAAGTATATACTCGATTTACTCATGAAACAGGGATGACAGGTAAAGCAGAAACACCAATGGATCCCAATGTGAAACTAAAGTCGATTCAAGATGAAATAGTAGATAGAGAACATTATCAACGATTGGGAAGGCTAATTTATTTGTCACATACAAGGCCGATATAGCCTTTGCAGGAGTGTAATAAGCCAATTTATGCATGCACTAGCAGCCCACGTTGAAGCTATTTTCAAAATATTAAGATATTTGAAAGGTACTCCGGAAAGGGATATTCGAAATAGAGGACATATACAGAGTTATACAGATCTTGATCAAGGTGTAATATAAATGATAGAAGGTCTACCTCGTGATATTGTACTTTTGGTGGAAATCTAGTTACATGGAGGAGCAAAAACCAAAATGTTGTAGCCAGGAGCAGTGCAGAAGCTGAATTCCGATCTGTGGCCCATGCTTTTTGTGAAGTATTATGGATCAAAAAATTCATGGAAGAATTAAAGTTTTTTGGCCCAACTCAATTAAAGTTTATCGCGATAATAAGGTGCTATTTCTATTGCCCATAATTGCCCTACATGATGAACAAAGCATGTTGAAGTAGACAAGCATTTCATCAAAGAAAAAATTGACAGCGGCGAGATTTGTATGTCCTACATACCCACCAAAAGTCAGGTAGCAGATGTTCTCACAAAGAGTCTTCCAAAGAAACTGTTTGATAACACGGTGTGCAAGCTTGCTATGAACGATATATTCATGCCAGTTTGAGGGGAAATGTTGAATATTAGCACAAAATCAAAACAGATTCTGTCATACTGCATATTATGGCTGGATTTAAATTGTAATTAAATAGTAATTAACTGTATTATTCTATTCTTACCTTATTTAGGATTAGCATTTATAGGGAGAATAATTACCCCTATTTCCTAGTGTAATTCATAGTCTATAAATACCTCCTATGTACTGTGTTACAAGATATACAAATAGAAAACATATTTCTATAGGGTGTTTCCCAAAACAGGATTAAATGAACCGTAAAACATGCCTTTAGAAGAAGAAAAAAGGATGATGCACTACAGACATACTTTCCCAATTCTCATCTGTAGACTTTAGGACAGTTAAACGAACTTAAAAATGACAAGCTGGAAGCAGTGTAACGCAACTCACCTTAACAATTGAAACAGCAAATGAAGCAGGAATGAAAGAGAAGGCTATGTTGACAATGATGGCAGCCGAGAAAGCATCCAGGTCCTACAAGTTTTAATATACATCTCATCAAATCATTGATTTTTTGAAGAGCATGGAGGAGATCATATAACAAAACACTAATACAAGGCATCACATCTTATTATGTGATTTATATGTTAAAATATGCACTATAAAATACTCTTAGACTTCAGACTATAGGCCTAACTCAACCCCAAAAGCTAGCTTTAGAGATGAGTAGTGCTCAAACCTTGCAATGATCCATTTGGTCATATGTTTAGTCAACGTGGGATCTCAACACTCATGCTCAGGATTGGACATGTAAAGCATGGACAAATATGAGTGGTCTGGTAACAAAAATCTTAGCACCCCCACACACTCAGTACTTAGATGTGTCCCAATAACATATCTAGGATAGGCCCCAATACGATTTTAGAATTTGGATTTTAAGCCTAACTCAACCACAAAAACTAGCTCAAAAGATGAGGATTGTCCAAGCTTTATAAGGACTAATTTGGCCATCCCTCTAGTCGACATGAGATCTCAACCCCAAAAACTAGCTCTAAAGATGAGGATTGTCCAAGATTTGTAAGACTCATTCGGCCATCCCTCTAATAGACGATAGATCTTAACAAGAATAAATTAAGATGAATACGAATGAATACAATAATGTGATGTACAAAGAATCTCAAAGTATAGCCATTGCCACTTCTAATAGGAACATTCATCACGATGCTTATGTGAAATTTAAAACAAAAAAATTGTGGCGTACATGACGTTGTAAGTGCTGGCTTTGTGTCATTGGTAGAGGGTGGTTGCGTGTCTGAATTGTGGCATTCATGTCATGAGTAGCAAGCCTAAGAATTGCAGAATTCATCAAATTGATAAAGGTGGGAGCAGCATGCTGACAAGAAAAGTTGTGTAATACAGTATAGCCTAAGCTTCCATCGGTATTTTGATCATCCATCACAATTGCCCCATACCTGCATACCAAAATACACTGCAATGAAGTAAATTGTATTGTCATTGTCATAAGATTTGTATTAAGTTTTTTAAAGATTTGACTTGTTATAAAATAAAATCAGGTCAAAATCTAAGTGAATTCTCTTGTCTTGATGAACTAGTTTGTTTTCTTTTCCTCTCTTTTTTGTAATCAACTATTATTTTCAAATGGGTATGGACCCTCCTATAATAAATTAGAAAGAAAAAAATTGGACTGATATTTTCTCCTGATCCTCACGGATGCCTCAAATTAATTTTGACCCTATTCATAAAGTAGCAGTATCTATGAGTTGAGCTACAAACAAAAAACTACCCATATGCTAATGATTTTTGTATTGCTTGACAGTTAAAAGATAGTAACTGAGAATTAAGAAAGAAGAAGAGATTCAGATTTTTATACCTAGATTGGTAGGATTCATTAAAGCTAGACATCAAATATTCACTCATTGAAAGTAGAGAAGGTCCCAAAGTTGGCCCAGCTGCTTCCATTGCATCAGCTAATGCCTTTTCTGAATTGGGGAATTTGTATGAGCTTGGGCTACAACTTTGAATCCAACCTCCTTGGACATTTTGTGCTACCTTGATCATAATTAAAAGTCCGATAAGAAGTCCATCAGGATGCACCAGAGTGCAGTTTTAAGCAGCTGTGAGTCTAAGACTACAGAGAAAAGATAAAACATGACCAAACAATCAGTGACAAACCTTTTCTGCAATTGGAAAAGATAGGTTAAACGGAATTGGACCACCCCCGCCCCCACCGCTCAATAGAGGATTAAAATTAGAAGTTGAAAGAGTCAGTGAAATCTGATCAGGATGTGGCTTGAGCTCCATAAATAAAAGACCAATAAACAAGAAGAGAGCGGGAATTATTAGTTGAAACATAATTGTTTTGTGATCTCTGCGAGCAGATATTGCCCTCTTAATAAATAAAGCTTTAGAATGTTGCCAAAAAGTGGACGTAGTAATGAGACAACAGCTACAACACTGCATGCCTATGAAGTTGATAAAACTAATAACTGCAGTAAATATTAAACCACAAGCACTCCCCACCATCATAGACATGAAGCCAATAATCTTCTTATAATTTCCAAAAACTTTATAAGAACATATTTTTGTGGATGGACGATCATCAGAAGTAAGAGAAACTACAGGTTCTGATATAAGGGAGCGGTTAGTTTCTTCGGAGCATTCAACTTCATCATAGTCACATCCAGCAACTCTCAAGAACACCTCCTCCAGGGTTGTTACAGATATACCATAACTTTCAATACCGTGACAGTCTTTTTCACAACTGCCACTTATTTCCATCCTTAAAACTGGCTTTTTCATGCAACCTTCAATTTCCCTGAACATCCTCTCAAAGGTTGAGGAGGATGCCATAGGGAGTCTGAAGGAAATCTCAGTTCCAACCTGGAAATGCAATATTCAATAAAACCAGATAAATTGTAATCAATAAATATAATTGAAATTATAACTAGAAAGGGAAAGCTTAGAATCAAATTTAATTTTTAAACTGAGTTCAAACTTTATTAAGCATGACCAAAGGCACTGTTAAAAATTCAAAATAATGTTCAAAATCTTTCACAAAAATAAATGAATAAATGAATGTGACTACTAGCTAATCGTTCAAGATTTTAAAACTGAAACAGTAATTTCGTAGCAGCTTAGAAATAGGGGGCATAACTGCTTGCAGTTAGCTCCATAAATTGAATGTGATTTTTTCACACATTTTGATAAGGTAATAATAGTTGTGCAGATAAAATAATGTCTTCCAAACTTTCTATTTCTGGCTTGCTTTAGCGGGATTTAAGTTCTGATTTCATTCCGGCATATTTATTTGCAATACAGTAGGCCTTCCAAATTTAGATTTAAATAATGCTGCATAAGATTTGGTGTGTCGCCCCATGCTCTTCTTTCATATTATTTTTATTAATAATTTTTTGGTATCTGTAGGTGAATGTTGAGGGCTATAATGCAGCCTAGCTAGGATTAGGCTCAATATTATGATTCTTCCACAGCAATTTTTAAAAAGAAAATTAAAGCTTAGAAAACTTTAGCTTGATGGGAGGCGTTAAAATATAGAGAAAAGAGATTATGAAATGACAATGTAAAATATTTTACACTATCAACTAAGGAGAGACGTGTATCCCGCCAAATCACGCTTTTAGTTTTAAAATACTGATATGACTAGACAAATTTAAAGACTTCGATTGGATGTTTGTGTAATATTGCTTTACACCGATAATACACTACCTTCAGGCTTTGTTTGGGAGTTTGGACTTTGGAGAGGAAGGGCTTGAAAAATAGGAAGGATTGGGTGAAAAGAATAGAAAAAAATTAGCTGGGAGGGTTTGGGAGGGTTTCTTTTTCTTCATAACACAAAAAACCCCTTAATTTGGGAGAACTCAAAAATTATATTGGAGGAGGGCTCTTGAGGGTTTTGGAGTTTTTAGACAATTTATTCAAATATTATTTTTGTTATTATAGTATTTCAAAAATTATAAATACATTAATGATAAACATTATTTTATCATTCTAAACAAAATATCTTTTTCAAAAAAAGTTAAAATTTCTCTTTTTAAAAAAAAAAAATCATTTTTCAAAGCCCTCCCTTCACCTTCCCTCCAAACTCCCAAACAAAACCTTAAACTCTAAAATATATGGGAATCATTATAATATTTTACTTATTAAGAATATCTTATATTATAAAAGAAAACAAAATTCAAAATCTTTATATATTTTGTTCCCCCTTCCTGATCTATAACTTCAACATATTTAAAACCAAACCAGCCATTGAAATAGTGAATGTATTTGTTCAAGGTTAGTTGACTTCTATAACTCTCTAACTTCAATATATTTAAAACCAAACCAGCCATTGAAATAGTGAATGTATTTGTTCAAGGTTAGTTGACTTCGTTGCAAACTCTTAAGGATTGTGGTTGAGCCTAACTCAACCTTACAAAACCTTATTGTAAGGTGAGGATTGTCCCAAGGCTTCAGGAAGAGAGAGGAGCGCTACAGGCTTGTATTTGCTATTTTTGAATGATAATTATATTTGCCCCTGTAAATTTAAGAGTTGTGCCTTTTGTTTGGACTCTTGGGTCAACCTTCTTGAAAGAGCTATTCTATATTTTAATTTTTCAAAGGAGGATAACCAACCTTTGTTCATAAATGCACTCATAAATATAAAGGAAACAAAAAAATTCAATTCCTACATCGCCTAGAGCTACAGCCCGATTTATGCTTTAGACAAACATCATCTTTCAAGCCTATTTGTGGAGTCGAATTAGGTCCAAAAAATCAAGTTTAAACAGAATAATGCAGGAAAAAGAACCATGAAGGAACACTACCACAGATTTTTGAACACTACATTGACAGTGACAAATAAGCACACAATCGAAGAGTTTAATATTAACATGCATCTAAATGAAATAAATAGTGGAAAAAAATACCTCACTTATACAGGTTGCTGTTGGAATATATCGGTGTACAATATCACCAGCTATAGAAGCAGCAGGAGCAGACTAATCACAGATAAAAATTCCAAATAAAAACAACCTTTAGATAATGAAACAGAAACTATAGGAATCAACGACAAGATGCTCAGGAATAGAACAAACCTTTACGAGAGTTAAAGTATAACCAACTCCATAATGATGCTTCAAGAAAAGGGAGCTGCCAAAATGCCATAATAATAAGGAGTGAGAGAGAGAATCATATATGTAGAATATTTTCTATATTTAGAATATTTGCTATTTATTTCAGAGTATTTGCTTATTTTCTATCGTTACTATTCTCTTTAATTTAAGAAAATAATTAGGTTGTAATATCCCTATAACTACCAACTAATGCTGAAGAATAAAATTACGACAGTTTTTACCTATTTTCTAGTAATATAGTTACAGGTATATCAATATTATAAGAAAAAAAGATTAACGCACTTATCACTTTGCTTCTACAAATCAAGTTTGAATAACAAAAAAGAAGAACTTATAAGGTTTTATGGATTTCTCAAGTTCAAAGCTAAACTGAACCATAAAATTTCATGAAACTTACTAATCTGAAAAATCAAAGATAGCGTGCGTGCTAGTATGCGCGTGTGTGCTTTACTTAGGCCGTAAGCATGTAGCTCTAGGAAAATATTGGCCTTGGGCTTGTGTACTATATTTTATGTGTGAATTTATGAAGGAAGGTTGGTTATCCTTTGAAAAATAAAAAAGAATTATTAACATAGAATAGCTCTTCCAGTTACATTTCATCCAATTAGAACTTTCCTCCGTAGTTTAGTCAACAACAGATCTCGAACTTTCGTGGTGATTTTTTCTGAGGCCATGGCGGTTGTTTTGTCCGTGGAAAATGTCGTTCAAACTTCAATGTCATGTGAGCTCAAGTTTGATAACACAATATCAGTGAGCTTCCATAGGTTTGATCAGAGCAATGTCAACCCAATTGCAATCCTTCACTCTAGAACTTCACAGTTTTTCAGCCTGGATTTCAACAAAGGTTCCAACGACCACCCAATTCACAGCTCATTACACCTGGTAATGGGAATTTAATTGCACCTTGGCTAATTGCTGTTCCTCCTTAATAACAGCTTTCTTCAGCTCCTAGTTTTCAGCATCCTCGAGCTATGCTTTCTAGCTAATCTGTGCAACCAGCAGAGTTGGTCCCCCAACACAGGGTCCTCATTTCATATGACTAGTGGTGGACAAATATTCAGAAAACCACAAACTTTTGATGAGCCAGATCAGATATTCATTGGTAATGGTAAAAGTCTGAAAATTCACACTGCAGGCTCATATAATATAAGTAAAAGTCTTCAGTTCCTGAAACTTCCTCTGTTCTATACAATTTGTTGCAAGTTTCTCAAATCACAAAAATCTCATTTGTTCAACAGTGTGTATAGTATGTAAGAAAATATGAAAATAGAATTTAACCTTCCACAGCATTTCAGAGAACCATTTGCCATGATGGCTATCCGGTCACCTAGTTCGTCTGCTTCGTCCATGGAATGTGTTGTAAGCAAAATTATTCTGCCCTTCTTAATTTTTTTTATTAACTGCCAAGTCAATCGCATTGAATATGGATCCATTCCACTTGTAGGCTCGTCAAGAATTATAACCTGCCAAGTAAGTCCAAACATTTCAGTTCTGCTCCACATATGAAAACAAAATTACATGTTGTCAATGTGTCCTACCTTACTGTTTCCAACTAATGCGATTCCAAGAGACAATTTCCTCTTCATGCCACCAGAAAGAGATCTCACAACATTGTTGATTTTATCAGCCAGGCCCACCTGTTCAAGCAATAGAAATTATCTAACATCCAATGTTGAACCAACAGAGCAAAATGTAAAAAGGAAAAAAGTAAAAGGGGAGTGGGAGGCAGGATAATGTTTACATTGATAAAGGGAAACTTACTTGATTAGTATCCTAGTAATTGTCATGATTAGTTTCTTCATTTAATTAGGATTATGAGTTTAGTATTATTAAAAACAAGGGAAAATGAATCGTCTTTTGTATAGAACTATCATTACAATTCAAATTTTTTATTCTTTATCTTGAACCCTATGTTAAGAGTCCCACATAGGATGAGATTAGGGATGGCAATGGGTACCCATGGATACGGGTACTAGTCTCCCGCTACCCTCCCCGTTTAATAAATATGACACCCGTACCCGTCACATACCGTACCCGCCCCATACCCGTGCGGGTATCTGTTAGATGGATATCCATGGATTTTGAGATATCCGCGGGTATTTACAGATATTCATAGATATATATATATATATATATATATATATATATATATATATATATAATTAATTTTTTTAATCTTTTTTAAAGACAAAAAATTATTTTCAAAGTTAACATATTAAATAATAACAAAAAAAAGTCACATTCATTTTATTTCTTCTATTATCAAAATAATAATATCATATTTAACAAAATAATAAAAATTATAATAATAATAATAATAGTAATTATTATTATTATTATTATTCAAACAAATTAATATTTAAGTATTTTTACTAATTATTAACGGATATGGATACCAGCGGGTACGGGTACCATCAAATCCATATCCGTATCTGTAAGTAAACGGGTAACTAAATATCCGTTTATTTTACCCGTGGATACCCATTAAACCATCATACCCTTGCCCGTGACGGGTTTTACCCGCCGATATCCACGGGTACGGGTTTTTTTGCCATCCCTAAATGAGATATGGTCTGAACATATGTTTATAAGGAAATGTGGTCTTTATTTTATAAGTCAATTTTGTAAGGTTGAGTTAGACACTTAGACTCAACCCAAACTCTACGATGATATCAGAGTCTATTCAAGATCCATTAGCTAACTTCTATTAGGTTTGCCCCTAACGGCCCACCTGGGTAACGCTCCAGATGTCTCATCCTCGGCGTGAGGGGTGTTAAAGAGTCCCACATTGGATGAATCCTCGGCGTACGAGGTGTGCTAAAAGTCCGATATTGGACGAGATATAGGTTGAACACATGTTTATAAGTGGAGGCAGTCTTCAACTTATAAGTTAGTCTTCAACTTATAAGTTGGTTTTGTAAGATTGAGGAAGGTCCAATACAAATTCTAAGAACTTCATTTTATGGTAAACAAATTATTGAAAGTTCATAGTTGAAACTTCAAAAAATGAAAATAAAAAAATAGTTTATCAATTAAAAAGATTAAGTTAACATTTTGTAATCAATTCAACTCCATTGAAATGATCCACAAGTTTTTTCAAAGACACTTGTAGAATTTGGTAATAAAGATAAAAAATTTAGACTTAGAATTACCGAACACACCTCATCAGCCATATTACTAATAACATTCTCCAGAGTGTCTTCCTCCACACCCTTTAATGTAGCAAATAGTTCTAAATGCTCTCTCACCTGCAGAGTCAACAGACGAACCCAGCATATTGTACTCAGTAAGACAAAAAAGTGTTCATGAATATAATAAAAGATATCAATCTAATCAGAAACCAAACCTACAGTTATATTACTATATATCTTTTTATAGAATCGTATCAGTGAGGGACCCTTATTTGTTTAAATGTGTGAATGTACAACACTGCATCTAAGTGTTGTTGATAAAAGAGAAAACGGCTATAATTAGTGGTGGACCACGAAATTTTGGATGGAAGGGGAAAAACTGAGGGCAACATATACACGGCAAAGATAAACATATACACAGAAAATAGTACTACAAAATAAATATATAAAATGCAGTTTCAATTATTTCCAATATAATTGCACGCAAATATAGGTTACAGATCTATAAAAAAATGTTGATTACATTGTCATGACTCATGTCGACTTCATAGTAATGGTAATGCAAATCTAAAATGGTTTAAAATTTGCCAAGATGAAATAAAAAAGAAAACACTCATTAAATGCTCAGGTTATAAACTAGGTGTATAACACAAACATACATTTAGCTATGGAGAAAACAGAAATGATTCAAATTCTAAAATCAACATCAACAAATGTGAAGACTACAATAACTGGCTACAGTACAGAGAATAAAAAACAATGCTTCTACTTACAGTCAATTCAGGAAAGAGTATATCATGTTGTGGACAGACACCCAAAACCTTTCGTATCTCATCCTACAAACCAAGACAACAACATTATGAATGACACAAGACCAAACAAGCATGGAACATGGGGGGAAGTAACAAAAACAGTTCTGGAAGAGCATACCATATCTGTCTGTACAGTGGATGTATATAAATTATTAAATCCAAATTGAAACATTCTTTTTTTGAAACAACCAATGTTAGTATTGTTTGTAATTGTTAGTACTATGCTGGAAGTAGGGATGGATCCCACAACCTCCTTATGACCCCGCTCATTAATTCCCCCACCACAGCCACCAAATTGAGACAGTTAAGAGTCTCACATCGGATAATATATGGCATGAACATGTCCTTATAAGTGGGGACAATCCTCACCCAACAAGCTGGTTTTGTAGAGTTGAGTTAAACCCAACCACATTTCTTAACATGGTATCAGAGTCTCGTTTAAGATCCGGTGGACCACCACCTGCTGTCAGGTTTCCGCTATCGGGCCACCCACCACCATTTATTTCCACACTCCAGTTGTCTAGTTAGTTTTGTAAGATTGAGTTAGACCCAACCACATTTCTTAACAGAGACATATTACACCTTTTAGCAACAGAAACATTATATTCAACATTATTAAAAAATGTGAAATTGATCCTAGAGAAAATTTGAGATAGACAAATCTTATTAAGGGAATACATTTAACTCAGCTCACAAGAGTTTATTTTAAACTCTCTCTATCCTATACCTCTCCATGTAATTAAACCCTAAAAACTAGGAAACTTTAGGGGTATAGGATAGGAAGAGTGTCCAGTAAGCTTTTGTGAGATGGAGTAGATGTCGGAAACTAAAGTTTAAGAAACTATACATCCCAATAGGTTTAGCAGCAGCGGAATAGCGATGTGAAAGATAAGAGGACAAACCTAGCTCTAGATACCACGATGAATTTGAGGGTTTTAGATTAAAGAAAGGAGGAAATAATAAAATCTTGAATATTTTTTATAATAGTTTGATAGTAACTTGATACAAAACACTAAATACTAATCCATATTTATAGGGACACAAAACTCCTAATCCTAAATAAATAGAGAAATCAAAAAACAAAACACTAAAATATCTAAGTAATATAGAAACTAATCCTAAGAGATAATCTAAGATACTTTGAAGTTATACTTATTTTATGTGATAAACTAAGATACTGCTAAGATACTTGCTCACTAAAACCCATGTTGTGTGGTACGTGTACCCAGTACGGGTGCATACCCGGTACTGGTACGTCACTATTTTAGAAGTAACCATGCTTCAGAGGCCATACTTAGGTTGCAGGATACTTAGATATTCATTGGCCAGACTCTCCTAATGACAGGAGATCTATTTTTTGGTATGTAGTTGTTAGGGATAGCCTAACCTCTTGAGTATTTAAGAAATAAAGTGTTGTTTGTTTCAGGGTCAAGTGTAGAATAGACTATGAACTCTCAAGCCATGGCACCGGCTACCTATAAACTCATCTAATTCAGACTATCATTCCAAGGATTTAGATTTTGAAAAATAAGCAAATGATAACGATTTGAATTAATGTGTTAAGAGTCTCACATCGGACAATATATGACCTGAACATATGTTTATAAATGGGGGCAATTCTCACATTTCAAGCCGGTTTTGTAGGGATGAGTTAGATCTAATCCACACATTCTAAGAGTAACTATTGGGAGTTGTAGCAAATATATTCATATTCATGTACATAGTTAACCATGTACTTAGGTTATATTATACTTGCTCTTAGGAAGTAGCAATTTCATTAATTTCCTTCTAAATTTATATAATATTTAAATTAACTTCTAAGAATGTATAAATAGTGGATCAGCAGAGTGTAAATCAGTCAATTATTACAGAAATTTATTAATCACTAAGACTCTAACAACTGCAAAACAATACATATATACCTAAATTGTATCAATGTCTTGCTCACTAAAACCCTAAGAATTACTGATATTCAAGCCTATGAGCAACCACTGTTGGAGCAAAAGTGCAAAAGTTAAACTTACAATATCGGAGACAATGTTATTTCCAAAAATCAAAGCATCCCCAGAAGTAGGAGGAAGAAGACCAACAAGCATTGATATTGTCGTGCTTTTCCCAGCTCCATTATGTCCTTAAAAACAAACACAAAACAATTGAGCATTAACTTAGCCCAAAAATTTTAGTGTAGATAAAACCAAATCAAAAGAGTCGTTAATAAGACATCCTCCTAAAACAAATAATAATAATAATAATAGTAATAATAATAATAATAATAATAATATTAAAAGCTTAAAAAATTCATTTCATCCTTGTAATATACCCCATCTCAGGTTTTAGTCCCTAAAAAAGAACTCACTTTTAGTTCCAGAAATATATGAAAAAATTTATTTCCATTCTTCCTCCTTGACAGATAGCTTTTAAGAAAGAGTTCTCCAAGGGCATAGATAATTATCAAATGGCACTAAATTTGGTTGCGGATGTCTCAGAATTGGCTACTTACGGGAAAGGATGACCAGAAAGGCCAAGTGATGTCTCAGAATGGGCTACTTATGGGAGAGGATGACCAGAAAGGCCAAGTAAAGTGTCGTAGAGTACAGCCGCTGGACTTTAGCACTTAGAGACAGTTCTATGATAGGGACTTGGAAATTATGGGTGTTTATGTCTCACATTGAGTAGTATGGGATGCTTGACGGAGTATTTAAGGGGCTTAGTTCTTCCACTTGATATTTTCAGAATTTAGATTGGACTTAATTCAACCCTTAAAAAAATGGCTTGTAAGATGGATACTATCCAGCACTTATAAATATGTTGTCAGGTCATATCACATCCAATGTAGGAATCTTAACATACCCTCCCACGCCCAAGACCAAATATCTAGACCGTGACCCGAGTGGCTTGATAGCGGTGACCAAACAATAGGTGGCCTCACAAATCTTAGATAGGCTTTGATACCGTCTTACAATTTGATTTAGGTTTAACCCAACCTTTACAAAATCGATTTGGAAGATAATGATCACCCATGATTTATAAACACATTATTAGGCCATATTCCCTCCAATGTTGGACTCTTAACATATATCTTGCTTTTAGAGGGGTTCTCCAAGTTCTTAGATACATATCCCAATTTCCAATCCCCATTACAACCACACACTTCTTTGGTTAATAAAAAAATAAGCCCATCCCTTCTATCACTAGAATTAATCAAGCCCAACATAGAGCAAGAGATCCAATGTAGCAATCTTAACATACCCTCCCACGCCCAAGGCCAAACATCTAGACCGTGACCCGAGTGGCTTGATAGTGGTGACCAAACAATAGGTGGCCTCACAAATCTTAGATAGGCTTTGATACCGTCTTACAATTTGATTTAGGTTTAACCCAACCTTTACAAAATCGATTTGGAAGATAATGATCACCCATGATTTATAAACACATTATTAGGCCATATTCCCTCCAATGTTGGACTCTTAACATATATCTTGCTTTTAGAAGGGGTTCTCCAAGTTCTTAGATACATATCCCAATTCCAATCCCCATTACAACCACACACTTCCTTGGTTATTAAAAAAATAAGCCCAACCCTTCTATCACTAGAATTAACTGAAGTATCAAGCCCAACATAGAGCAAGAGAGCCCTCTCTCTCACACATACAAACAAAACGGATTTATGTGTTAACAAGAACAACTAACTATACTTACCTAGAAGAGCAAGAATTTGATTTTCATATAATGTCAGTTGTAATGAGTTAACAGCACAGCAATCTCCTTTTTTAGTATCGTACACTTTATGTAAATTCCTGATTTGAATGCACCTAAAAAAATTTATTAAAAAAAAACTATAAGAAAGACAGTGTATCATATTATACCAAGTTGACGCACTTGGATTGTGTATCATATATACCTGCCATCAAGCTCCTGTTGTTTCATGTCTAAGCTTATTGCTTCAATAGCAGGATTGGTAGTATCTTGCCCAAAAAGATTCCTTTCTGGCTCAGGACTACTACCAGCCATTTTAGCTTTAAAACTGGAGGAACAATTATGTACAATTTTTTTCTTTCTCCAGAAAGCTTTTTTGAAAACAAAGTTCCATGGATATTGCAGTCCATACTCCCTTGGAAGAACCTTCAAGATGGGAAGAATTTTGATTGTTGTATCATTCAACAAGAAAAAAGAACATCATTCAATTGATAATGTGTATGTGAGCATACATAAGCACGTGTGTGTATCATCATTGTCTTAGAAATAAAACAATGAAGAAATATAAGAAATACACAGGAAAATTTTAATGTTGTACAGGAATACACTAATACGAGACATCAGACTACGGTGTTCAATACAAACAAATGAAACACATTGGTCTTTTAAGTGTCTTCACATATAGTAATAGGTTATATAAATTAATACAATGCCTCTTTCTCCCTACTGAGTAGCAAAGGGTTGAGTTTCATCTAGACATATGCTACATATAGGAGATATGGACACTGTAGGGTGCTGCACTTCAATTCTAGTCCAATTACTCAAATAGGCTATAGTATAAGGGAGTATTCAAATAAACAAAGACATACCTTATCGAAATACAGTCCAATTGCACAATAGAGCAGTGTATCAAGTATCATCATTAGAAGACATGCAGAAAAGTTCACTCCAGAGGACTCCTGCAAGCCAAATGTCTTAGAAAATTCGGACAGTATAGTAAAGATAAAGGGCCCTGCTGCAAAAACTCACCCGCCATATGTTGCTCCAACGAAGCCCAACATGAGCACGCTCATAATCAGCAAAGTTGACAGAACCCAGAGCAAATGCTGTAGGTGAAAGTAGAGAAGCAAGAACCTTCAAGATCCTGAGGTAGGCAACCTCAAATGAATAAAATTTACACTCAAATACAAAAACATTAGTCATTGGAAGGACAGGCACTCACATAGAGACTCCCTCATCATTGACAGTGTAATAAGGGAAAAAGGCACCAAGAAATGACAGAGTTCCAACAGCTACAGCTGTTTTGGCCCTTTTGAAAAAGGTGGATATCAAAAAAGACAGCATGATTGCACTAAGCCCAAAAATGAAGAAGTATGCAAACACCAGTGTCTTATCACTATATTTGAATATATTATTCATGGTGCAAGCTGTAATGACCGCAGAAGAAATTGCAAACTGTAAAGATCAAATAATAGAAAAATGAGACCAACATAATTTCTGAATCTAGAAAACTAAAGAATCAATTTATCACGGCGTAAGTTATATAATAATGTTAACACGCAAAAGTACTGGCTTAAGGAATTAAATTCAACATGATTTAATCAGGCACTAAAGCAATTTCCTTTAGTATATACCAACAGCAATGAAAATAACACAACCACCTAAAGTATACGAGTTTTCTAAAGACAAAAATTCAGTTTTTGTACTAATCAAAGTGTAAAACCAAACCCTTGATTAGGGATAAGACCATAATCAAATCAGCTATGTTCTATTTAAAATAGAATATCCATAGTAAAATTTCAAATATATCAATACAATTCATGCTAGAGCAACCTGACAGTGACAAACTTAATTAAAGGCTCTACAACTTAGTCATTAAGGCTCAAATCATTTACCAAATCAAATGTATACAGCTTCGTCTAGCCAAGCTAAGCCTATGGAGCCTGTCAACTTAATCCCCATCCTAATTGATTTAGGTACAGGCTAAGCTTATACATAATTCCCACTTTGTGATTCTGACCAATTTCTTTTATGTTTTCTTTTCGTTTTAGACTTTGGCGGTATTAAGCCAATGATAATAGAACATACCATGGGCCAGAACTCTTAATTAAGCTTTTAGGTGAGGCCCAAGAATGAGGGTCGCTTGTGTGTCGGAGATATATAGCGAGTGCACCGGAAAAGATCAGGAACTGGGTTGATCTATTCTATGGGGAAGCATCCATATTATCTCTCAAACACCTTCATCACACAAGATCTGTTTGGTTGCTTTAAGCTGAAATCTAAATCAGATATGTAAAATGGGGGCAGTAAAGACCAATCTCCTTACCACTTAATCATAAAGGCTCTACAACTATACTAGGGTTATGTTTGGAGAGCCTTGGCTATGCGTCCTAACATATTTTATTAAAAGGTCTCAAAAAAATAAGTAGCGTATTTTGATAGAACAAAAACTAAGAAAAAATATCTTTTACAGATGCATGTGAGAGGAGCTTCTTAGAAATTATGTGGAGCTCCTAGGTGAGAAATCTCTATTTGATCCAGTAATGAAACAAAAACTCGTTTTATTTTGTACAGATTTCACTAGGACTTCTCTACTTTTCCTATTTTTGTCTGGGATTATCTCTTTTTCTTGTGTAGCCAAATATTCTTTTTAGCTTCAGCGACTCCAATATAAATAATTCCATACATGTTTTGTTTGTCGAAGAATTGGAAAAATCTAACCATTTCATATTTCAATTTGTTATTCATTGGAAAAAAAATTGTTACATCCAATATAAATAGTTCCAGACGTGTTTTCTTCATCAAAGAATTGGAAAATTTTAATCATTTCAAATGTTAGTTATTATTGATTTTTTTTTTTGTAACATGTAATGTGGTTATCTTTGATGTAGGTGCATTCAAATTCACTTAGTAGCATTTATAACTTTGCATGTACTATTCGTGAAAAATTTATGTGAAATATGTAAATTTTCAATTAGATATTATTTGTGACTGTTTTAATTAAAATCAAATTTCATCACATACGTTCTAGCTTAAAAGTTGTTTTTTAGGTGCCCGAACAACTTTATCTTTACATTTAAGCTCTTATAATTAACTTTGATTTTAAAGTAGCTTTTTAAGGCCAAAAAAAGCTAGGCCAACAGCACCTAAGAACCATGCGTCCTAAACCCGTAAGATTTTAGGTGAAGGTTTTATAATCATTTTTATATCTTAAACATGACAAAAAGGTTTATTTTTTATTTTTTTTAGCACTTCACAAATGATTTTTTCAAAGGGATGGATGGCACATTCTCATTTGATTGTTTTTTCTCTAGGAGAAGATGTTGGATAAAAAAGGATTGTATTTCGGCAGAAAAAATAAGTAGAAAGAGGAAATCCTCTTAAAACAATGAAAATGACAGATATTAAGAACAAAATTTAGCTTAGAAGGGGAAATCTCAATCCCTTTGCAAAGTACGATAAAGAAAACCAAGGACCAGTTACTCACAAAATATAAAACGAGAAATACGAAGTAAGATTATAATATCGCCCTAAATGTGGAAATTAAAAGAAATATTGCGCATTTAAGGATGAGAAGCCAAATCACAGAAAAACAGACAGAGTCTTATTAAATAATGTCCTAGTAAAATATTCTCATTTAGGGTAATTGAGGTCTCGAGTTAAATTCTCAAAAATCCTCTTGGGCTTTCCTACTTATTAATCCTGATGAAGTGTCTGTAAAAGTAAAAACCTGTAGCAGATTGAATAGCAAGAGTTACCTGCAATGTATATGTGATAAACCAAGAGAGATGAAATATGCCATCTTTTAAGCCCATCATATAGAGTCCTTCTTTGATCTTCTGTTCCTGAAATGTTACATTGATAAATTGAGACACGGGCTCGACAAGAGAGGCTGGCTTCCTATATCCCTATAATATTAAAAAATAATCTATATCTCTAAAGCAAACTACAAATAGGAAGAAAAAAATGAAGGGAATAGCTTAATCACACAATACCGAACATAAGATAACCAAACCTTCTCAAACACAGAATAACTTATCAGGCGAGAAACTGGATAGAGAAACCCCAATAAATACCTGCACATACAAGCTCTCGCTAAACAATAAACCTTATCGAAGATTTAATCTTAATAACACTCTATAAAGTTTTGAAGACAAACTTACAATATTCCCATGACTTCCTTTACTATTGCCTGGAATTGGTCGTCAGTGTACTCTCGAGTAGGAAATGGAGCTATTCGTATGTGAGTAGGGTTAAACTGAGTCCAGGGAACTTTTAGCGAGAAATCAGTGTCATTAAATCCTAGAAGAGGAAGCTTTACAGTTTCGTCATTTGAGTATAATTCAGGTTGTTGCGCTATAAATAATATAAACGAATCAACCATTTGCTGGAGCTGCAAAACCAGAAAATGTCGATGCATGAGTACACAAATAGAAGTGACGAAGATGCTAATTAGCAAGAGAGTGAAGAATCCTTAAGAAAAGAAACTGTGTTAAAAAGTATATGATAGAACTCCAAATGAAGAAACTTCATATCATTCAGTGAAAATGTAGCAATCCCCGTGCTGAATTCAAGTAGACAAAAAATATAATTTGACATACATTTCAACAATAAAATACACAGCCACAAGTAATCACTGCAATATATACTAGTTTTGCATTATTTTCAACATATAGTTACTAGAGATAATAAAGTAGGGAGAAGAAAGACAACAATGAATAACATATTATGAGAATGAGAAAAGGAAGAAGTCATACTGTCAAAAACCCACTGAAGCTGTATTGCATTGTTGGTATAGCACTAACACCAAGTTCCAAGTCATTGAGAAAAGGGCCATTTGTATCCATTATTGTTGTAACATCTGGAAAACCGGAGAAAGCCCATGTATGATTAAGGCGTATGCTATAATCAAATGACTGAGGACCTTGTTCATAAAATACAACTGCTCCTTTAATTTTGGGATCTGAACAATTCCTACACAGGTATGAGGAAATAAATAAAAATAAACAGAAAAACAATCCATATTTCTGCATCTCACAAAGTTTCAAATTTCAAATAAATACACAATAAACATTTTTATATCTTGCGTTGAGCACACAATAGAATACACAATAAACATTTTTATATCTTGCGTTGAGCACACAATAGATAATAAAGATTCATGTGAAGACGATGTTAAAACTACTTAGAGTTATATGATTGTATAAATAATTTCTATTTGTATACAATCAAACAGTGTTATAATATCTGCCATGGCAGCACTAGGGACTATGGAGGATATACACGGCGGTTTTTGCTCACAGCAATGGTAAATATCGGCTGACAATGTGGGTTTGGCTCTCCGACCACCACCCGCAGTCAACAAAACTACAATCAAAGCATTTTCTCACTGGGTAACATCAACTATATAAGATCAAATGCTTATTAAAAAAAATGTTGCCATACTGTCCAATAAAACTATCAATTTTATTGAAATATAAGTTTTCTTTGAAATAAAGAAAGTATCTACAATTGGGGAGAAGAGAAAAGGTGGACCCCCCAGGCTACTAACAAAGTATTAAATAATCTGCAAAGCAACTTAATTCTCAATAGGGATGTGCAAAAAATCCAATAACCATAAACCAAATTCCTAATAAAATTTTAAAAAAAACGGTAACCATATTCTAAACCGGTTTAGTTTATCGGTTACCACATTATTTCATATTCAACACTGTTTCTCGTTCTCCCAACCAGGGCACAATACATTCTTCAAAACCCTTCAACTTCAAAACCCTAATCCCAAAATCCAATGAAATCGACGAAATCATTCTTAAATTCAACAGAATCGTCCAAATCACAATTATGGATTTATTAGAATAACTGTAAAATCAACAAAATCGTTCTTCGAATCCAACCTTCAACAACACCTTCAAGCTCTCTATTGTGTTTCAGGTAAGTAAATTTCTTCACGGAAGCTTTTTAGTTTTCATCTGAACCTTTTTCTTTCAATTTTAGTATTAGTATCAGCTTCTCTGTGTAATTTTTTACTGCAAGTAAGGAATAGGGGTGATTTGATGGAAGAGGATATGAGTCTGATATATAGGTGGGTTTTTGGAAAAACAATTTAGTTAAGCAGTTAATCATTAAGCGGGTTGTCGTATAAGAATGAATGCAGTTAATCATTATACAGTAAGTGGTTGTCGTATAAGATTTAGTGTATATAAGCTATTTCTAGGATAGAACTTGTAATGAGGATCAACTCTGCATAAACTAAGAAGAGGTTACTCATATATCATGTGTTATTTCATAAGTACCTCCAAGTAAGTTGTATCAGAAACTTCTTTATCCAAGTGTATGTTATAAGATAAACTTAAATGAAGTATTCCAAACACCATCTTAATATGAAACGAAATTGGTTTTAAAACTGTTTTTTTATAAAATTGGTTTTGAAATTGGTGTTTTTATAAAAAGTAAAAATTGGTTTTTAGAAAAACAGGTTTTTTTGAGAAACCAGTTCAAAACCGAACCGATCCACTTGTAAACCGGTTTTAAAAATATAAACCGGATTTAATGAAATAGTTTTAAAATCCAAACCAAACCATATATGTGGTTCAATTTGGTTTGGTTATTGAACCATGCACACCCCTAATTCTCAATATCCCGGAACTCTAAAATATTTTGGTAACTAGATTAATTTTATTTGGCCCACAACCACTGAATCATGTCAATAGCATATTGGACCGGGTTTCAGTAACTTTGCTGCAACATAACTTTGGTGAGTTTAGTCACTTTTATGGATCAATAATTATTATATTAATATTTGAAAGTTAATTAGATAACCGAAGTTATGAAAGTTAGCATACAGTAACATCACTGAAGCCTTTCCCTATTTATCCAGTAGGTGATAGACATACAAAGCTTTCAAGCCAGAAAAGGAGTTTACCTTATGTCATTGCAGGTACCATAAGCATCTGACCGGATGTATGTTTCCAACTCTAACTCATCTTTGTATACAATACTAACAAGCTACATATAGAAACCAAATTTTAATCAGATAGCTTCAATGACAACTCTTTTGGAAGAAGAATATAGAAGACATGTGTCTGCTTAATGTACAAATTTGAAAGGATAAAGGTTCTAAGGTACTTTCTTGAACACGCATTTAGTTACATGAAGACACTCCAAAATGGAGGTAGGGGAGCAGAACCTGGAAATGATTTTGGGATGAAAGATGGGCAGGGGAGCAATAAATGCAGTGAATTAATTTGGCAAGACAATGGATTTTGTTTATATGCAGTGGAAAACAACAATCGTTGATATTTTTTTCAAATTTGAACTCCTCCCTTCAACAAAATATGATAATGTTTATGATTTGACACAATGAGAAACCAAACTATCATTAGAAAATAGCAAGCATTAGTTAACTTGCTTCAATACCAAATTTTGTCCACAATAAGACTTGTATTGTATGTAATGAAATATTGTCAAATATAACAAGTACTTTATGTTAGATTATCTAAATAGTTACTATCTGAATATTCAAACTATCTTAATAAATATTTGCTTGAATCAAAATGCACTAAATATCCATGGAAATACAAAATTCATTGAATTTTATAATCTAGAAAATCAAGTGAAAGGAAACGGTAGAATAATGAAGATGATTTTGAATATCAGAGAGAATCATGCAATTCTGTTCTGTATTGATGCAGAATTATTTCTTTCCTTTCTTAGTTATTTCATCATTAATAGGAATTAGTCCTGATCTTTAGGTATAGGTTGATTGTACAGAATATTGTTGTAACTCTATTTAAACCAACATTTGTAATTGTTTTAATCATCAAAGAAAAGGAAAAGAATAAACCTTTTTTCTACATGGTATCAGAGCAAGGTCTGATTCATCCCTAACCTAGCTGTGACCCTACCATGGCAAGTGAAAAAATAGAGTTCGTCCAATATTGAGACTGGAGTGATTTTGCCCAGCTCATCGAAGGGCTCTCTCTCATCACAGCCACAAACTAAATGGCCAAAACTTCAACCAATGGGAGAGGTCTGTTCGTATTTTCCTTCAAGGAAAAGGAAAGGAAGAATACATCTCAGCAGACTCCAAACAACCAAAAGAAGGTGATCCTAACCTTTCAAAATGGAAGCTGGAAAACAGCCTTGTAATGTCTTGGCTCCTCAATACTATGGTAAATGAAATTGGAGAAAATTTCATGTACTACGATACCGCAAAAGAAATGTGGGACGCAGTGAAGGATATATATTCAAATGTGGATAATATATCTTCCATTTTCGAAATAAAAAATCTGCTGCATGATCTACGACAAGGTGAATCTTCAGTCACTGAGTACTTCAATGCACTCATGACATCGGCAGAATCGGATGCATATGAAGAAATCGAATGGAAATGTCCAGATGACAAGAAGAAATACAAGGAGTTGATTGAGAGAGATAGAATTTACAACTTTCTATTGGGAATCAACAAAGACCTTGATGAAGTTCGGGGGAGGGTTCTTGGAACTAAACCACTCCCAAAGCTGGGAAGTGTTCTCGTATACGAAGAGAAGAGAGCAGAAAGGTCATGCTAGAAAACAGTGATGTCCCAATTGTTGAAAGCTCACCTGGCAGCTAGAGGAAATCAATCGGCCACCATAGAGGAAGAATAGGCCACGTGTGATCACCGCAAGAAACCTGACACACTCAAGAAAATTGGGTTATCCATGGAAACCAACAGATGCTAGGCCATTCAGAATAGAGAAACTAGAGGCAGACAACCCATAATACAACTCAGAAGGAGAGACACTGCTGCTCCATTTCAGAAAGAACAAATGGAAGCTCTACAAAACTTCGCAACAAACTCGAAAACACTGGAAAACCATTGGTACAAAGAATAGCTCAACAAGGTAATTTTCTATACTTAAGTACTAGAAAAGGTAAAACAAAACCTTGATTATTGATTTTGAGCTTTTGATCACATGACCGGAGATATAACAGTCTTTGACTCTTATTCTCCATGTCAAGATCACTCAACAGTAAGGATAGTTGATGGTACACTCTCAAGGGTGGTCGGTAGAGGTTCAGTTTTTATTACACAAAATATCACTCTAAATTCAGTCCTTTATGTCCCTAAACTCGACTGCAACTTGCTGTCCATCAGCAAATTGACAAAAGATTTGAATTGTGTCACTAAATTCTCTCCTAACTTGTGTGAATTTCAGATTTTGGGTTCGGAGAAGACGATTGGCAATGCTGAAGAATGTGCGGGACTCTATCTCCTTCAAGTTGAAGACACAAAGAATAAACCTACAGCAAACTCTTGTGCAATAGTACCTCTAAGCAATGAAAAATCTATCCTTTTGTGGCACTATAGATTAGGCCACCCCAATGCTATGTACTTGAAAAAATGGTTGCCCTCATTACTTAATAAAAGTTATCATCTTCAGTGTGAAATTTGTCAATTGGCCAAGCATACACGAAACAGTTATCCTACCCAACTATATATGCCCTCCAGACCATTTTCCTTGACTCATAGTGATATATGGGGACCGTCAAGAGTCAACAACATTACAGGTGCTAGGTGGTTTGTCACTTTCATTGGTGACCACACAAGAACCACTTGAGTATTCCTCATGAAAGAAAAATCGGAAGTAAGAGGAATATTCGAGAATTATCACAAAATGGTGGAAACTCAATTCCAAACCAAAATTCAAGTTCTAAGAACAGATAATGGTCGAGAGTATTTTCATTTAATGCTAAATCTCTATCTACAAAAACATGGAATTGTTGGCAGAAAGAAAGAATCGTCACCTCTTGGAGGTGACAAGGTCCCTCATGATGGCTACAAATGTTCCAAAGCAGTTTTGGGGAGAAGCTATACTATCTGCAACCTATCTCATAAATAGAATGTCTTCCCATATCCTTAACTTCAATTCTCCACACTCAACCCTCCAAAAATCCTACCCAACCAATAGAATCATTACTTCAATTCCCTTTAAAGTGTTCGGATGTACAACCTTTGTTCACAACCACAACCCAAACCGCAGCAAACTTGATCCCAAATCCATCAAATGTATTTTTTTGGGGTTTCAAGTCACCAAAAGGGGTATAAGTGTTACTCTTCCTCAAACCGAAAACTCTATCATTCAATGGATGTAACATTCTTTGAGAATCAACCCTATTATCCAAAAATTTCAACTCAGGGGGAGATAATACCACCAAGAACTCAACAAGAATTAATAGACTTCAAATTTTTTAGCCTAGAGTCAGGTCCATTGTTTCATACCACACCCACTAACCACAACGAACCGGAACCAACACCGATAGACTCAATAGACCAAGAAGAAAACCCTTCGACCTCTAAACAGAATCCTAACCCTACTATTGCACAAGAAGGATGGAATGTTTATACTAGAAAAAAGGGAAGAAACCAGAAGGAGATAGAATCAAGCACAATCCAAATGCTAAGTCATGAGTCAAATCTGGACCCAGAACCGGAAAATCTCTCAGGTAATTCTACTCCTATATCTGAACCTATTTGTACTGATGATTCTAATCTTGATATCCCCATTGCTTTAAGAAAAGGGGTGAGAAACTATACTCATCATCCCATAGAGAGATATGTGTCCTACGGAAAATTAGCTCAGGGATATAAATCCTTTGTAGCATCTCTGGACAGCAACTATATTCCTAGAAATATTCAGGAAGCCTTCCAACAACCTGAATGGACAGCAACTGTAAATGAGGAGATAGAAGCATTGTCTAAAAAAGAACTTGGGAGATAACTACTCTGCCAAAAGGAAAGAAACCAGTGGGGTGCAAGTGGATTTTTTCTATTAAATACAATGCTGATGGGGGCATAAACAGGTACAAAGCCAAGTTGGTGGCCAAGGGATTCGCTCAATCATATGGAGTGGACTACGAAGAAACATTTGCTCCGGTAGTCAAACGCAATTCAGTCTGGGTTATACTCTCCTTGGCTGCAAATTTAGACTGGCCACTACACCAATTAGACATAAAAAATGCCTTCCTAAATGGTGAGTTAGAGGAAGAAGTGTTCATGCAAATTCCTCCAGGTCTTGAAACATCCAGCACCACGAACAAGGTTTGCAGACTACGAAAGTCATTGTACGGATTAAAACAGTCTCCTAGAGCCTGGTTCGATAGGCTGACCCGAGTTGTTAAAGAAGATGGATTTACTCAATGCCAATCCGATCATACGATGTTTGTCAAACATTCTCTAGACGGAAAGACGACCTTATTTATTGTCTATGTTGATGACATTGTCATCACCGGAGATGATCATAAGCAAGTGGAACATCTTAAAAAACTCTTGGCAAGAGAATTTGAGGTCAAAGACTTGGGGCAGCTCAAGTACTTTTTAGGAATGGAGGTTGCTCGAACAAAGGATGGGATTTACATGTCTCAAAGGAAGTATACATTGGACTTACTCCAATAAACAGGGATGCTTGGATGTAAGGCAGCAAATACTCCTATGGAATCAGCAAAACAGAATATTGTAGAAGCTGATAACTCTCCAACTGATACAGTTAGGTACCAAAGTCTAGTTGGAAAATTGATATACCTAACTCATACTAGACCGGATATTGGATTTGCTGTTAGTATGGCAAGCCGCCATATGTCTAATCCCTTAGATGCCAACATGAAAGCGGTAAGGAGGATCCTCCAATACCTGAAAGGTACTCCAGGAAGAGGTCTATATTTCAAGAAAAATCCTAACAGAGGCATTGAGATGTACACAGATTCAGACTGGGCAGGTTGTGCAACAGACCGAAGGTCAACTACTGGGTATTGCTCCTTCGTATGGGGGAATATGGTTACTTGGAGGAGTAAGAAACAATCAGTAGTTGCCCGGAGCAGTGCAGAAGCTGAACTAAGGGCTATGGCACATGGCATTTGTGAAGGAATTTGGATAAAAAGGATGCTGGAAGAGCTTAAGGTTCCAATTGAACACTCAATAGAAATTCTATGTGACAACAAAGCTGCCATCAGCATGGCAAAGAATCCAATTCATCATGATAGAACAAAGCATGTGGAAATTGACTGACATTTTATAAAAGAAAAGATTGACCATGGTGTCATAAGTGTCACTCATGTAACATCATGCAATCAGACAGCAGACATTCTAACTAAAGCTCTTCCCAAAAGCACGTTTGAAGACATTAGAACCAATCTAGGAATGATAGATATCTATCACCCAGATTGAGGGGGAGTGTAGAATAATGAAGATGATTTTGAATATCAGACAGAATCATGCAATTCTGTTCTTATTGATGTAGAATTATTTCTTTCCTTTCTTAGTTATTTAATCATTAATAGGAAATAATTAGTCCTGATCTTTAGGCATAGGTTGATTGTACAGAATATTGTTGTAACTCTATTTAAACCAACATTTGTAATTGTTTTAATCATCAAAGAAAAGGAAAAGAATAAACCTTTTTTCTACCGAATCTGAGCAGCCTATTGCTCTTACTAACAACTAAAATTGGGGAAAATGGAACAGAGCAGCCACAGAAGAGGTTTAAGCATGCAGCACCCACAGAAAAAGCCGCGTTCAAGTCCTTAACTTGGTGAATAAAGTTCATGAATTTGAAGGAAGCAAAGCAAAATAATATTTCGCGAACACTTCAGGGATAAATTAAGCATAGAATACCACATACTGTAATTCAATGAATCGCAAATGAGTACGTACCTTCAAAATCGGAAATTTGATCGACAGCACATCTATCATCATCCTTGTTTCTTCGGTGTCTGGTGCAAAAGCTAAATACTCTCTCTTATCCAATAAGGATTCCAAAACTTGTTGAAAGTTAGGGGATATACCTTTCCCCACTTCTACAAACATATCTTTTTGAATGTGCCTGCTCCATTTTCACATTCACATTAATCCTCACAAAATATTAAACATAAAAGAAGTTCAGAAACAGCAGTTGCTTCTATCACCCTCATAAGCCTATTCCATCTACATTCATTCTCTCAAGTCTCAATACAAGAATACTCAAAGTGGAACTCAACTTCAAAATTTTTATTAAAAATATAAACAAAATAAAAACCCCTGCATTTAACTGACCGAAACAAGAAAACAAACACAAAAATAAACAGATAGCTGGTGATGGAAAGAAACACTGACGATTGAGCTGGATGAATTTGTGTATCTACTCTTGTTCTTACAGCTGCTAACAGCAACAACACAATCGCAGGGAGCAAAATCTGCCATATATTCAATAATAAGCATCAAAATTTGGGCATTCACAGATTTCTACATATACACACAGGGACACAGACACAACCCTAAAATATAAAAACTAAGCATAAATACACTATGCATAATGCATGTACCACAGAAGAAATAAATAACATTTAAAATTTAAATCATCATGGAAACTTAGGCTCTCTTTGGCATGACATTTTTTTAATTTATAGTTTATAGATTATATATAAGCTCATATGATAATAAAGACTTGTTTACTAACAGTTTTTTCGTCACAAGCTTATAACTTATTTTACTAACTTATAGCTCATTTTCCATATACTATTTCAAATAGCATTTTAGCTTATATCTTATCATTTTTTCTTCCACTTTTATCCTTATTATTTTAACTAAAATTCACTTTTATCTTTTATAGTTTATTTTAATTTAAAATAAAATAACATAATTATTTATTAAACGCAAACAATTATGTCATTTTACCACTAATTTACCACACACTTATCAATAATCCGTCATCAGTCATCAATTATAAAAATTACAAGCTATCAGTCATCCGCATCAGTATTAGTTTATCAATTATTCGTCATGAGTCATCAACTATAAAAACTATAAGCTATCAGTCATCAGTATCCGCTGGCTTATTAGTTTCAATTATTTGTCATCAATCATCAACTAGAAAAACTATAAGCTATCAGTCATCGGCATCAATATTCATTGGCTTATTAGTTTATCAATTATCAGTCATCAGTCATCAACTATTCAATTATTTGTCATCACTCATCAACTATAAAACTATAAGTTATAAGTCATCAGCATCAATGTCCGCTAGCTTATTAGCTTATCAACTATTCGTCATTCATCATCAACTATAAAAACTGTAAAATATCAGTCATCGGTATCCACTAGCTTATTAGCTTATCAATTATCAGTCATCAATTATAAAAACTATAAGTCATTAGTGATCGGTCAACCGCTATTTTTATCAAACAGAGCCTTACTAAAATCGGATATCAAAGCTAAAAAAAGCAACAGTAGACAAAATAAAAACAAAGAAAAACGGAAAAAGTAAATAAAGTGCATGTCAAGAGAAACGAACAACAACGCCGAATTGGTCAACTATGGCCAGGATCGGAGCAGATAAAGAGAAATTTGAAATTAGGAAAAGAAGAGTGAAGAACCTCAGCAGCAGTAACGAAAGGATGACGAATTTTGAGGAGCCAATTCTTTCTGAGCATAATCTTGAACTGCCGCGAAGCAGTTCCCATGGTTGCAGAAACCCTAGGAAATGGAAGCGACGGAAGAATGCGAGGGAGATTGGAAAGGGAAAGAGTAACGAAGAATCGTAGTGTTCACGGTGTTCAACTACAGTTTGGTGTTAGTGTGATGTGGGGGAAGGTAGATGATAGAAAAGAAGCACTAACGGAAAAGGACATAAGCTACTTGCCTTTGGAAAAGAACCCATCTTCCTTTGGACAAGTGGTTTTATTTTATTTTTTTTATTTTATTCCTATAAAATAAAACTATTAAGTAAGAAATATTTTAATTTATTTCTTACTTTGTGAACTTCCGAAGGATATTGATTGAGACATTTTTCAGTGCTTGGGTGGGGTCGGTACAGTCACCGCTTATTCCTATCCGGTTTCTGTTGGGACTTGGCGCCCCCGAAGCACCCTTTATTTTACCGTGTGAGATAAAGTATCTTATCTTTCACACACATTTTGGATCATTTACATTTTCAAACCGTTTTATTATTTTTAGAATGACTTTAATCGTAAGAGTTATGATAAACTTTTTAATTGAGTTAATATTATTTATAGATGATAAATTGTTAACTATGATGTCCCCTTAAATAAATTTAATTATACTAACACAGACACATTAAATATAAAGGGCGAATCACTAGATTATTTTTGAAAATACAATATAATAGTTCTTTATTAACAATTATGGTTGTTGTCTGGAAAAATTTATAAAACAAAGTATAAATTCTTTTATAAAAAGTTATTATCTACAAAATTTCAATTTCAATTGGTCAATAATTTCTCTATTTTTTTACTTCTTTACTCGATCTTTTGTAAGTAAATTTAAATACTCTTAATATATTGAATATGAATAGATTTCTTGCTTATAGAAAACAAAGTCTTAATAAAATTATGAAAAAAAGTAATTATAATATTATATTTATCAAAAAAATTATATTATTTTTGTATAGTGTTGTTTGGTTAATTGTGAAGTAACTTAAAACAATCTTAAAATATGTTGAAAGTAATTTCTTATGTCAGAAAATATTTGATTTTATTTTATTTATGAGCGTGAAAACGGTTTGTTACACACAAATTTGATTTTAGATTTAGATAGATTTGATTTAAATCTAAAATAGAATATATTTGATTTAGCTTAGGGACCAAGTTAACCTAAATCTATAAATAGATGGAGTAACTCCTATTTTTGTAATTGAATTCATTCACAATATTTTGCAGTTCTAAAGTGAATAATAAAGTTTTCCACAGTTTATGGGCAGAGAGAAACTCTACAGAAAATAATTATTTCTTCTTCTTTTCTTTAATTGTTCATCGTTATTGTGTGGTGATATCAATCTTGTTCATCAAGATTGATAGAAATTCATCATAGATTTTGGTGGATTTCCAACATCTAGTATCAAGAGCTCTGGTTATTCGATTCAAGGGAAGAACAATCAAGAACGATCGTGGAAGAAGAATATATGATGGCAATGAGTTATGGGAATGCGAATTATCCAACAAGTCTACCAATTCTAAAAGTAGATAACTATGAGAATTGGTGCAAGCAGATGAAAGTTTTATTTTGTTGCCAAAGTCTTTGGGATCTTGTAAAGGATGGAGTAAAAGAGCTTGAAGAAGACGCTTCCGAAAAAGAAAAGAAAGAACGCATAGAATCATAGAATAAGAGTTATAAAGCTCTCTTTATAATTCATCAAAGTCTGAGTCCAAGCAACTTCGAAAAGGTTAGTGATTCAGAATCTGCAAAAGAAGCTTGGGATATCCTTGAGAAATCTTTTGGAGGCGCTGAAAAGGTGAAAGAGGTGAGGTTACAAACTCACAAGAGAACGTATGAATTTCTTCAGATGGAAGATAGTGAAATCATATCTGATTTCTTCACTAGGGTTACAAAACTAGTGAATCAAATCAAGATATGTGGAGAAACATTAACAACAAGAGCTGTTGTTTCAAAGATTTTGTGATCTTTGACTCCTAAGTTCGACCACGTGGTAGTGGCTATAAAAGAAGGGAAATATTTGTCGAAGTTAACAAAGGAAGAGCTTCAAGGGACGCTTGAATCTCATAAACAAATGATGAATGAAAGAGTTGCAGGCAAATCGAAGAGTAATGTGGCTCTGCAGGCTCAATCAGTAAAAGACAAGAAAGGCAAAGGAAAGTGGTTCGACGGAGGTAGAGGTGGCTACAACAATTCGGCTGGTAGAGGAAACCAGAACGAAGGAAACATGTCGAATCAGAGAAGACCATACCAAGGCAACCAAAGAGGTGGTGTTGCAAATAGAGGAAGAGGTGGTGGTTTAAAGCCTGACAAGAGTCACATTCAATGTTACAATTGTCAGAAGTATGGTCATTATTCGAGTGATTGTCTAGAGAAGCGAAATAATCAGGAAAGTGATGCAAAGTTCACTAAGTATGAAGAAAAAAAAGATGTTGTTGATGGTCACAACAAGAGATGAAGAAAAATTCAAGGATCAACGGTACATGGATTCAGGATGCTCATCACATAAGTATGGAAGGAAAGATTGGCTTGTCAATCTAAAGCCCTCAATGAAGAACATGGTGAAATTTGCAAATGATAATACTCTAGCAGTTGAAGGTATTGGAGATGTGATGATCATGAGGAAATATGGCAAAAGGTCAGTAATTTCGAATGTGTTATACACTCCAGGCATGAAAAGCAACTTGCTTAGTATAGGGCAGTTGGTCGAAAGGAATTACAAGGTGACTGTCGAAGACAGGATGATGAGAGTCGTTGACTCGAATAAAAGATTAATCTTGAAGGCTCTTATGTCCCAAAATAGAACCTTCAAGATCGAACTAAATGTGATGGAGCACAAGTTCCTTTAGACTGCATCTAACAGAGACGACTGCGTTTAAAACCTCGCTTAACGAGTAAGATTCTCGCTCGATGAAATTGACAGCACAGTGTTGCTTGAAAATGTCATAACTGGAGTTTCATAACTACATTTGACGTGTGGTTTAAAGAGTTGGAAAGATAATGCAAAGCAATATCCAATAGTGACGGATTGGGATTTTAATTATGTATTCATGATGAATGGATATGAAATTGTATGAATATGAGTGATGAGTTGTCATGTTGTTATGAATGTGAAATAACCATGAATCGATTGTGTTGTTTAATAATATTGAGTGATAATCCTACTGATTATAACATTTTGTAATTGTGAATAATTTTTGTGTTTATTGTGTTGAATGTGTTAGTTATTATGTTGATATGTTACCGCATGAGCATAAATTATATTAATGTATTGTGTGATTTTGTTATGGGATTAGTTTATGAGGGGAATTATTATCGTTGAGTCAATGCATTTTTATTTTATTGTTAGGATGAGATTTTGAATATTATGTTATTGTTGAATTGATGTTTATTGACATGCATCGTTATGTTGTTGTTGATGAAATATGCAAGTTTCAATCTAAGTAGGATGAATTGGTGACTTGTCCCGAATCCGGGTAGGGTGGATTCGGGGTTTGAGTAAGGTGAACCTGATTCCTGAGTGAACCAATTATTAATGATATGGTACCACATGCATATGAGTCTATTTGATGTTGTGAGTCTCATTGCATAATTTAAATGTTGAATATGTGATTGTATCGAGTATCTTGATGGATTGAGTGTGAGAATGATGTTGTGTGAATGTTGTGATATATGTGTAGATATTTGCATTCTACCTTATAACTTATATTATTTATTTATAGAAGTGAATTCTCACTCTCCTTACTTTGATGTTGTCCAGCATTGACATCTTGCAGATAATTAGGATTAGAAGTTGTTATTGTGAGTGAGAGATGTTTTTAAGTTTATTTCCATTTAGTTTCATAGTTTATTTAGTTAATATACTTTGCTCATGTAACATCGGGGCTGAGACACTTGTTATAATTGTTGAATTTGAAATAATATTTTTTGAGTAGTTTTATGACGTTATTTAGAAGTTGAGAACAAACATGATTTTGTCGAGCATTTTAATATGATATCCTGCTGCTATTTGAATAAAGTTGAGATGTTTTGAAGTTGGTAACACTTTAATCATTGTATAATTCTTTTTATATAAGTTTCGTGGTTATTGGGTTACACTTCCACTCGTCCCTTTTTTTGGAAATTTCTTAATCCACCCCATAGGGTGAAATTAAACCCTATGCATTTTCCTAAATGCCCTCTAAAATCGGAAGTCTACTTCCGGTACGCACCATATTTTAAAATATTTGGGTTAAAATCGGAAATATATTTTCGGTTCCAAACTAAATAACAAAATATTAGGAAATTATTCCGATTCAATCTTACATACACGCTTTATTCTATCTGTAAAATAACTTCTGGTTTACACTCAACCCTATTCAACGTGATTTTTATGATATGGAGTGTGAATCGGGAGTATATTTTCGGTTTTTAGGGTCATTTTAAAAAATTCACGTGGTGTGCAAGAAGGTTATGGGGTGAAATAAGAAATTGTCTTTTTTTTTGGTAAGCTATAGTAGGACGTGCGTGCTCATTTGTCCATCCTATGTGTTAGCTTTAGCAGGGTGGACAGTGCTCAAATGCATATCCATAATATTTATTTCAAAACACCAAAGATTTTTACGGATATGCGTCTCCAGAATACACTATGTTAGCTCAAACCACAAACCAGTTGTAACAGATGCAGAAACTTGAACGAAAACATAAATCAACATCAAAATACGTTACATTACATAGACAACCATTAAAATAAATTTAACATTACATTTCATCAAGACATGGTAACATATTTAAAATATCTTTAGTCGATCTTTCAAATGTCACATCCACTTCAATCAGACTATTTGTTTCGTAACAGTGAAACGAACTCCACATAACCCTTAAATTTTCATTCGTCTTCAAATTAAATTTGTTGAATTGCTTTGCTGTTAATCGATTACTAACAGTACTCGAGCTTCCCAACTCTTTGATTATATGAGTATTGTATGAAGTTCTCAAATATGGATTTTAGATGTACAAAAGATATACTTTTAGACCTTAAACTCAAGTAAGGGCTTCGTGTCGTTGAAATAGACAAATGTAACATGTCAATATATGTCCATTCTAGCGTGGAGTGTTTTGGTAAGCAACATGAGATGAGAGACTCCATATTCATGCAATGACTTATCTATAAATTATTCATTCAACAAAACTCCTAAGACATGAGATCAAAGGATTCTTGGCATCGATTTTTCCCCCCTATGAATTGAAGTTGTTGTCTTTCTCAAGTTGATTCATTCATGAATTCTGGTGTGAAAAAAAAATAGAAAATGAATAAACTATCAATTCTATATATCAAAATAAATAGAAAATATTCAATTATACTTATATCAATCCTATTAAATAAAACATATTCAACTAATAAATAGAGAATATTCATCAAAAACTCAACTCATAGAATTGTTAAGATAAGGAGAAATAAGTTGTTTTAGCAATTACTAAAATTAAAATAAAACAAAGAGACACCCATCAACATAATTTTGCCCTTTAAATAAACCTATAGGGCTTGGTTCAAAGATTTAAAAGTGATTTCCGAGAATAAATTATTCGAGAGAAGTTTTATTTCCTTGTGTTTGAGTTATATTTTTTAATAAAAAAATCATGTACAATTTCATAGGAATGAACATTAGTATAACCATTTTTTAAAATTTAATTCTTAAACTTCAAACAAACACCCTTAGCCTTAACAGATAACAGGGAATATCCCAAAGTATACTATATAGAAATCAGACATTTTCAAGCCTAACATTTTGCAAAGCCTAGGTTAAACCACCATATATAACAGGCATTCCAGAGTATCTCAACTCAATTTATCCTTTAGCCAATTATTTTCATCCTACTAGTACTCTATTTCTAGTAACCAATGATGAAATATATTAGCTCTTGAAAGAAACATACAAATACCAAGTCGATTTATGGTCATGCAATTCCATCTCCTATTCTGTACAGAATACTCCGCATAAAATCAAAATTTGTCTAATGCTGACTGCATATACATGATCGAGATATCAACTGGTACATATCTGGTTTGAAATGTAAATATTTGTGCTATAATCCTATATATCTATTTCATAATGTAAAACTATGGTAACTTCTTTTCTTCTACCTCTGCAATCCATGAGATATTGCAAAAGGCCATGGGCCATTACTTAAGATTTGCTTTAGCTCTTCAGATTTTAGAACTTTACACTGTTGTTTGTTTGGTACACACAAGCTCAGCTTTCGGGTGTTTGGCTTTTTTCAATTAGAAATTCAGATTTCTAATTACTCCTCTGGTTGAAACATAGTGTACGTTGAATCAGTCTCTGTCTTTGTAACCTGCACATTAATCCAAATGTTCCTGGTAAGGTGAACTTACAAAAATGTGATAAATAGTATAGCTAATGATTTTGAATTGAACAATTATTGCATTCATTACACTGATTGAAGAACCTGTTTGGATGGGATTCTTCAGAAGTACTTTAAAAACCAAAATATCAAAAGAATTTCTCTCATATAACTTTTCCAATAGCATCTATAAACTTTTATGGAATTGTTTCACAGGGTAAGAACCATAACTTAACTTAGAAGCTCCCATAAGTTAAAACTAATGAAAATTGAACCTAAATAAATTTCTACTTTTTAACACTATCTAGTTGGTCTAGGCAAAGGAAAACATATTTACATAAACATCTAATCACCAGATTCATAAAAACCAAAGTTAAAACTATATCATGGTAATACTAAAAATAATATGGATGCACAAACACTCATGCAGATTAGAGTCTTGCGATAAATGTTAATCAAGAGATAGCAAGTATTAAATCAAAAGTACAACCTTTGTTACATTGGAAACTTAAAAGTGCTTTACTTTTTCATTAACTACTTTCAATTTTTTAATCCATAACAAGTGCCCAAATTTGTAAACATATTCCTTATTTTATTTATACTGAGCTTCCTTTCCAATTCAATGTATTTTTCTATTTTCAATATCAACAATGCATGCTTTATAGTGAAGATCATTTTTACTAAAGAAAAGACTTCTATAAGTAATCCACAACACCATTAAATGAGATTTCATCGTAATCTTCTTCCTTGTATATAAAAAATAAAACACTTTAGTTGTTATACCAACCTCAGCTGTACGAGAAAGGCCAGCAGGAAGCATAGGAATGAGAGATGTCCAAAGAACAGGATCTACCAGTGGATCAACAGTGTTGTAGGCTGTCAAGAGTGGTGCAGACAAGAATGGCGTCAATGGATAAACATTTCTCTGAAGAGACAGCGCCCCACTCATTCCCATTGCAATGCCAAGTCGATCATTGCCACCATCATGATTTGAGGGTTTCTCTACCGCCTTCCCACGATCCAACTCATTGACTATATTTTTGTTTTCATTCTCATCATTATCAGTGATATTTTCTTGTCTTTTTGCCGCCTTCTCTTGCATGCTCTTGTAAGCAGCAGACTGTGACAATATACTTAAGGCAGAGATCGAAGAACTTTTATGCTTTTTCTCATTGTGGAGCCGGCCCAACTCTGGCATTTTGTATGGTTCTGTTGGTTGGACTTTCTGTTCCAAAGTTTTCAGTTCACTGTAAATATCTCCAGCAAAACCATGTTTTGTTCCAGCATCAGGTTGTCGATTCTTATTAGATCCCCACCACTTGATGTGATTTGTTAAATCAAACTTTCTTTCTATGCAGAAACCACTAACATATTCACTTTCGGCAGCTGAATCATCTCCTGCACCTTCAATGTTTGTAAAAAGGTGAGATATATGGTATGATCTTGAGTATAAAACTGTTAAAGGAGGGTGACAAATGAATTGGTTCATATAACTTCATTCACTCGAAGAATATCTTGAAGTTAAAATTTGATCACCACATACCATAATGCATACTACTGAAGCTATCCGATCCAGTCATTCGGCCATATGATGGATCCCATCGACTAAATTTTTATACCACCACATGCAAAATGAAATGCATAGTTAACGTTAGCATCAAATCCATGACAAAATCTATAAATGGGATGACAGCTACACCAGATCAGGAAGAACTGTACTTCCATTGTAAAGCCAAGAAAGATAAAGTCATCCTGGCCAATGTTACACACATACCCACACAGACTTGGCTGTGAATGTAGATAAAAAAGAATTTAACTGACAGTCAATTTCTGTTAAAACAATTTGTTGGATGCGCACCTAGAGAGTCCCCGATATTTTGCCAGTCCTCTCGAAAAACCACTGCTCTTCCTGCATCATGCATATTATGTAAGCAAAAGTAGGTTACAAGTAAATATTTTTGTGAGAGATATACACACCGGCGCAAAGACGCGAGGTACTCTTCTCTAGAAACATTCTGCATTTCTTCGAGATCTCTTGTATAATCAGTCACCTGCATTGCACAGATCAAACTTGATATAAAAATTACTCTATTTACCATAAATGTTCAGATACCGTCCTTTTCCTTTCAAAGAGACTAATGGATTTTTTAGTGTCAGATGTCTAATTATAGTTACCAACAAAACATTTTCATTATGATTCTTAACCATTAGACATGTCGGGGAAAGAAAGCATCATATTCATAGATACCAACACATGTACAAAATTGGAGTTAACTTTAGAGTCACAAACTCCCAAATCCACTAAAACGTGTCTGCATAAAAGACGAATTCTAGCAATTTCCACAAAAAATCTTTTGAAGGAAAAATACAAAGCAGGAAATGAATGGCCACCATGTTCATCGAGCAATAGGAAAAACACAAATCACAAAACCATATTACATTTCTAAATTAAAGCAACCAATCCAAAATAAGTACAAAACCATGAAAACAATACACTTACTGGAAAATTAATGAGAGTCCCAGGACCCCAATATTTCAGAGCAGCGAGGTCATATGCTCTAGCCGCCGCTTCCTCATCATCATACGCCCCTATCAAAAACCCATCATCAACAAACATCATTACATCACCAATCATAACAAAGAATCAGAAAATTCAATAAATAAATAAAAAGCAGAACAAGGTAGCATCAGATTGAAAACTCACCCAAGTAAACTGGCATCACCACAAACACAAATTCGTTCAATCAATCCATGCACAACATAAAAACAAAAAAAGTAAGCAATTTCATCATGATACAAAACCTTGAAACCTAACTCAAGCTCAACATCCCTAACCTTGCTTTCCTTTCTTATTCTGATTTTGATTCCATGTACTTTTATCCCAAAGATGCGCTTCATAACGACCAGTCCATCTATGCCTAGTGACACCGCGGTAGATGGAGCTACGTTTACCGGCGGCACACGGAGGCATTTTACTGATTCGTTCTTTGGCAGTACATCCTCTTTCTTTCTTCGCTTTCTTCAATCCTCTATACAGTAAAAGCTGATCGTTCGCCGCCGCCAGAGCTTCTGAGGTCTCCGCGGACTTTCCGGGATCGGAGGAAGACGAAGCCATCGAGAAACTAAAAACCCTAACCCTAACCCTAGAGAGAGAAAGTGAAAGTTCCGTTACTTCAGTTTTCAGTGTTCGGTGTGTTTAGAATTTAGAAAGATGAGTGTTCTTTTTTTTTTTGTTTGGAGTGGAGTGAGAGATAACTATAGAAGGAAGAAGAAGGAGAAGGTGTGTGGCTAGTTACGGAAATGTCCTTTTTCGTTTTTGAAATGACGGTTTGGTCAATTGGATTAATTGGGGTTTTTGACGTATGTAACGGCTAGGACGATGTGAGGGGTAACATTGTCATTCGGTGCGTTTTATTATTGTTATTGTCGGAATCATGCATGTTATATTGTTCGTGTCACTTGTCTGCTTTTTTCCCAAATCAAACCCACCTACCCACACTACACTTCCTGTCACCTTTTATAATTAATAAATAAGAGATTAATTCCATTTTACTCACCCTCGTATAAATAATTTTTGGCATATAATTTTTTTCTTTTAAAATCAACATGTTGTTTTAAAGTCAATTTTATGATTTGAATATTATGTCTTTTTACTTCCTCTGTCCCAAATAAATGTCTTTTTATTCATTAAAATTTTATCTCAAAAGAATAATCACTTTATTTTTTCAATGTAATTTTTATCAACTTTATCCCTCCTCTTCTTTATACTCTTTTTAAGATATGACAATATATAACAATCAATAGTAGTTAAGGATAATTTTATAAAAATATTATCTTTAATGACTCAATCATTTTTTTTTTAATTTGTGTATAACAATCTTAAACAACTTTTATTTTGAGACGGAGGGAGTAAACTCTATTAAACTAGTGGAAGATTCGTGCGTCCGCACGGGTAAACTCATTTATATTTTAAATTATTTAATAAATTTTAGTTATTGCTGATATAAATTCAATATATTTAATAATTATAAATATTACTAATAACTATAAATATCTATAAATATTTTATTAATTAAAATAAAATAAAAAGTATTGTAGTGATAGTAATCCGTAAAATTAATAAATTTTAATGATAAAATTATTAAAAAATTTATGAGAATTAATAAAACTTACAAATCTCAATCTTATATCAACTTAAATGCAAATATTTATTATTATATCAACTTAAATGAATATTTATCAACATGTTGAAAAGGTTGAAACAACTATTTGTGTACATTAAAGATTTAATCTAAATAAAAATGTGGCCTTATCTTAATTCTATAAAAAAAATCTTGCAGCACTAATATAAAAAAGTTCATGTCCCCCTGAATGATTAGTGCTATATGGTAGACACAAATCGCACAAATTAAACGAATCTGTTAGAATTGTGAGTTGTGCATTCATTTTGAAAACAAATTATCAGCAACAAATCTTGTTTTGAAATAGAAGCACTTGGCATAATCATATTTTCATATGTTTCATTGTGGATAGTTTGCCGCCACCAGCATCATTCTGTAGCTACAAGTGCTATCATAATTTCTTTTTTCTTTCTGGTAAAAATCGGTCATAGTCTCGAATTGTACTCCGTGGCTGCGAATATGGCGGCAAATTGCTGATGCATTAGAACTGCATCCCGCGATTTCAAATATGTTGGATTGAAACTTCTCCCCTAAGATTAAAATTTCAGATTCATGAATTTTTTTTTAATACACTTTCAACATTATATTTTAAATATCTATCAATTAATATTTACAGAGAAAATTAATATTTTACTATAATGAGTAAATAGTATAGTGAGACAGTAGTGCCAGTATGGTGATAGGTCATTCATCGTTATATTGGTGATGTTCTATCAGCTTTGTTTTATGCGTTTATTTTGATTCCACGAATTCTTAATCGGAGTTAGTAAATTGTAACCCACTTCAATTCGAATATCCACACTCTCTTCCAACTGCACGCAATTTTTAGACATTATAGTCTCCATCTCCCAGTCCAGTAAATTTAATAGTACATAAATATTTTTGTCACCATAATGTTGTATGTATACATGGTTTTTTATTCCCACCCAACTGTGTCGAGTGAGCTCTATACTACCTCTATTTTCAATGACCTTCCTCACTCGAACCATGCTCTCCTAGTGGCCACTCATCTGATATACCTGAGCCAAAACCAAGTACGGTAAACATGTATGTGGTGACATCTCCATTATTAACCTTTGCAACATAAATACCAAGCGATAAAAATGTTTTTCACATAGTTGGCATTTCAAAAATAATAGTGAATCCATCTTCTAAAACTTAAGGCTCACGAGGAGTATTGATTTCATAATGATCACCTTCACAATGCAACACTGTTCCATTCGATAACTGCAGCCATTAACATCATCCCTAAAACACATATCTTCCAGTATATGCAAAATCAAACAAATCCTTCAGTTTTGTAAAAGACAAACCTGCAACAAATATAATAATGTCACTCACAATATATGATATAGAATTAATTATCACAATTTATTGGGTATCATAGTAGCAAGATAAATATCACACAACTCAAAATAAGAGATTAAGTAGAAATTGACACACAATATTTACGTGGAAACCCTCAACAAATAAGGGAAAAATCACGGGCACTGGTAGAAAATATTTTCACTAAGTGGAAGAAATTACAACACTTCTCTCTAAATACAAGGAGAGAACAGATTATACTCTCTCTTGTAATAGGAGAACACTCACTAAAAGAACCTTACAAGAGAATACAATATGTTATTTTCTCTCTTATTTTTCTTATTAGTTATTATGTTGTAATACTATTTTGTGGTATATTACAAATGAAAAATGCACCTCTATTTATAGGTGACTATCTTTACAAAACCATGGACGATTCACAAAACCATGGGTGCAAAACCATGGGTGTTCACATGCTTTCTTTGATCCAATGATATCTTTGAATCATATGATTACTTTGACCCACATGATTTCTTTAACCACATGATTTCCTTGACCATATCATTTCTTGGACTCAATGATATCTTTGACTCACATGATTTCTTTTATCAACAAATTGTGACTTTATTCAATCACAATCCTTGACCATAATCTTTGAACACTTGACCATAATAATTGACAATCTCCCACTTAAAGTCACATTTGTGATCTTGCAACATTTTATCTACCTTGCCAACTTCATGCTGATTATGTTTCTAATAGGCCACAGGAAGACCTACACCATGCAAACTTATCCGAGTTGATCGGTTTTGTTATTGCATCTGCTGGATTATCATTGATGTGAATTTTCTGCATATCCACACTCCCTTCTTCTACTACCTCTCTGAAAAAATGATATTGAACTCCTATGTGTTTTGTCCTGAAATGAAAAGATGGATCCCTTGCAATGTGCAAGGCACTGTGACTGTCATAATACATAGTAATCTTTTGTTGCTCATGTACGAGTTCTTACAATAACCTTTGAATCCATATTGCTTCCTTACATGCTTAGGTAGCGGCCATGTATTCAGATTCTATAGTAGACAAAGCTACAACAGTCTGCAATTTGGATAACCAGCTTACTGCTCCTCCTGCAAGTGTGAACACATAGCCAGTAGTAGATTTTCTTTTATCAAGATCTCCTGCAAAATTTGAATCAACATAGCCTTTGATAGTGAATTATGATCCCCCAAAACATAATGCTTCATCCTCTCCGCTTCGTTGCTAGGATTCATACTTGAGGACAATTTATAATTGACAAGAAGTGGGGTAGACATTGACTTACAATCTTGCATGTTGAAGCAGCGCTAGACTTTCTGAAGATAATTCTTCTGAGAAAGCCAAATCCTTCTATCTTTTATGTCTCGGTGAATTTGCATCCCTAAAATCAAAGAAAAATTCTTAAAAAGTCGAACACACACCAAGTGTTTGACAAATTGCAATATTTTATCTCTTACTCTCATTTACTCTTTATATGCAATTTGATATGGACAAGGGTGATATAGTTTATGCCTTGTGTTCAATATTAACAAAATAGAAAAAGGTAATTGTACATATAAAACTTATCACATAATTTTTTTATTAGAACACATGAAATTTTTGTGGCTTGGGTTGTGATCGGTCACCAATTCTACTAGCTTTCGGTCACTTATTCGACATGAATCCACCAATTCGGTAGCACTTTTGTTTGTCTCTTTATTGTTGTATTTAAGATATTTCATATTTTGATATTTGTCTTTGTATGGTTTTTATTTGAAATTTATGTTAATTATATGCTTTTGATGTCTTGGTTTGGTAGTGTTGGTGATTTCAGATGCAAGTGAAGATTTCCAAAGAAGTGGTGCAAAGACAATGATAATTTGGAAGCTACAAGGGTCCTGACACGACCACTCGTGTCACCTGACACGGGCCGTGTCAGGGAAAGATGAAAGAGTTAAGAAAAGAACACGAGAAATAAGTTGACACGGGTGCCCATGTCCTCCGACACGGCCCGTGTCAATCTATCTGATGGAGGCACGTGTATGCGAGAAAGATAGAAGTTGACACGGGTGCCCGTGTCGGCTAGTGCGCTAAGAATTCTTAATTTTTAATTTTTTAAGTTTGTTGGATTCGGAAGGGCACTTTGGGAATTTTGGATTGCTTAGGGATAACCTTACACTATGTAAACCTGATTGAGAGAGAGAGAGAGAGAGAGGAAAGGACTTTTTGAACTATTGAAGAATTGCACGATAAAGGAGTGAAAGTTTCAAGAGTTTTGGAAACGGAGAACCCTTCATGCGCGATAGCAATTGAAGATCTACACATACAACCTTTTTGTAATGTCTAACTCTATTATTATTATTATTGTTGTTCTTTTGAATTCTATGAGAGGCTAAATCCCCCAAATGCTAGGGGGTGTCCCTGATTTGTCATTGTAACAATACTGATCTCTTTATTTTATCAATGCAATAGTTCTTTTTCATCAATTTGATTATTTCAAATTATAATATTATTTTTCCCTATCAGATCAATAAGGTTTACTTTTATTAACATAGTAGAGCTGGACAGTCGTGTTAAGGTTTTCTAAAACAATTATATTATAGAATATTTCACCTAGGACTAGGGTAATCCAATAATAACCGGACAAATTCTTTATAATCACATGCTTGGCTTCTTCACTAATTTGAACGAACATTGAAATTAGGGCAGAAGGGAAAGGTTTTTCACTAAGAACTTAGGAAAAGTAATCTTAAGAACTGGTAGTTGAGGTTAATGAACTTGTTGAAAAGACCAAGAGTAAAAGTTATCATATGGAAAATCACACACTTACCCCTAGCATATTACTCAAAATTATAAAAAGTCAGAATTTACTTTTTGCTCATTAATAGCATTGTTAAAGTTAAATCCCAAACCAAAACCAACTTTATTGTTTTTGTTCAATTGAACCACATATTTAACTCAGTAGTCATACACACTCCTCTAGATCGATATCTTGGGAAATTCCTACTATTACTACATTGCCAAAATAGCACACTTGCTATTTTTTCGATCAGGTAGTTGTAATGTGTTGCTAGATATTGTTTATTGTTTATTATATAAAATGAGTGATTTGATATAATTTCCAATGTTACGAGAACCTACGGGGTCACGTACATAAGGACAAATTGAGGGGGTGGGGGAGAATGAATAAGTTAAGTTTTTTCAATTGTGTGGCTGCACTAGCATTAATTAGATAAACATGGTATGATGTGTAACACCCTAAATTCCCCGGCGAATAATAATTATAATATCAGAGTAATATTTTTCTTTTTCAACGCATTAGATACATAACACATCTAATGGAATAAACATAATGCAGTCTTAAACAAACAACTGCATTGAAATAACGGAAATATTTCTAATCCAAGAAAACAATTTCAAATCAAATATTTCGGAGTTCATAATACTCCACCAGGAATCATCAACAGAAAACAAAACCAAAGAAGTAAACAAGCGTTTATCCCTTACCCAAGTGTTACGTATCAGAGCATAACACCGACTCTAAATAAAAGGAAGAGCAACCTCTTTGACTCCCGCAACTCGAATTACTCCTGAATATTTGCATGTTAACCACGTAGAGACAACATTCAAATAGACGAGGTGAGATATCTCAACAATATAAAGAATAACGTACTTATAGATATACAAAATTATCATGCATAATTATCAGTGTTCAACTATCACTCTATTATAACATAATTATCATTAATCAAATAATTAGAATTCACAACCAAATATTGCAACACAAAGTCAACAACAAATTATGCAATGAAACTCAACAGCGACACTATGCATGCGGTATCGAGATCACTACCGAAACCACTCCATCTAAGATCAGAGTCACCATTTCGTGAACAAATTGGTTCACCTAACTACTAATCCACTCCATCTAGTATTAGAGCCATCAACAAAAGAAAATAAGCATATTCACCTCGCTCGTATCCACTCCATCTAGGATTTGAGCCAACAACAACAACAATGCAATATAAATGCATGATACATAATCATATAATTCAATAACATAACACATTTAATTCAACCATCATCAATGCCTTACCGTCTCCAGCCACCTGATGTAAACCAACAGTAACAACATAACACAACACAAACACCAATTTCTAAACAATTGTTTAAAAGTGCACGAATGTACTCCACAAAAAGGAATGTAAACCCAATAAAATATCAATTTACTATTTTGAAATTATTTCTACAAAATAGACTTTGATTTTAACTTCTCGACGGTTCAAACGGTGCATCAAACGGACACCAGAGTAGAAAGTTATGAGTTTTTAAAGATTTTTCCAAAATGACATTTTCACTCAGTGGTAACTGGTTACCCTATAGTGGGAATAGGTTACTGCAAAAACAGTAACTCACCTATTCTGTCTAACTTTTGGGAACCCGATTACCCCCCATTAGGAACCGGTTACCCCCTCACAGATTTTCTCCCCAAAAACATTTTTGTACGCGGTAACCGGTTCCCTTATTGTGGTAATCGGTTACCACTGTTAATTTTTCAAAATTTCAGCAACTTGCAGGTTGCGATTTAACCCATTCAAAAATCCCAAAACACCAAGTTTTCCACATGAAATAGCAGCAATAACACTACCAAACATACACAAATCATGACTATCAATTGGGATGAATTTATATCATCAAACATCAAGAATTTCACACCAATTCATCATTTCTATTGTAGTTTCAGCAAGATTTCATCATACATGAACAATCAATTTATGAATCAACACACTCACACAAAACAATCATACAATACCTATGACTATATTATCTCTTAGAGAGTTGGAACCCCAACCTTACCTTTGGATTGAAGGTTGCTCTATGTCTCTAACAATGAAGTTTCTTCTTGCCTTAATCCTCTTGCTTCTTCTCTTCCTCTTCTACTTTTCCTTATTTTCACGATGTAACTAATGAACACTAAAATCCCAACTCTTCCTTATAGTCACTTTTACCCTTAGGGTCCTTTTTATTGTTCTTCCTTTTCTAACCTCACTTATGATACCAATATTACCATCTTGCCCTTGTCGTACTTCTACTAAACCGTTTATTTTAATTAAATAATTAAAACTAGGAAAATTAGTAACAACCCTCTATTCTACTAATAATTCTATTAATTATTTCTAAACTTAATAATTTACTATTAAATTAATAAATCTAAAATAATTCTTCATACTCCTTAAATCTGACACTACCCCACACATAGCAATGTCAAACACACATGATTCATCAGATAATTTACAACTACACATTCAAATAATTAAATTAATAATTGGGGCGTTACATGATGTACTTAAGTGCAATATGGGGCACAATTAGGTACATCATACTTAATTGAAATAAGGAACACTTTAAGGTACGTTGTACCCTAAACCATAGTGTAAGATACGATGCATTTAAGTGAAATACAATATACCACAAGGTACAATGTGCTTATTCAACTTACTACCCATACACCATGTTCTACAAATAGAACTCATGTGCTGAAGTATTAGATATTTGACCAAATTCGGGTTGTGAATACCTTCCCACTCTTTCTTTTTCTCAAAGTTTTTTTTTAGCAAGTAACATTAAGATTAAAGGAAATCTTTCCTTGTGGACTTAGTAAAGAAATCTTTTCATTCAACACTCGTGATAACTATCTAGATTCTCAATCAATGGTTAATAACCACAAGAGGTAAACATTCTATTATTGATCATATTCATTCACAGGGATCAACTTAAGGGGAATTTTTGTTCTCCTCTACATTTTATATCGTGAAATCCTTTCAGCAAGTTCCTTTTTCAAGGACTCTAATGAACTAATAAGATTTAAATCTCCTCTCTCAAGTTTTGAAATCATTTCCTTTTGAAGAGAGATTTTCTTAAATGCACGTAGATCATAAACGTGCATTTCTATAAATTGTTTAGAGAATTGGTTATCTGAAGACTTAAAACTAGAGTCTGAATCGCTTACCTTTGATGCTTTTTCCTTGTTATGTGCCACTAAGCACATATAAACTATTTCATTATCATCTAAACTTGAGCTAGAAGTATAAGAATCATTATTTTCTTCTTCCCATGTGATATATGCTCTACACATTTTGTCTTGTTGTGCTTCATCTTATAGAGCTCTTGCTTTTTTTTTTGCTCTTGGTTTAGTTTGCACAATCAGTTTGGTAATGAACAAATTTACCACACCCATATGTGTGTTCCATACTTATGAGAGTGTCAACTGCAACATAAATCCTTAATAGATGTCAACCACACTTTCATTTCCTTCAATCTAAAGTAACTCATACGTTCTTTTGTGAGTTTGTAACCTCGCCTATTTCACCTTCTCAGTACCTCCAAAAGATTTCTCCAGGATGTCTCATGCTTCCTTCGAGGAGTCTACGTCACTAGCTTTCTCAAAGTTATTTGAATCAACACATTGATAGATTATAAAGAGAGCTTTATAATCTTTCCCTTTCAAATCTATATATGCAGCCTCTTGTTCATCCATTGCATTTTCACTAATTGATGTCACTCCATTCTTCACAAGATCCCAAACATCTTGACAACAAAAGACAATCTTCACCTGCTTACACCAATTATCATAATTCTCACCGTTCAAGATCGGAAGATTTGTTGGAAAATGCCCGTTTAGATGAGAAGTCATTTCTCTATGCTTCCCAAGAATCACAACAAGTGCTCTAGATACCATATGTTGGAATTGGTCTTGATGGAACAAATTCGATCACTTTCTTAATCGATTCAAAATTATTGTTCTTCACTCTTCACTTGAGTGATTCAACCATACATTGGTTGTAAGATGATTCCCCCACACAAATATTTGATAAGAGAGAAGATAACTTAAAAGAGAAAAGGGGAAGAGAAAATATAAGGTTTTGAGAGAGGAGAAGAAGAATGTATCTATTAATTCTACTGAATGCAATTTTTTCTCTATCTGTGTATTTTTCAGTGTTATTACAAACAATAAGTGTATTCCTATTTATAATGAGATTACTTGTACATCGAGCAGTCTCAAAATTAATTATCTAACTCACTAAGTTTGACATAGGGATGTCAACTTTCCTCAGTTAGTAGGGATTCTTGTGGAGTTTTCCTTGTTTGGTGCCACTAAGATTGGAAATTTTCTCTCACGGGGATGAGAATGGAGAATAAAGTTTTTCCAAAGGCACTTTAGAGACGAGGACAACGAATATACTCCGTCCCGCAGAGTCCTCACCCTCGCTTAGAATACCATAAAATCCTTAATTTGTATATAATTTTAAATTTTATGTAGATTTATTTGTTATTTCACATAATTTATTTTATAAATAAATTTAAAATGATACAGTTTGTTTGTCATTTCATATAATTTATTTTATTAACAAGTTTGAAAGTTTGGTGGTCATGATTCTCAAGTTTTAAAAAATATTTTTCTTAGAGGATTAATTTCTTAATTTTTTCGTGTTTAATTTTTGTTTTTACTATAAATTTGATTAAAATAATAAATAATAAATAATAAATAATAAATTTATGTTTATGGATCTCTAAAAGAACTTTGGAGATCCTCCCATGATAAAGATCAGAGACGAGAATGATGAGTGAATTCGATGTGGGAGATTAAGATGAGAATGTATCTCCTAATCTACTCCATCTTACTGGACTTTCTTACTTCGGCATACTCTATTAGACTTTCTGTCGAATACACACATTTTTTATTTAGTGTATTGAGTGCTATGAACTAAGTTTGACTCTATCAACATACATACAACTGAGGTTAAATATTTACAAACATGCTTTAACACAAAAAATTAGTACATATCTATTAAAGATGACCCATGTGAATTTTATCCAATACAAAAATGAGTATGAGAAAGAGAGTGCTCATGTTCCTATTCTAAAATTGAGGATAAATTGTTGAGTTTCTCAACTAGTATAGTTGATCATAATTAACTTCAATTAGTTAAAAAAGGGTGCGTTCGAACATTTATCACATTTCCAATCATCAAATTCTAAATCGTCCAATTTTAATCTAATGACCGTAAATGTCATATATACGTGAATGCTACAGCCTACAATATTAGAATTATTTTTCAAACTGCCACACCTTTCAAAATTATTTTTCAATATGCCACGACTTGAATTTTTTCCTCAAAATACTATATTTCTATACACTAACGTCAAATGAAATGATAGAAATACACTTATATTATACACATGTTGTACTCACACCAAATAAAATAACGGAAATACGTTAACTGAAATAATTGTGGACTCATAAATAAAATATTTTGAGAAAATTTTTTTACAGTGACATATTGAAAAATAGTAATAATTTTGAATGGTGTGGCAGTTTGAGAAAATTTTCACTATGTTATGAGTGAATGCATTCAAAAAATCAAATCCACTCGGTGAGACACGAAAGTCTGGCAGATCAGAAACTTGAGGGAATGTGTTGGGGAATAATTTTGACTGCTTTTGGTTTAATGAAAGGGTCATTTCTTTGAAACTACCGAGACTCTAGTTATGACTTTATCCTTTTCCTGTGTAAAGTTCTAACTTCTATGCGTGTGTTTTACTTTTACACACATTTCTCTATTACAAGGTTAATTATACTTCCTCTTTTTCTAGTATTTTACAAATGGTGTTATTCGGACTGATATTAAAAAGAAAAAAATAAAATATCTCTTAAGATCATTATTATATTATTACTTATTTCATTTCAAAATGATTATCGTTTATAATTTTTGCATATAAATTAAAAAATACAATGTTGTCATAAAATTTTATACTTTTATAAAATTAATCTTATAGTAGAGAATAAAAAGTAAATGACATAATTAAAAATAATAGTCATTACCCTCTCTATTTTTTAGTTGTCTTATTTGTCAAAAAAAATTGTTTATATTTAATTATCACTTTATAGATAGAATGTCAATTATACCTTTACCTTTTTAATTGATACATTAAATGAGAAGTGTTTAGGAAAGAGAAATGATAAAGATAAGAGTAAATTAGAAAATAATGTAAATATATTTATTTTTGTTGTCTTGAAAATAGAGATTTTATCAAATATAACTATTAAAAATGAACAGATAAAATATTATATTTAAAAGTAAAAAATAACAGTTATTTTAAAACAAAATTTATTTATTTACGGTAGTTTTAAAATGGAGGAAGTAATATTATACATATTACTTGAAACTAAATTGTAATATGAGGTCACTTTCTTGCTCCCTTTGGTGGAAGAGTAATTGTTAATGCTGGTAGAGTTACAAGCTTTTAAAATGAGGAATCCAAAGCCAACGTGTAATGGCACTCGAAGAAGACATCGAAATGGCGATTATTACAAAAGCGAGTGGCATGTTTTGTAAAAGCCAAACGTTTATTTTAAAAGGAGAAACTTACTAATGAGGGAAAAAAAGAAGGTCAAATGAGATAATAGAACATAGAGTGTGTTTCAATGTTTTAAAAAACGAATAAGATTCAATTAGTTTAATCAATTCAATTTACTATCAAACTATTTATTAAATAAACTAATAATATTAAATTAAATTTCTTAAATATATCACATATATTATATGCTCACAACTTAATAAAATAAAAATTTAAATTCACTTTTGATATCATTAGTGGTTTTTTAAATTATTCTATCAATTAGTTTAATCAATTAAATTTACTATCAAATTATTTAAAACTTCATGAAAATCAAATATTTCATTTAAATTTTGTTCATTTTCAAAATTTATTGGTCGAATGTATTATTTGAATTGATTCATTTTCAAAATTTGTTATTTGAAAATTATGATGAAAAGACCCCTCCTCATCCCAAAAAATATCCTTTGGAAACTATGATGAAAATAACACTCCTAATCCTAAGGAATGTTTCAAGAAACCAAAACATGAACTACAAATATTTAGTTTGCTTAAAAGTTTCACTAAAAACAATACTCACTTTTATTTCATATCTTCGAGGAGAATTTTTTTTTGATAAGATAGTAACAACCAATCAACTCAAATGCATTAGTGAGTGGATTTTTTTTTAATGCACCTGGATTTTTTAATTATTTAATTTTCTTTTTATTTATTTTTTTTAACGTATTTTTAATTTTATTTATATATTATATTTTTTTATTTTATTTTTTATATTTTTCAATTATATATTACTACGTTTGTTCCTATATATAAGAGACAATTCATTTTTTAAATCTAAAAATTGAATTGTCTCAAATTTAAGACTAGACATATTGGGCTCTTTCTATGCCCCAATTAGTCCCAGACCATTATTAATTCAATACGATAATGAATTATTGGTTTATAAACACTGATATTTTCTTATTGTTCGATGTGGGAGTCTAGGCCATGCATATGTCATATTTCCAATACTGCTGTAACCAAAGTAAAGGCTTCATTCACTCAATACTGCTGTAATCTGAGTGTATAAGCATGCATAGTTTTCCATCCTATTACTAGTGGAAAGTGATTAATATGTGTAAGTGCATAAGCTTTAGTGGAACTCACAAACTGATACTCTGTCGCTGCACCGAATAACTTTGTAGAAAATAACATCATCAAGCCACATGCAAAGCCGATAAAAAGCAGGGTAGACAAGTGATGCTGCAAAAACATGAGTGTTGAACTCATGTAATCACAAACAACCATAGCAGGACCTAAAGCAGCAAACTCAAAGGTTACGCCACTAGTTTCACTTTTGTTTTCTACACAATTAAAAATAGAAAAGAAAGTTGTTATTTTTTCTATATGATATTTCTCCAATCATATTTATTATTCTCTTTACTTTTCACTTTCCATTCCCATACCTTTGTTTCGTCTTACTTTCTTTTTGAAAGTAAACATAGCATTAACAGTAGAGCAAGAATCTTTGCAAACCAGTAACTCTTGATTAGGTAATACTCATCAAGTTGAACTTGAACTTCAAAGTCAAAACTCTGTCATAGTATTAGTAGCACCATTTATTTATGCAAAAACAAATTCAGAAAATGAAATCAAGCTAGTATATTCTATTTCGAACTCAATTTTACTTTTATTCTCCCTTTTAATCATTTTATTCTTCCAAAATAAATTCTCATATTAAATATTTTTTCAAAAGTATATTTTATGAATAAAGAAATATCAATTTTAATATATTTTAAGGTTCATGATTATTAATGTCCAAAATAGTCATATTCAGTTTCTCATCTATAAATATGTCCAAAATCCTTATGTTCTTCGTCTTGCTTTCTCTGCTGGAAAATTTATGTGTTCCTCAACTGCAAAGCTATCATCGTTCCGATGTGTTAGAAATTATTGTAGATTTGCATGCTATAATAGTTGTTGCATGCTATATCAACACAAGAGTGTTAGGAATCACTTTGTCCTCTTTGTCCTCTCAGTTGTGGTGCAGTACTGATGACTACGAAATGGAGAGAGGTATGTTGTGGTAGCTGTTATGAGAAGGTGATGATGATTGAGGTAGTGAATCTAAGGGTGGATGTATGTTGATGATTCTAAGAGTCGTGTTAAATGTTTGCAGAAACACTGTCATATTGCATAGGAGTAAGACCAAGTTAGGCATTGTTGTTCCTTTTATGAAGAGAAGGTTGCTCTAGTTTCAGTTTGGAAGCTGTGTAGTCCCACATCGATTACTATCAAATAGACACAAGTGTTTATAAATCAAACACTCCACTAAGCTAATAATTGAAAACTGACTTGCTATTGAAAGAGATGTTGGCCTAGTCCTGAGTAATTTATTTATATAAATTAATAAAAAAAGTAAAAGAAAATAAATAAATAAAAAAATTTCAAAAATAACGTAATTCAACGTGGCTTTTAATAAAAATAAAAGAGAATTCCAACTGTATTGTCTAGTCAAAAATAGAAAATAGAGTGGCTTTTAATAAAAATAAAAGAGAATTCCAACTGTATTGTCTAGTCAAAAATAGAAAATAGAATGTTCTTTTATAGGACTTGTGCAGTTGAGTTTGGACTAGATTGAAGAAAAAATAAAAGAGAATTCCAACTGTATTGTCCTGAGTAATGTATTTATATAAATTAATAAAAAAAGTAAAAGAAAATAAATAAATAAAAAAATTTCAAAAATAACGTAATTCAACGTGGCTTTTAATAAAAATAAAAGAGAATTCCAACTGTATTGTCTAGTCAAAAAAAAAATAGAATGTTCGCTTACAAGAAGGGCCAGGCTTTTAAAAATTAAATAAAAATAAAGGAGAATTCCAACTGTATTGTCTAGTAAAAAAAAAATAGAATGTTCTTTTATAGGACTTGTGCAGTTGAGTTTGGACTAGATTGAAGAAAAATAAAGAAATTCCAACTGTATTGTGAGTAATGTATTTATATAAATTAATAAAAAAAGTAAAAGAAAATAAATAAATAAAAAATTTCAAAAATAACGTAATTCAACGTGGCTTTTAATAATTAAATAAAAATAAAAGAGAATTCCAACTGTATTGTCTAGTCAAAAAAAAAATAGAATGTTAAACGCTTACAAGAAGGGCCAGGCTTTTAAAAATTAAATAAAAATAAAGGAGAATTCCAACTGTATTGTCTAGTAAAAAAAAAAATAGAATGTTCTTTTATAGGACTTGTGCAGTTGAGTTTGGACTAGATTGAAGAAAAAATTAAAGAGAATTCCAACTGTATTGTCCTGAGTAATGTATTTATATAAATTAATAAAAAAAGTAAAAGAAAATAAATAAATAAAAAATTTCAAAAATAACGTAATTCAACGTGGCTTTTAATAATTAAATAAAAATAAAAGAGAATTCCAACTGTATTGTCTAGTCAAAAAAAAAATAGAATGTTCGCTTACAAGAAGGGCCAGGCTTTTAAAAATTAAATAAAAATAAAGGAGAATTCCAACTGTATTGTCTAGTAAAAAAAAAAATAGAATGTTCTTTTATAGGACTTGTGCAGTTGAGTTTGGACTAGATTGAAGAAAAAATAAAAGAGAATTCCAACTGTATTGTCCTGAGTAATGTATTTATATAAATTAATAAAAAAAGTAAAAGAAAATAAATAAATAAAAAAATTTCAAAAATAACGTAATTCAACGTGGCTTTTAATAAAAATAAAAGAGAATTCCAACTGTATTGTCTAGTCAAAAAAAAAATAGAATGTTCGCTTACAAGAAGGGCCAGGCTTTTAAAAATTAAATAAAAATAAAGGAGAATTCCAACTGTATTGTCTAGTAAAAAAAAAAATAGAATGTTCTTTTATAGGACTTGTGCAGTTGAGTTTGGACTAGATTGAAGAAAAAATAAAAGAGAATTCCAACTGTATTGTCCTGAGTAATGTATTTATATAAATTAATAAAAAAAGTAAAAGAAAATAAATAAATAAAAAATTTCAAAAATAACGTAATTCAACGTGGCTTTTAATAATTAAATAAAAATAAAAGAGAATTCCAACTGTATTGTCTAGTCAAAAAAAAAATAGAATGTTCGCTTACAAGAAGGGCCAGGCTTTTAAAAATTAAATAAAAATAAAGGAGAATTCCAACTGTATTGTCTAGTAAAAAAAAAATAGAATGTTCTTTTATAGGACTTGTGCAGTTGAGTTTGGACTAGATTGAAGAAAAAATAAAAGAGAATTCCAACTGTATTGTCCTGAGTAATGTATTTATATAAATTAATAAAAAAAGTAAAAGAAAATAAATAAATAAAAAAATTTCAAAAATAACGTAATTCAACGTGGCTTTTAATAATTAAATAAAAATAAAGAGAATTCCAACTGTATTGTCTAGTCAAAAAAAATAGAATGTTAAACACAAGAAGGGCCAGGCTTTTAAAATTAAATAAAAATAAAGGAGAATTCCAACTGTATTGTCTAGTAAAAAAAATAGAATGTTCTTTTATAGGACTTGTGCAGTTGAGTTTGGACTAGATTGAAGAAAAATAAAAGAGAATTCCAACTGTATTGTCCTGAGTAATGTATTTATATAAATTAATAAAAAAAGTAAAAGAAAATAAATAAATAAAAAATTTCAAAAATAACGTAATTCAACGTGGCTTTTAATAAAAATAAAGAAATTCCAACTGTATTGTCTAGTCAAAAAAAATAGAATGTTAACACAAGAAGGGCCAGCTTTTAAAATTAAATAAAAATAAAGGAGAATTCCAACTGTATTGTCTAGTAAAAAAAAATAGAATGTTCTTTTATAGGACTTGTGCAGTTGAGTTTGGACTAGATTGAAGAAAAATAAAAGAGAATTCCAACTGTTGTCCGAGTAATGTATTTATATAAATTAATAAAAAAGTAAAAGAAAATAAATAAATAAAAATTTCAAAAATAACGTAATTCAACGTGGCTTTTAATAATTAAATAAAAATAAAAGAGAATTCCAACTGTATTGTCTAGTCAAAAAAAAAATAGAATGTTCGCTTACAAGAAGGGCCAGGCTTTTAAAAATTAAATAAAAATAAAGGAGAATTCCAACTGTATTGTCTAGTAAAAAAAAATAGAATGTTCTTTTATAGGACTTGTGCAGTTGAGTTTGGACTAGATTGAAGAAAAATAAAGAGAATTCCAACTGTATTGTCCTGAGTAATGTATTTATATAAATTAATAAAAAAAGTAAAAGAAAATAAATAAATAAAAAAATTTCAAAAATAACGTAATTCAACGTGGCTTTTAATAAAAATAAAAGAGAATTCCAACTGTATTGTCTAGTCAAAAAAAAAATAGAATGTTCGCTTACAAGAAGGGCCAGGCTTTTAAAAATTAAATAAAAATAAAGGAGAATTCCAACTGTATTGTCTAGTAAAAAAAAAATAGAATGTTCTTTTATAGGACTTGTGCAGTTGAGTTTGGACTAGATTGAAAGTAATGTATTTATATAAATTAATAAAAAAAAATAACGTAATTCAACGTGGCTAATTCAAAAAAAAAAAAAATAGAATGTTAAACACAAGAAGGGCAGCTTTTAAAAATTAAATAAAAATAAAGGAGAATTCCAACTGTATTGTCTAGTAAAAAAAAAATAGAATGTTCTTTTATAGGACTTGTGCAGTTGAGTTTGGACTAGATTGAAGAAAAAAAAAATCTTTTATAGGAGGTAAACAGAATATCACTTATATTACAGGGCTTTGTATATGTAACCCTAAAAACTATGTTTAAGAAATTAGGTCTGGGACAAATTCTTTTAAAGACTTCTGTAGTTGAGTTTGGACTAGATTGAATTCTTCAATCAACTCTAATTTTCAGCTGAAAAATCTCTGTAAAATATTATCTAAAAAAATAGAAACAATCTTCATAAAAAGTCTCAATCGATTCTTTTTGAAAACCAAACGAATTTGCATTTGTTTCTGAGAAAATTCTTGATTGGTCTGTGTCACACCTTAAATTTCACCCTAATTAATTTGTTATTTTTGCGTCAAGTTTGTATTAATTCAATTTCACATTTTTTATGTGAATAAATTGTTTGTATTTCCTCTTTTTAATAGTTAAGATTTATTATTTATTGAATTTTTTTTTTTTAATAATGTATTTCGGTTATTAGTTAAAGTTTTCATTTTTATTTTTATTTCTTTGAATTTACTATTTTCTTTTTAATATTCATTTAACCAAATAGTTATCCATTCATTGACTTACAACATTCTAGTCTAATCTCCATTCACTTATTTTTATCCATTTTTTAATTATCCATTTTTTTAAAAAATATTTATATCCATTTAATATTGCTTCAAAGTTAAAAAAAGTTTTTTTCATAAGCATTTATTATTTTCAAAATACAAGTGGTACAAAAGCAAAAGAAAAAAATAATAATAAGTTGTTGTTACTTCTTTGTGCGCCTCTTATACTATTTCACCTCTACCACCTCCTCCAACCTGCAAAGAAGACATAAATCAGTACATTACAATTCTCTCCACTATCTCTACAATAACAAATTCACAGCTCAACATTGTCCTTTTTTTCTTCCTCACTAAGTTTGCTCCCCTTATCCTCTTATATATATGCACCTTCATTTCATCAATTGAGGGGGAGGAATCAATATAATTATCTTTGCTCATACAATGCACCTTCAACCTTTCACACCTCCAACACCATCCGAGAACTATAACCTCACCATCATTTTCACTACCAGCACCATCATCGTTCTAAAACATACCTTCAACCCGCACCACACCTACACTCAACTCCCTGCCACTCTCAACACCACAAATCCAAGCTCAACAACCCAAATTTCGCACATCAACCACCACAACAAATCAAACACCCAGTTCGCAAAAATCGAACCACAAATCACGTAGAAGTAGAAGAAGGCGCGCAACACTCAAAAAAAGATCAGAAGCAGAGATCTGATAACAGATTAGAAGAAGAGTCAAAGGGAGGAACTGGAAGCCATACCTGAATGTTTTGAAGAATTTCTCGTCTTCTTCGGTAATCCTCTTGTTGTCGTTCTGTACCCGTAACCTCTTGTGTCTTTTTCGACTTTCCGATGTTTCCATTTTGGTCTGGCTTATGGCTTTGTGATACACTGTTGTTTCAATTTACATGATCTTGTTTATTCTTGATGTTTTGAATCGGATAGGAAATAACAAGAGGTTTATGGGTTTCGTGCGAGAGAGTTTAGAAACAGTGAGATTAGTAGACATAGATAGTCGTGAGTCGATGAGGCGTGTGATTGCAAGAACAAAAGTCGATAGGTAACGATACAGAGAGACGGGGACGAGGTTTTATTTTTCTATTTGAGAGAGAGAAAGAGAATGGCGTGAGAAATAGAACACTCGTGAATGCGTGAGAATAGATTAGGAAGGGTTGGATCACACTTGGTTTTTGTTAAGATTTTTTCTTCTTTTCTTCTTAGTATTACTATTAATTAGTTTTCTTTTAATAATTCAAAGTTAATATAAAAAAAGTGTGTTGAACTAATTTTCAAAGAGTGGCGGCTAACTATATTAGGTGTAGGGTTTGTTTTTAATTGCCAAAGATATTTCATTGCGCCTAACATTATAAGTCCAACTCGTTTTTTTTATATTCACACTCTTGTTTTTTGTTAACACCTCATATTTAATTATTTTTTTACAAAAATTTAATTAACTTTCTTTTAAAAAAAATAGTTTAAATCTAAAGTCTGTTTGTTATTAATCAAAATATTTTCATCAAAAAAATCTCAAAAAATATTTTCCCTTTTAGATATATGTTTAGTATAGCTCAATATATCGAAAGAAAATTCCTATTAATTGTTTATCTTTATTTGTACATTTATATTAGACATGTAATCGATCCATCCCCATTTGTAAATATGTATCCTCACTCCCATGATATGTAATTGTTTAGTTAATTATTTTATCACTTTATTTTATTATTCGTCATATCTCACAAACCAAAAATATTTCAAATTAATACTCGATCGCGATTCATTTTCATACCTTGAGTTGACTAAGTTTTAAAGTGTCACAACGACCATACATATTGCACACCTCACGTTTGCTCTTGGGCTTACAGTGAGACTTTAGTTGATTATTTAACATTATTTAATTATCTAATTAGGTTATTTAAAATTGATTAGTTTATCTAATTAATTTTTCTTAATCTAATTACTTGATTAATTTTTGTTTAGTTAATCGATTAAATTTATTTCCTGCATGCACCTACACAATGTAAATTGTCTTATCATTTATACAAGCCACATTGTATGGGCTTTTTGTCAATTTATTTTCGATGCTTCCATGAATGTTTACAATTACTCGCTTCATATTCATTCTCGCGCCTTGGTCCACGTACCAAGTTTTCATTCAATAAGGGCCTCATGGTAGGGAGTAGACACTTGTCTATTATCTCAAGATTAATCAATCTTTCTTGGTTAATCATAGCCCAAATCTTCTCTCATTGTCATTCACCACTCTCATAATCAAATTCTCAAACTTCAATGCAACGTCGAGTTGTTTTCAAAAATGTTTTCATAAAAAACTTGAATGGTATTTGTTTAAGTTGTTGGATGATAGCCCAATGGTTTAAACGAATTTAAATTCCATTCAAAATACCTAACAAGAGTGAACCTCAATTTATTTCACCATTTTCATAATAAACTTTTTGGATGAGAGACGATTGGTTGAGCTCACTAACCGATTTCAAGTATTTGAATCATTAGATGATAGCCTAATGTTTCAGTACTTGTCATCCACAATTAAAATCAATTCAACCCATCAAACCTTGCCCACGTGCAAGTCCTTTTTTCAAACTCACACGTGACCTCCTTTCGCTCACACACGAATTGCACTAGTGATGTCTTATCGTCCACGTACAATTAAGTTCCTATTTTCATAAATAAAATCAACCAACCAACAAATGTTCTCGCAACCAAGAACTACGTAAGCTCTGACTTTCCCATCACACTTGGGGAATACGTAGGCACGAGATTCTAACATCTTGGCGAGCACACTTTCAAAAAATTAACATGTTTCTCTTTTCATTTCTCTTTTCGCACATAATAATTAGAAAATAACAAATTAACACTAAACACACAAACACTTAGAAGTAAATGGGTCCCATCAAGTACGATGAATGTGAGGGGTGCTAATACCTTTCCCTTGCATAACCGACTCTCGAACCTGCATCTCTTGGTCCCGACGATCATTTCTTTTCATATTTCATTTGTTGAGTTTTTTTCTATATTTTTCCTTTCTTCGTTAGGAATAAATAAAGTTAGGTGGCGACTTCATTCTTTTATAATCGAATTAGTAAAAAAAATCGATTGGCGTCAACAGTTTGGCGACTTCACTGGGGAATATTTTCTCAAGCGAGTCAACCGTAGTTTAGTTCTTTGCATGATTGTGTGTTTATTATTTTACTTCGCTTTCTTGTTGGTGCTTTCTTTCTTATTTTTATGTTCTGTCGTTCATTTCCTTATGCTTTGTTTATTATCCTATTGAAATATTCATTGTATGGGAGTTCTGAATTAGATCATTGATTCATAGATAAGCCCAATACCCAGGCTTCCAAGTGACATTTTAGGAATAGAGGGGTTGTGTAGCTTAGGTACACCTGACTCCATTGTCTTGTGTGTCGAAGAGAAGACTCCGACTTAGAGTTGGTTGTTTTAAGGAGGTTGTTGACCTACATGATAGTGCATGACAATTTCTGGACAAAGGACCTATAACTCTAAGTATTTTAGGATATCCAAACCTGATCGACCACTCAAATAAAAGTTTTTGAGTATCCCTTTAAGAGTCGTTTCTTGGAGTATACTTTTGGAAATATTATCACCAAGTAGGTTGTTCGCGTGATGATAATGATTGTTAAAAGGGGATCTGAGACTCCGAGAAATATAGCAAAAACCTAGCACAATCCTGTGTATGGGGTTATTGGGTAGAAGATTTAGAGTCGTCCAATCTTAGGAAGTCTACCTAAATGGGTTGTTTTGGTATCCATTACCTATATCATTCATATTTAATTTCTCTGTGTACATCTTCTCATCATTATGTTGCATTCCATATGTGACATTTCATCCCATGAACATCATTATTGCATAATCAAAAGCAAAAAAATCATGAACTTGCATTGCATCATCATGCATACATTTCACCATCCAGGTACTCATTGTCCTATTTCCATTCATTGAGTGTTAACAAATCAAGTTGATTGCCTAACACCACTATGAAACCAGAGTTGTTGTCAAGTTGAGAATGGAGAACCTAGAATAACACAATGCTGAATTCAGGGTGGAGATCGATGATTTGAAGTTTGGAATGACCAAGCTCACAGAAATGATGTAGGTGATTATGGCTAGAAATGATCCACCTCAAAGGACCGTCGTCTCTGAAGTCGATATTGCTGTTGGGGAGCCACCACAAATTCAGAATGTTGCTACTACCTGGCCAGAATTTGGTCTACCGCACAATTATTCTCCACAATATGAAATCAATCATGGAGTGGGTCAATCCACTCAACAGATTGTTCAGATGCCCGTGGTCAGCGAACAACGACCAATCATCCACACCATACCTTAAGTTCCCTTTGGAAATCACTTCACATACCAGGCAGATGGCTCCCAAAATGGCGATCAAGTGCAGAATGATGATGTTGAAGAAGTGAAAGAGAAGTACAATGCTATTGAGAAGAGGTTGAAGGTTGTGGAAGGAAATGACATTTTTGGTTTTGACACCTCAAATCTCTGTTTGGTTTCTGACTTGACTATGCCTGCAAAGTTCAAAGTCCCTGAATTCGAGAAGTACAAGGGACTTACTTGTCCAAAAGATCATCTGACCATGTACTTTTGCAAAATGGTTGCTCATGAAAAGAATGACAAACTGCTTATTCATTGCTTCCAGGATAGTCTGACAGGAGCTTCTCCAAAGTGGTATATGATCCTGAAGAGAGAGGACATCAACTCTACGAGGGACTTGGTTGAAGCATTCCTGAAACAATATAAGTACAATGTGGATATGGCCCTTGACCGTAGACAATTGCAAGCTATGCCTATGAAAGACCTTGAAACATTTAAGGAGTATGCTCAACGTTGGAGAGAGTTAGCATCTCAAGTTAATCCTCATTTAGGAGAAAAGGAACTCACAGGCATGTTCATGGACACTTTACATCCAACCTTTTATGAGAAAATGGTTGGAAGCATATCTTCTGGTTTTGCTGATTTGGTTACCATTGGTGAGCGAATTGAACAAGGTTTGAAGAATGAAAAAATTGTCAATACTGCTGGATCGTTCAACTACAACAATGCTAAGAAATTTCCCAGAATCTTCCAGAAGAAAAAGGAGGGTGAAACCAATGTTGTTGCAACTGGTGGAAGTGGATCTCAAACACCACAACCTTACCAACTTGAAATTGATCAATAACCACCATTCATGCCATATTATCCATACCCAACTTTGTTATGCCTCTATACCAACAGCCATTGGTGGCTCCTTCTCAAAATACTCCTCGGATTGCTCGGTAGAATGATAGGCCAAGTTATCCGCAAAATACTCAATGAAATGCTCCTAGACTCAGAATCAGCAGTAGAATCAGAATAAAGCCCCCCGTTATCAGCAGAATGAGGCTCGTCGCATTGATCCAATTCTAATGACATACTCTCAATTGTGGCCATACTTGGTCAATTCAAAGGCAATAGAGCCCAAACCTACTTAGCCTAATACATCAAATTTTCCTGTAGGATACAACTCAAATGTCAAGTGTGATTTTCATAGTGGGGTAGCAGGTCATTCAATTGAAGACTTCAAGGTTTTGAAGGAAAAAGTTCAAGATCTAATTCATAAGAAAGTACTCACTTTTGAGGACGTCCCCCAAGTGGTCGCCAATCCCTTGCCATGAGCAGTGCCAAGACACAAGGGACTCTCCTAAAGCCAATTATCAGATGGGAAAGCTCACCCTTGCTGCTGATAGTCACTAGGTCCTTTTTATCATTTCTTGTTGCAACTTTCTTGTTTGTAATTTGTTAGTTTGCATTTGAACTTTGTTATTTTTTATCGTAGTTTTAATGAAATGAGCATTGCATCATTTAAATTAATCATATCATGTTCTCTCTATTTTATTTCTTTGTTATCACTCAAAATCACAAAAACGATATTGCTTTTATTTCCAACTTCGCTCTCTTTATCAATTCTTTGTTTAAGAAAACATTGGAGGGATGATGATGATAAACAAATACCGAATTTGCAAAATTATGCTTTCAAATAAAACTTTGCTGATGATGTATAGGAATTGCTTCAAATACCCAAATAGTGGAGATATAAGGAAGATAATCCCTCGTTAACCCCCTTGAGCCTAGAAGTAGGATTTTTTTTTCTGCATACCGTCAAAACCCTTAATCTTAACCTAGGCCAGGGTAAAAGTTCAGTTAAAGCAATCAATGCATTCAATCTCCAAAGAGAATCATTTCATCTCCAAGGGAACCATTCCAGATATCTTCTCATAGGTTCGACCACGTGCATTTTTCGAAGAAGAAATCATGAAATTCAAAGCTTACAAAGGTTGTTCCTCAAAGAACCATCATTATGGTAGTCACGACCACCAATTTCTCACATCAAACGAACAATGCACAAGTTGTTCAAACACAAAAGTGACGAATAAAAAAAAGAAAAAATCAAAGGAAGATCACCAAAGATCTCTGACAAATGAGCAAGCTTGTGTCACTTCCAAAGAAGAATAAGTGATTGTCACCTCAAAAAGCATTGATTCTCAAACCACCACGTCGTCATTTTCAATTCCTCTTCGAAGTTGAATAAGTCAATTAACTGAACATAGGAATTGAAGAACATCACGAAGAATGGGTTGGGTAAAAATAAATTTTGAGCCTTTATCTTTTTTTTCATAAACCGTGAACCAGACCACGTTACAACATTCAAAAGACCTAGTTGAAGCAAGGTTTCTTTTGAAAGCACACTAAAGCAAGGTTGCGTTAACCTGACTCCTCAATGTTTTCTAAATTTCATTGGTGTTAATATCACGGTATCACATCACTTTTTCACATCTTGAATTTCAAACTACCGTTGCATCCTCATCAGGATTTATCCATTTGTTTACCGCAATTTCATTTCAATAAATGATTTAATTTCAAAAGTTTGCATAATCATCTATTTAAAGTACCATTGTAAGAGAACAATTTCATTCACAAGTTTAGCACTTCACATCAAGAGAATTTCATTTGTGTGACATCAGTTGAAGAACATCATCATATGCGAGTTATCCCATCAGAGGAAAGTCGTCTCTTAAGATATGATCACAATTAGGGGCATTCCATTTTTAGAGTTCCAAGCATTGGGACATGTCATTTTTAAGATCAGCAGTCAGGTGCCAAACTCCTCTGGATCCAATCTTCAAAGGCCTCAGCATTCTGGGGCATTCAGAGCCAAGACCTCTCATTTCTTTCAAAGATGCTCACAAGCATATCAGTTCACAAATTATCAGCAATTTCTGATCTCACAAGAAGTGTCGGGAAGTTATGCTTGCAATATTCTGCCAAAGGACCACCTTCAGAAGTCTTTCTCATTTCATCTACCTATAACCCTCAACCGGGGCACTCATCCAAACATTCAGATTATAATCCTTAATCATACTTGCATGCATTCATTAATCATGCACACATATCATTCATGGGGCATCCACCTATTGCATAAATAAACTCAAATCTCGCTCGGCATTTTCCACTGAAAACCAAGCTCTACCGTACAAAAAAATCCAATTCCCTTTGGCCACGTCCAAAAAATCATTTCATGCATCATATGCATCATTTCATATGCGTCAATCCATTGATTGAAGTTGTTAACATATCACCCCTTTGTCAACCTACTGGTTGAATTTTATCGTTACTTCTTTGTCAATTTGAATCAACCCACTGGTTGAGGATAACCTTTCACTTGTTGTCAACCCACTAGTTGAAGTTAATCACTTATTTTCCAATTAATTCAGAGCAACCCACTAGTTGAAAGTAGCTTTCTTGTTACCTTCATCAATCCATTGGTCGATGTTGGCTTTCTTTCTTACTTTTCAAACTTAACTCATTGGTTGAGATGTCTTGTCGACTTTCATTAACCCATGTGTTGATGTTAGTTCTTGTTGTTTACTTTCATTAACTCACGCGTTGATGTTAGTTATTATTGTTTACTTTCATCAACCCACGTGTTGATGTTAGCTCTTGTTGTTTACTTTCATTAACCCACGTGTTGATGTTAGTTCTTATTGTTAACTTTCATTAATCCACGTATTAATGTCAGTTCATTGTTCACTTTCATTAATCCACTGGTTAATGTGAGTTCGTTATTCACCTTCATTAATTCATCGGTTAATTTTGGCTTTATTTCTTATTTTTTCGAACTCGATCCATTGATTGAGGACGATGTGTCGACTTTCATTAACCCACGTGTTGATGTTAGTTCTTGTTGTTACTTTCATTAATCCACGTATTGATGTTAGTTCTTTGTTGCTCACCTCTGTCAATTCACTGGTTGATGTTGGCTTTTCTTTCTTATTTCTGAACTCGATCCAATGGTCCAGGATGTCATGTTGACTTTCATTAACCCACGCGTTGATGATAGTTCTTCCAGAATTTATCTTATTTAGTCCTCACGGAGTTTATTTCCAGTTTTCATTTCCCCTGCAGTAGAATCCATACATTCATCCCATATCATATCATCTTATTGCATCAGGGATGAAATTCAAGTCTTGTTTGTATTTAATTACTTCTAGCCATTGATCCACGTTATCAACCTAAAAGATAATTAAATAGGGGCAGCTGTCACACCCTAAATTTCACCCTAATTAATTTTTTATTTTTGCGTCAAGTTTGTTTTAATTCAATTTTTCATTTTTTTATGTGAATAATTGTTTGCATTTCTTCTTTTTAATAGTTAAGATTTTTTATTAATTGAATATTTTTCTTTTAATAATGTATTTCGATTATTAGTTAAAGTTTCCATTTTTATTTTTATTTCTTTGAATTTACTCTTTTCTTTTTAATATTCATTTAACCAAATAGTTATCCATTCATTGACTTACATCATTCTAGTCTAATCTCCATTCACTTATTCTATCCATTTTTTAATTATCTATTTTTGAAAAATATTTATATCCATTTAATATTGCTTTAAAGTTAAAAAAAAAGGTTTTTTTTCATAAGCATTTATTATTGTCACAATACAAGTGGTACAAAAGCAAAAGAAAATGAATAATAATAAGTTGTTGTTCCTTCTTTGTGCGCCTCTTGTACTATTTCACCTCTACCACCTCCTCCAACCTGCAAAGAAGACTGAAATCAGTACATTACAATTCTCTCCACCATCTCTACAATAACAAATTCACAACTCAACATTGTCCTTTTTCCTTCCTCATTAAGTTTGCTCCCCTTATTCTCTTATATATATGCACCTTCATTTCATCAATTGAGGGGGAGGAATCAATATAATTATCTCTGCTCATACAATACACCTTCAACCTTTCACACCTCCAACACCATCAGAAAACTATAACCTCGCCATCATTTTCACCACCACCACCATCATCAATCTAAAACATACCCTCAACCCGTCACCACTCCAACCACACCTCCACTCAACTCCTTGCCACTCTCAACACCACAAATCCAAGCGCAACAACCCAAATTTCACACATCAACCACAACAACAAATTAAACACTCAGTTCGCAGAAATCGAACCACAACTCACGCAGAAGCAAAAGAAGGCGCGCAACACCCAGAAAAAGATCAGAAGTAGAGATCTCGGAACAAATTAGAAAAAGAGTCAAAGGGAGGAACCTGAAGCCATACCTGAATGTTTTGAAGAATTTCTCGTCTTCTTCGGTAATCCTTTTGGTGTCGTTCTGTACCCGTAACCTCTTGTGTCTTTTTCGACTTTCCGATATTTTCGTTTTGGTCTGGCTTATGGCTTTGTGATACATTGTTGTTTCGATTTACATGATCTTGTTTGTTCTTGATGTTTTGAATTGGATCGAAAATAACAAGAGGTTTATGGGTTTCGTGCGAGAGAGTTTAGAAACGGTGAGATAAGTAGACATAGATAGTCGTGAGTCGATGAGGCGTGCGATTACAAGAATAGAAGTCGATAAGTAACGATACAGAGAGACGGGGACGGAGTTTTATTTTTGTTTTTCTGTTTGAGAGAGAGAGAGAGAGAGAGAGAGAGAGAGAGAGAGAGAGAGAGAGCACTCGTGAATGCGTGAGAACAGATTAGGAAGGATTGGGTCACGGTTGGTTTTTGTTAACATTTTTCTTCTTTTCTTCTTAGTATTACTATTAATTAGTTTCCTTTTAATAATAGAAAGTTAATATAAAAAAATGTGTTGAACCAATTTTCAAAGAATGGCGGCTGACCATATTAGGTGTAGGGTTTGTTTTTAATTGCCAAAGAAATTTCATTGGGCCTAACATTATAAGTCCAACTCGTTTTTTTTTATATTCACACTCTTGTTTTTTGTTAACACCTCATATTTAATTTTAAAAAAAAAAAATTTAATTAACTTTCTTTTTAAAAAAATTGTTTAAAACTAAGGTCTCTTTGTTATTATTCAAAATATTTTCGTCAAAAAAAATCTCAAAAAATATTTTCCCTTTTAGATATATGTTTAGCATAGCTCAATATATCAAAAGAAAATTCCAATTAATTATTTATCTTTATTTGTACATTTATATTAGACTTGTAATCAATCCATCCTCATTTGTAAATATATATCCCCACTCTCATGAGATGTAATAGTTTAGTTAACTATTTTATCGCTTTATTTTATTATTCGTCATATCTCACCAACCAAAAATATTTCAAATTAATACTCGATCGCGAGTCATTTTCATACCTTGAGTTGACTAAGCTTTGAAGTGTCACAACGACCATACATATTGCACACATCACGCTTGCTCTTGGGCTTACAATGAGGCTTTAGTTAATTTTTGTATAATTAATCGATTAAATTTATTTCGCACATGCACCTACACAATGTAAATTGTCTTATCATTTGTACAAGCCACATTGTATGGGCTTTTTGTCAATTTATTTTTCATGCTTCCATGAATGTTTATAATTACTCGCTTCATATCCATTCTCGCACCTTGGTTTCACGTACCAAGTTTTCATTCAATAAGGGCCTCATGGTAGGGAGTAAACACTTGTTTATTCTCTCAAGATTAATCAAGCTTTCTTGGTTAATCATAGCCTAAATCTTCTCTCATTGTCACTCACCACTTTCATAATCAAATTCTCAAACCTCAATCCAACGTCGAGTTGTTTTCAAAAATGTTTTCATAAAAAACTTGAATGGTATTTGTTTAAGTCGTTGGATGATAGCCCAATGGTTTAAACGAATTTAAAGTCTTTAAGTTATTGGATGATAGCCCAATAAGCTAAATACTTTTATCCATTCTAAATACCTAACAAGAGTGAACCTCGACTCACTTCACCATTTTCATAATAAACTTTTTGGATGAGACGATTGGTTGAGCTCACTCACCGATTTCAAGTATTTGAATCATTAGATGATAACGTAATGTTTTATTACTTGTCATCCACAATTAAAATCAATTCAACCCATCAAACCTTGCCCACATGCAGGTCCTTTTTTCAAACTCACATCGCTCACACGCGAATAGCACTAGTGATGTCTTATCGTCCACGTATGATTAAGCTCCTATTTTCATAAATAAAATCAACCAACCAACAAATATTCTCGCAACCAAGAACTACGTAAGCTATGACTTTCCCATCGTACTTGAGGAATACGTAGGCACGAGATTCTAACATCTTGGCGAGCACACTTTCAAAAAATTAAAACATGTTTCTCTTTTCATTTCTCTTTTCATTTCTCTTTTAGCACGATGGATGTAAGGGGTGCTAATACCTTCCCCTTGCATAATCGACTCCCGAACCTGCATCTCTTGGTTCCGACGACCATTTTATTTCACATTTCATTTGTTGGATTTTATCTATATTTTCCCTTTCCTCGTTAGGAATAAATAAAGTTAGGCGGCGACTTCATTATTTTGTAATCAAATTAGTAAAAAAAAAAATCGATTGACGTCAACAGCTTGCACCTATAATGAGTACATAATATTCCAGATACTCATATCTTAAAATATTCAAGGATATTAAAATGCAGCGCCTGTTGCACCATACCAGGATGTCACGACATCTACTTCGACATCAAGCTAAAAACCCATATTAAAAATGTTATGACAGATGATAAAGATGCTGCAACATCTTACTCAACATCAATATAGAACCATGCCTAGATAAAATATAGCCAACCATAAAAGCATGGAACTGACAATCTCCCATTTTGTAAATTTTTAGCTAAAACAACCAAAGACCAAATTAAATTGGAGAGATGAATAAAACCACAACACAAGCTATATGCTTATCATATAAACTTTGTAAAAACAACGCAGCTAAAAAGCTTGTTCAATTAGACATGTGTATTACTCCCACTGTCATACACAATCAGTTCTCCTCCTCAAGAGAAAACCCCACACCATAACACATGCATCAAAATACACAGCAGCTGCTGCTTCAGCACAACCAAGCTTGAACAATCACGACCCCTGAATGATTGCATAAGCAATCACAAATAGCTTCTCTCCCAAAAGCAACGACAGACAGTCTTATCACAATGTTAAATCAACATGTCAAGGCATGAAATGTAACATCAGGACGCAAAGCACACTAATATTTTACTCCCCCTTTTTAAGCCAAAATATTGATAAAAACGGAAATAAATGCACACATACAGTGCAAACACACAGAGCATTGGAGATAAACATATTGCATACCAACAATACCACAGATGGAAACACACAAAGCATTGGAGACAAACGCATTCAGGATATATCCCACAAATAAAAAGAGATACAAGAGCAAATAAAGCTTTGCACTTATCTAAATCTTTGAAGGTATCCTTTAGCTGAACAATGATTCCTTTCCTTGAAGTTGAGCTGACATTTTCTTTACTAGATGTCATAGTATTGTCTAGGACATATGTTCCTGTAAACATCTCAAACCTGTAACAATGTAACAATGATAGAGGTATGATTGATGGGAATCCAATTGACAACCCCAATCCTGTGAAGCACAAGATACTTCACACTTAACTTGCTAGTATACAGTTTGTCCTTCTTTGACCATTGTTTAACCTGTTTAGCCATGATCTCCTTGCAAATTGTATTATCCGAATCATGTTCCTCAACACAACCTCTTGAGATTTTTCAAGAAACTCAAGATGCACATACTCCTTGTTAGATTCATAGTAGACCTCATTTTCTTGAACATTAGTCTGCTGAGATGACGTTCCAACATCTTTGTCGACATCTATCCCTTTCTTAATAATCAAGTCATCAACCACAAAAGAAGTATGGGCTATATGACTAGTATCAACAACCTTAGGTTACCACTCATTTCTAGTTTTAATCCTTACATGATTAACCCTAGGTTGAGGTGAATGTTTTGGATAACGATACAATTTCTAGCATAATAGTTTTATATGACCATACTTACCGCAATAGTGACATTTCCAAGGTTGGATGGAACTTGACTTTAGTCTGAGTTTTCTGAAGTTTGGCGGATGTTGTAACATGTTGTCACATTTTGAGCTCGTCCTTCACTGCAGCTGAAACAAATTTTGTCACTGGAATTTTTTCTTTGATTATTCAAAGACTGATAGTTAAACCCTATACTAGTAAATCTTCTACCTCATTCTCCAATTTGAAGAATTTCACCAACACATCAGATCCATTGTTCAAAATCTTTATGGACTTAGTCATGCTTTCAATTTTTGAGGTTAACAAGATTACCTTACCTTTAAGCTTATAGTTTATGGATAAAAATTTCTCTTTTTCATCCTGCAGTCGAGCAATGATTCTTTTATGTTTTTCACCCGTCTTACACACCTCTTCTCTTCCGACACAAAGCTCTTTGTAGAAATCAAGAAATTCTTTATAAGAGATATCCTCATCAAAAGAATCTTTATCAGATTCACATGTTCTAGTGAAGGGAACAATATGCTTAGTAGTTTCATCATCAGTTCACTCTCATAATCATCATCAAATATGTCTTTCTTTTGTTTCTCAACGTATGTGAGACATTTTGTAATAATATGATCAAACCCCTCACATTCATGGCATTGTGTGTCTCTACCTTGATTTGTCTTCTCCTATGTTCTTCCTTTTCTCTGAAACTCATTGTTCTTCTTGATGTTAATAAGATGTTCTTGACATCTAGACTACACCTTCTATGCCATCTCTTGATTACATTATTAAATTACCTCCAAAGTAACACAATGACATTGGATAACCCTTCATTAGTATCCCGGTTATATTGCTTCTTTTCATCTATAATGTTGGAGACAAAAGTTATGCTCTTATTCTTCTTTTCAGATCTATCATTGATAGCCAATTCAAAAGATTGAAGTGACTCAATAAACCCATCCACTCTCATCCTTTTAAAACAACCTTCCACGCTTTGCTATCCATAGATTTCAGAAAGGTTATCATTCTGACTTTCCACCAATCATAATTAGAACCATCCAACATGAGTGGTTTGTTGTTATAGCCTTCTTCTTTCACCATGGTGGCAAAAAATATATCCCTGAATCTCATCCAGTAATCAGAATATGGTGTTTGCTCTTGATGTCAATTGAAATGTTGACACACACAAATCATATGTTAAGATTGACGTCTCAACAACACACAATGTCACGACAGATGTTATAATATCTACTGACAGAATAACAATGCAGAATTATAGCTTGCAGAAAGATAAAGAACACAATGATATGTTAATCCAGTTCGGTGCAACTCACCTACTCTGAGGGCTACCACGCCAAAAAGGAAATCCACTATTAGCAGTATTACCAAAACATTGCCTTGAAGAATCTTGTAGAAGATAAGACTTGACATCAAAGTCTTGGTGAGGTGAATCCACTCGTCTCTTACATCAAAGTCTTGGTGAGGTGAATCCACATGTCTCTTCTTTATAAAGCTATGAACATTTGCCCTGATAAATGGTAGGATCCCTTTAATGATAAGATACCTTGATTGAATCAACTTTACATGGAACCTTTCTTGAATAGCCTATTGATTAGGAAAATAAACCCTAATCAAATGATGATGATGAGCACAAGATAATGCTTGGAGAGTTTCCATACCCTAGCTCATGGTCCTTGATTCTTTAATTGAGATGAGTCTGCAATAGATGAAACTCCAAATATACCAAGCCTTGTTAGTGAATACATGATGTGTTAGATGACCTAATGGAAAAATATGTATATGATAATGCATAAGCCAGATGATTCTATTAAAAGGTAGGACAAATTTGAGGTTTGACAAACGCATTTCTAAAAAAAGACAAATTTGAATTTCCAATATATTCACCCTCTTGGTGGATAAAGTTTTTTGGATTGTAATAAAATTTGGATCAATCCCATAATGAAAAATAAAAACGAAAAATCTCATAAATAATAAAAGGAAACATATGGTAGATTAAAAAGATTTCATCCCGTGTGTCATTAATACTCATTATAAAAGTTATCAAAGTCATGTACAGTAAGTCACTGAAGTTATTCCCGAGCATGCATGCATATCAAATTCAAAACTGAAGAGATCGTGAAATCAGTGGTTAGGGATTCATCAATGTGCACCATCATTCCAACCATTCTCCATTTTCAGATTATTTCAAGAACCTAAGATAACTTAAGTTTATTTTCTGAGTATCAATTACTTTTTAGAAATGTGCTTGAAAATATAATGTATGAAAAGTAAATATCAAGAAAAAATGATTTTGAAAAAAATAACGAAACGGTGATTTCAAATCACCATACTAAAGTAATGGACTGCTGATGTCGGCGGTGTATTATGAGTAAAATTATTTTTTGGAACGTTTTACAAGATTAGACAATTTTAGAAGATTCCTTTTATCTAGATTCTAGCTGAGTGTTATGTTCATTTGCTCTTACAATGTTAACTCAGAAAAATGAGTGGAAACAGTTCTTATGGAATAGGGGGAGGGATACAAAGTAGAAAGTGATTGTGAAAGAAACGAGCAGCAAACAAGAAAAAAGAACCTATAGAACCATTTACCAGTATCTACACAGAAAAGATGACAATTTTATTTGCAGAAATGCAGTTGTAACAAGAAAAATAATCTTACACGGGAATAGATGAAGATGATCAAATAAATTTACTTGATATCCAACTTCAATCTTCACAAACTCAGATACATAACTCCCCCAGCAGTTTGGAACGGTATCAAAACTAATAAAAAACTATTCCATGAAGATGGTCAACTAAGATTCGCTGGCAGAAATTTGAAGATGGTCACAAGATTCGCTGGCAGAAATTTGATCTGCAGGTTTTCTTTGCAAGGATTCTGTTCATGTTAAGGATAAGGATAAATATAAGTTATATTGTTAAATCTACCTGAGTCTAAGTTGCTATAAACTTGTGAATAGAACTTGTCAAACTGAGCAAATAAAATAAGACAAAACACCATCAAGGAATAGAAAACAATGTCAATAAGTTAATAAAAAATGTCTTATTTCCTTGTAAAAAAATACCACCACTTCCTCAAAATTGACACATGCCTACACTTTAACAGCCAGAACTGGAAAGAAAAGGTTAATATGTACAAGATGTCTCTATTGATGAGTGTTTGTGTAACTTTGAGGCCTCTGTCCATCATGTTCAATGAGGGGAGTAAGATGTTCTGTTGTGAACTTAAATCTTGTGGGATTGGTTCCACAACAAGTGGAATTACATTTCGGAAAGCTTATATTCATTTTCCACCAGTAAATTGGACCTAGATGTATATCTACCTACCACCAACCCAAAGTACACAAAATGAACAACAGTTATCAGTCTGACCATGAAACAGGGGATATTTGGTATCAGAGTGTCAGATAGTGAGAAGAGAAGGTAGCTTTATTTTAGAATAATGCTATATAATCAGATTCATTTGAATAAGAAAAGCAAGAATGTATACTTGTCACTATTTTAGAGGATAATTTTAAATTTAATTTCCTTTTTAATAGGAATCATAGAATAGTGGTAGTAATGAATGGTTAAGATTTAATTCTTGTCCTTCTTGCATTCATACTTTCTTACTAATAAGCATTTTCCTTTATTTTACCTACTTTGAGTGTTTTCAGATTGGGAGCTAGATCCTTTTCTTAGCAGTGTTGCTCTAGTTATCCCTTTTTTTTAGTATTTTCCAATGAATAACAAATTTATCGTCATGACTTCCCCCACAAAAGAGAAGTCCAGGCACATGCCTAAGCAAGATCACACAGGTTGATTGAATAATAGACTCATTCAACCAAGCAAAATGCATTAAAGAATGAAAGCACACGCGTATGCACACAACGGAGCAGAATCCTCAAAACAATAGAACAAGAATAGAGTATCCATACCAAGCCTTTCTTTTATGACAGCAGCATTTTCAGCCCCACAGCATTTTTGCGAATAGGAGGATAAATCGCGGTACATTTCATTTGAAGGACGAATTCCTGCATCCTCCATCCATTGTAGTACCTGCATCAGAATTTGCTTCATTTTCCATGTGATTTATTGCAATGCTAAACACTAGAAAATGAAACTGAATGTTCATGAACTCCAAAAGTCTGTACAAGACTAGCGTAATGGCATTGGAGACAATTCAGCAAAAAGAGATGCAAATTATTGGGATATTATGATTTTTATCAACTTGAGAGCCTTATATAGTTATAATAGTGTTAATTGGCTGGGCCTGGGATTAAATTAGCAGTCTTACACTACAGTACTTCACCTAGATAATAAGTAGGAAGTGTGTTGTTATCAATGAATCTGGTGCATGATAAGAAATTGTAATATTGTTATATTTATAAAGCTGACCCCATCTAGTGAGACAAAGTTTATTCTAGGAATTTTAGTATTAAGTATTATATTTATGAACTACCTCCATCCCAAAATATAAGAGACCATCTTGAGTTTTTGTCTTTTTTTATTATATTTCTTCCGAATTTTCAACTACATTAATTATTTCTTTAGCAACATATAGCTAATTATGTTACATCTTTTTTTCGCAATATATGAAAAATACTTTATAAAAACATTAACTAATCCTCTCTCTTACGGTAAACTTATAAAACGATATCAATCATTAACCAATTTTATACCACAGCCAACTTTTTTAAAACATCTATCAATGGAACTTATATATAAAAGTAAATTCGGGAATTCAGGAATACATAGCCACCAAAGTCATGAAGTTAAATTCTGCATGTATCATTATTATATTAAATCTTAATTAAGTGCACACAAATGAGACAGAAAGAGAGGCTGAGAGAGCAATTACCTCTAAATACTTCCTCCAATTTCCAGATGATAAAAGGTTTTTCAATAAAATAGAATAAGTATTGAAGTTAACATCAGCACCTGATTTCAACATTTTGAAGAATAGCTGCACACGTGAAAAATAATAATAAGTCGGAAAGAGAAATATAGATGTGGAAATCATTATTAATGTATTTGTTACCACTAAATGTAAAAAAAAACTATAAAAACTATAAAAAAAAGATACAGCTTACCTTAAACATAGTTTCTATCTTTCCACTTTTTCCTAAGAAATTCAGTAACAGATTCAAACACCCGGATGAAATTATGGGAAGTGAAGGCTCCATGTACTTGATCACATCAACAGCTGTCTTCCAATCATGTAATCTTGTAGCAGAAGAGAAAATCAGGTTTGAAAGAAATATAATAGTAAAGTACAGAGACTGTACAAAAAATGACATGCTGTAAAATATGGTTATGCAACCGAAGTAAATTGAGCAAACCACAGGCATCCTCTAGTTTCCTGCCCATTCTTCTAATTAAATATTATAAGCTTTGGTGTTCGATTTAAAAATCATCAAATGTCATAATATATATTAGGAAACTTTGAGTTTCATTATTGGACAATGTTATTGTTAGGAACCCAAAGTTCTGCTTCAAGCTCCACCGATACTATTAACAGAACCTTAACATAATATTATTGCTAATATATACTGGAACTAACCCTCTCTTTTCAAGGGGAAGGGGGCCTTGGCACTCCAGAGTTCAGCCAGGAGGTAAGTAAAGTTTGGCCAAGAATTGTTCCACCCAACATTCGAACTCGGCCACTCCCAAATGACTCATTCGTAAGTGGATGTTTTCTAATAACCAATATCATTACCAAATGTGGATAATATCAAATTTTATTGACTTTTGTTTGAAGAATAAAGGCCTGCCGCATAAACATCAATCAAAGTAGCAAGTTATAAATTTCAAATTAGAGTGGCTAAGAAAAATTAGCCACTCTAATTTTTTTCAGTTCCTGTTTTTTGCCATGATGTGTTGATCAGAAAGATACTAAGAAAATTTCAGTCTCAATTAGCTTAACTTAGAACAACAGAGAAGGCAAAAGGGTAAGATACCAAATCTGAACTTACAAGCTACAGGCAGATACCATTTCAAAAAATATGGTATCACTTAAAGGAATCTCTTTTTCTATCATTCTTTGTGCAAGACTAAGGACCCTTCTTGGTTGACCACCTTTTTTAAACGCATTCATTAGAGCAGCACATGCGATGGTATCCAGCTTGGTGCCATTTGCTTCCATTTCTTCAAAGAGTGCATATGCTTTCTCCCACTTCTCTGATCACAAATATAGTTACTTAGGCATACATTCGACATACCATCCTAATATTGCAGCAGTTAAAATGTTATTTTACCAGCTGCAGTGTAGGCATCAAGCATTGCAGTATATGTAACCACATCTGGATCGCAACCAGATGATTTCATCAAGTTGAATGTAGACTCTGCTTCTGTGATTTGCCCCTATAACATTATCACAAATAAAAAACAAAATGATAAGTAAACAGAAGTCTTATGCATGCAGCATTTACATGAACCCTAACCAAGGCACTTACTTGTTTGCTATAGGCACATATAATAGATGAATAGACCTCGTTGGACATAGGAAGTTTGAGATGCATCATTTCTTCCATAAAAGATAAGGCCTCCCCATATTTTGACATCTTACAACAACCACTTATCAAGATAGTGTAAGTAACAGAATCAGATTTTATTTTATTTTTACTCATAGATTTATACAAGTCTACAGCTTTGTCATATTCCCCCATATTAATATAGCTTCCTATAGCTGAATTATATGCAACTGTGTTCAATTTAATGCCTCGCATCTGAGCTGCTGATAACACAATATCAATCTTCACCTTCTGACAGCAGCGCCCACAGGCAGCCAAGAGCGTGCATATTGAAACCACATTTGGATGAATCTTATCTTGTTCCATTTCCCGCAAGATTTCTATTGCATCTTCAACCAAACCATTCGACCCATAGGCATCAATCAGTGCATTGTAGCTGACAATGTTTGGCTTCAAGTTGTTTTTCTTTATCATTTTGAATATTTCCCTTGCTTTTTGGGGCTTTCGTGATCTTCCATAAGCATTAAGCAGAGATGTATAAGATACAATATCTGGGCGGAAACCATTTTGTTTTATCTTATTAAAAACCGAAAGGGCCTCATTTTCCATCCCACGAGCAGCATATGCACCTAGTAGAGAATTGTATGAGATTATATTTGGTTTCAGCCCTTCAGCAAGCATCATACTGAATGCAGCCTCACAATTTTCAGTTTTCCCACACCTAGAAAACAAATGAATGACACCATTGTATGTTACAACATCAGGGTGACACTCTGACTTCTTTTCCTTCATGGAGTTAAAAATATCAATGGCTTTGTCATATTGTCGAAGTTTCACTAGACAATCGATAACAATATTGTGTGTGGTTGTGTCAGGGCGAATGTGAGTTCCCTTCATTAGTTCAAAATACGACAAAGCTTTTGAATACTTTCCCCCACTTTTAAATGCAGTTAACATAATATTGTGAGTGACAAGATCTGGTCCAACTCCATTGTCAGTCATTTTCTTGCAAACATTAAGTGCTTCTTTCCAATTTCCACTAGATCCACAAGCATTAATCAAGTTATTGTACGTTGACCGACTTGGTGGAATCTGCAACAATATGGTAGTGTCACAAACAGTAGTTATATTAATATAGCAATTTTCTAAGTGTATCGATTGAAATTCACACTTAAGAAGTGCATAGCATCTGAAGAAGATTGAATGAAAACATGTTAAGATCACATTGATAAATGATAACAAATATCTCACCATGAAGATTAAGTATTCATTTTCATTGCAAACAAAAACTGCATGAATCATGACCAACTAGTATAGTGTGCAGGCAAACAAAGTAAATGGAGCATAAAAAAATCAACACTGATCAGAATGAAACCTATATGGTTCCCTAATTCACAATTCCCAGCATTGGGGGAAAGATAAATTTTCTGGCATTAAGTAAACAAATGTAATTTCTACGTATCTAATAGTGAAATTTCAAAGAAGTTTACAATGGGATGGAGCAACTGCATGTATCTTAATTAAAGTATTAAGAACATGGATTGCAGGAGGCATGAATCATTATAAACTGAATCCAGCAAAATAGGGACTTATTTGTGCCTAACTTGACTATTAAACAATGAGGCGAATCAGTGAAGTACTGAAACACGTGTTCTCTCTCCCTTCACCCAACTTTCTACACTGGTTCACCCATAAACACTGCAGAATATATTATAAGCCAAAGGCAAACAAAAGAAAAGAGTCATATTGAAAACACCGACATGAACATGATATTGCATTTTCAAGCTCAACTACAAAAAAGAATTACTACTGAGAAAGAAAACCTAGAAGGAAAAAGAATGAAGGAATCACATAAAGTTGGAGTCACTAAAGATTGATAAGGGAAGAAAAATACAAAGTACACACAGCTGCACGCAGCATGTCGTCCATGATATTCATAGCCCAACGCCATTGTCCAGCTCGACCATGAGCATTAATAAGAGCGTTGTAAGTCTCAGCATCGGGTTTACACCTAGACACCAAAGCAACACACACAATTACTAACAAAACAACTAACCAGGATTAAATAACTCAACTTTGACAAAATCTAAACCATTTAACCAGGCATACCTGCATTTTTGCATCTCGAAAAATAGCCCTCGTGCCTGGTCCGTTCTATTATGCCTAGCCTGCAACCTAATCATCATGTTGTATATATCTGTTCTGGCACAATAATTCCTCTGGTTCTTCATCCAGCTGAAAACTAAGTTACAGTGTTCAATTGAACCTCTATGTGTCAACTCCTACCAAATTTGAAAATACATTACACATTATCATTAATTTAAGCTTTTGATTTTGATTAATTGTGCTGTTTAAGCGAAAATTGAATTAAAAGCTTCTAAGGTAAGAGTGAAGAGAAAAGAAAAGTGCAATACCCTAATGAGGTAAGGAAAATTCTTGCGAGCAAAGCGGCCTATCCAGCGGTTGAGCAGGCCTTCAACGTCGTCACGGAAGGTGAGGGAGAGGACTGAGTCCGCAACCTCCGACACAGTCCAATCCTTTTGGAAGCGGTTTCTGGCGACTCGGAGGCGGTAGTGTGCGGGGATATCGTCCTTGCGGAGGCCGTCGATTTTGGTGGATACCTCGTGCTGTCCTGTGTTGTAGTCAACGAAACCATCTTTTTTCTCCTTGAATGGCAACTCGTTGGGTTTCTTCTTGCTTGTGGTGGTGGTGGATTTTGGAGGGCGAGTTGAGGCGGTAGCGCCACCGAGTTGGATACGGTTAGGAGGTGTGCTGGCCATTGAAATGGGGGTGGAACTGTGGAGCATCGTTGAAGAAAGAAGATAAACGCGCTTTTAGAAATCGGATTTTTTTTTATTTATTTATTTACTTTGGGCTTAGTATAAATTGGTCTCCCTTGGTCATGGAGATTTTTCTTGTCACCCAAAGTTTAGCCTCACACCTCAAATATTATGAAAAGACAATTTTGTCCAACTAATTTTCATTCTCACAATTTAAGGTATATCGAATTTTCAAAATTCTCAGACGATACCGGAAATTTAAAGGTAATACCGGAGATTTCATAAAATCAAGTAAGATTTACGGTAAATTTGGGAAAAATTTTGGTATTTTATACCGGATATTTCATAATTTTCGGTATCGCCTACCATAAATTATGAAATATTAGGTATTTTTGCACCAGGAATTTTAAAATTTCTGGTATTACCATTTGATAATGATACCGGAAATTATGAAATTTCTGGTACACTTTTCATACCGGAAATTTCAAAATTTTCGGTATTTTCTATGTTTTTATTTAAATTTTTTATGTTTCTTATGATTTTTAATTTTGCTTGCAGTCATGATCAGAGGTAGAGATGTGTTTATGTCGGCATGACTACAAATCGAGCCGATGTCGTGGCTCGAGTTGCTGATGAGGCGTAGGCCTCAGATGTAACACCCTTCTAAAATACCCCGCAATTATTATAATATATTCAGAGTTAACATGTATAAAAAAGGCAACACAATTGATTAAAATGAAATTCCATATAATGTCATGCTTGACTGAAGAACAAAATTTAAATAATCATTAGGTGTACATGTTCTACACAGCGGAATAATCTCAAAACTTGGATAAGTTCAAAACCAAACAAAACTTCAAAGGTCTATGCCTTGAGTAATCAAACAAATATCCAATTAGACGCCAAAACAAAATAGAGTTTAATAAACAACCCTAGACAAACGTTCCCCAGTGTTACAATCAGAGCATGACACCGACACGCGATAAAATAAAAGCATAGCTCTACGAGTCATCCTCACCAACTCCTAAGTTGCTAAACTTCAATCTGAAATCATCAAAGTAAGGGTGAGACTTCATCATAATTAAAATGCATTATAAATTCATAAAACAACATAATTTCATAAGCTATTATTCCACCCTATTCAGCATAATCAGATTTATTTCACAATACGAGTCATAAACATACATCACACAAAACAACAAGATTATAATACTGGAAACTATCCTATCATGTTATAATCCATACAAAATGCAATGCAAGACTCTATGCATGTGGTACCGACAGTAAACTAAATTCACATGTTGTTCCATTCCAACTCGGACACAACATTAACATATATTCCACTCCAAATCGGACATAAATAAACCTCACCGCCCATTCCAACTCGACAACGGATATTGGCCAACTCACTAATTCCACACAATGGGAATTAGCTACCACCAAATGTATATGCATGCACATCAACAGCATGCAACATCAACAACAACACATGATATCAACAACCATCATGAATAAATCACCAGAAAGATAGCATGCAAGAATTTACTCATCAACCAGTAATGCCACTAATAACATACACACCAGCATCAATGTACATCTAATTCATCAGTACAACCATATTCTATTTCCATCCACTAAGTACACCAGATACAAATAACTACCAATTCGGAAAATCAACACTTTTCAAAATAAAATCAATTAATTAATGTTTTCTTCATTTTATAAAATAGATTATTTAATTTAAGGAATAATGTCCAAAACGGCGACTAAAACGGGCTTACGGTTTGAAAGTTATGAAAGTTAAATAGATTATTTTATAAGTTATCGCCTGCCATAAATTATGAAATATTCGGTATTTTTGCACCAGGAATTTTAAATTTTCCGGTATTACCATTTGATAATGATACCGGAAATTATGAAATTTCTGGTACACTTTCCATACCGAAAATTTCAAAATTGTTATGTTTTTTATTTAAATTTTTATGTTTCTTATGGTTTTTAATTTTGCTTGTAGTGAGGACTAGAGGTAAAGATGTGTTTATGTCGGCATGACTACAGATCGAGCCAATGTTGTGGCTCGAGTTGCTGATGAGACGTAGGTCTTAGAGATGCGGGTCGAACGTCGTCGTTCTAACGGTTCTCATCGGAAATGGATGGCTGAACAGGGTGTCACAGGGTTTCATGCACCTCGTCGATGGACTGCTAAATCTTCTACTTCTACGACAGTCGAGGATCACCCTTCTGCGGTGGAGGGTCATGCTCATGTTCCTACAATAGAGCAGGTAGTTGTAGAGCACCTGGTGATTATGGAGCCGATTGTTGAGAAGCCAATGATACATGAGCAGATAGTTGAGGAGTCGATTTAGGTGTCGATTCAAGAGCCGATGATATATGAGGCGGTTCAGGGGGAGTGAACGTGGTGTCTCGTGTTGATACAAACATCACGATTGTTGCATCTACAGAGCCATCACTATGTACTGGTGGTGGTTTCCCTGGAGGACCTTCTGACAGGTCCGTTTTGACGGGTTATGCTAACCATGTCGCTTATAGGATTTGGCAGGGGCGAGGTATGTAATATTGGTATGTAATTGTGTTATTTTGTTTCAGGAGCGTCCAATATTGAAGGTTGCTTTTCATGGATCAAAGTTGAAGAACTTCCTCGAGACTTTGATGCCTGAGCGGATGAGGAATATAATTGAGGATTTCAAGCTGTAGGACTTTGCTGGATGCTCCTTGACCATGTTGGACGCCTCTCTGCTATCAGCTTTTGTTGAGAGGTGGCGCCCGGAGACATCATCGTTCCATCTTCTATTTGGGGATATGACGGTGATGTTTGATGATGTGGATGCCCTCTTTCACCTTCCGATTGCTGGTATATTTTTCACATCAGATTATAGGGACCAGGCGACGACGGTGCAGATGGTTGTGGATGGTTTGGATGTGGATGAGGTTGAGGTCCTACATCAGTTTAGTGAGAATTGGGGATTTCACCTCCGCATGTCTTGGTTGAGGAGTACTTATAAGGCGCTTGTGGAGGCAGAGAGGTATGAGGCTGCCGCTAGGGCGTACATGCTTCATCTAGTGGCACATACTCTCTTTGCGAACAAGTTTGGAGTTTACATTGATGTTCATTACATGTCTCTATTTAGCGCCTTTGGCACTCCATGTTGGGCTTGGGGAGTGGCAGTTTTGACGATGTTTTACATGACACTTGATGTTGTTTCCCGTCCTGAGACCAGACAACTTGCTGGTTATCTGAGTCTATTACAAGTATACTATAATTCATTAGATGATTATTTATAATTATTAGGCATTAGTATAATAATTTTATGTTTTTTATTTATGCAGTGTTGGATATACGAGCACTTCCCTCACATTTGTGACCAGAAGCTGTAGCGTGTTCAACCTACAAACCCGTATACGAAGAAGTGGAAGGCCAGACAGGCCCATCTTGGAGATTTGATGGAGTACAAGAGGAGGATGAATGCTCTGACCCTGTATGATATCATATGGACACCGTATACGGCTCATCACCCTCATTATCCTTCTGAGGTATCTACTTTATATTCAAGGCATGTCGGATGAGAGAGCTATGTGGCTAGACACTTGCCTGAGAGGTGTGTACGCCAATATGGTTATGTAAAGGGCATCCCACGACCGGTCCCACACGCCCCAGGTGGTGGCATTGATCGGTGGTTTCAGAGTCACATCATCAGCTCCCCCGTGAGATCATTGATGCAGCTGTCAGGGTTCAAGAGCCCGAGTAGTACGAGGATGGATACCTTGAGTGGTTACTTAGTGTGTCACACCCTTGGGTCATACCGTCGGCTTCAGAATCTGACCAGGACACCCGCCTACAGCTCACCGCAATTACATTAGATAACATCATGGGGTTGGTGAACCCTGGTGGTGAGGTTTATCATGGGCTAGCTAGGTTGGCCAACATTGTCAGTGCAAGGCCTATGTAGATTATTATTATTATATGTGTATGTTGTGAGAAACAGACTTCTGGTTTATTGCATAATATTCTTTGGCTAGTACATTTTCTTTCGATTACATAAAGAAAACAAAATAACACAAATAAGAAACTCGAATAAGTTAACAAACATTAGATGACAAACAACAAACATAAAAAGTACTCTGATACCTGAAAACCTAGGAACTACCAGATTCATCTGGATGCTTCAGACACTTCATGATGTCGTCAACAGATCTCGAGATCTCCGCATCCAACTCGATCAGACCTTTGGTTATCCTACGACGAAATGATTTCCACATGACCTTCACATCTTCATCATTCTTCAACTCGATTACGTTGTATTTCACCCAACCATTTGTACCAATGTAATCCTCTTGAAACCCGATCTTGATCACCCTTTTGTTCTCAGAATCAGGAAGCAAACTGTTCAACGCTTCCTTCAAGGTGGAAAAAGACTCAGATCCATCTGGGAACTTGAATTCAACAACAGGTTTGCGGTCGTTGTAATACACTTTTGCCTTAATCAGGAACTGAGGAAGAGACATTTTGTTGAGATGTGTTATTCAATAACCCTAAAACCCCTACTTATACAAATAGTGATGCGTTATAGAGCACACATAAGTGTCAGTGCAATTAGGATCCTCCAAAAGTGTCGACAAAATTTCAACCGTTGAAAAAAACATAATATTTATACATACCGAAAATTTCAGTTATAAAGGAAATTTCTAGTATACTGGATATTAGGTAATTTTCGGTATACCAGATTATTAAATACACTTTCGGAAATTTGGGTAATACTGGAGATTATGTAATTTCCGATATACCGGAATTTTTAAATACGCTTCCGTAAATTTAGGTACTACCAGAATTTTTAAATACGCTTCCAGAAATTTGGGTAATATCGAAAATTTGCAGTGATATTGGAGATTTCATCCCGAAATACCTTTGTAATGAATCAAGGGTAAAGTGGGAATAAATGTTTTTGGGGGTGTCAAGTTAAACTTGGGGTGGCAAGAAAAATTCTCTTGGTCATGACGATTTAACTTGATACTCCAAAAGTTAAATTTGACACCTCTCAATTGTTGGCAAATTTATGGATGCATATTGAAAATTTAAATATAATATCAGAAATTTTACTAAATTTATTATTTTTTTACCGTGTTGGTGGAATACCAGATGTAACGCCTGAAATTTGATTTAATTATCTAATTAAATTAGTTAAGGATTTATTTGTTAGAATTTAGTCGAAGTTGAGAATTATCGGTATTATTCTAAAGGTGTAATTGGATTAATATGTTGATTTGAGATGTTAAGTGTATAGTCAGGTTAAATAGTCGGTTTAGTCGAAGAATTATTATTATAAATAATATTTGAATATTATAATATTATTTATTTAGTTGGGCTTAATTGTTGTGTGAGAAATAACAAATGAGGAGGTATGAGTAGTAGGCCCATTAAAACCAATTGAAATAATTATTGTTTTATTAAGTTGTTATAAAAAGTAGTAGTAGTAGTAGTAGTAGTAGTAGTAGTAGTAGTAGTAGTAGTAGTTGTAGTAGTAGTAGTAGTAGTAGTGCAACTAGGGTTGGTACGTATCATAAGATGAGCAAGGATTTTGGCATAAGAGAGGCGCACGGGTTTGGAGCAAAAATCTTGTAGAAGTTGTTGTTGTGGTTTGCTGTGAGTTACAAACAAGGATAAAGATGGAAGTTGCAGCGAAGCTCGGAATTCGACCAGAAAATTATAGAGAGACCGTTAGTCCAAGGTAAGGGTGGGGTTCAATCTCTATAATCAGGTATATGATAAACCGTATGTGTGTTGGGTTGTATGAATTATTGCCTCTGTGTTTTGTTGATCCGTGTTGGAAAAGTTGGTCTAAATATGTGGATTGGTTGTTCTGTTAAATGTTGATGTTGTTGTTCTGATTGATCAAATCATTGCTGATATTTAGTTGTTGTATTGGATTTTGTCAATTTAATCGAAACTGTAAAAATTGGTGATTGTTACGTTGAATTTATATGGATTCATTGAGAAGAAGAATTGCAGATAATTGTAGTTATGGAAAACGAAGGTGTTGAAGTTTGGAAAATTGGTGGCGGGGCTACCCATATAAGGGGCGGGCACCCCAAATTGATGAAAAAAAGTGGCGGGGGCCACATATTTGAGGGGTGGGTAGGGACGACAAAAATATCCATTCTTATACCCCAAAATTTGCCCTCCTATTTACCAAAACACTCCACATCTCCATACTCAAGAATTTCTCAAAGGTTGATCAGATGAACTCTCTCCTAAGCAATCAACCCACAAACTAGGGTTTTGATTCTCTCAAGTCAAAGATGAGTTCTAATACCTCAAGTGGTCATCATACATCCTCATAAGTCTCAAGGGATCACTATGTCAAGTTTCAAGCCTCACAACTCAAGTTTGCTCAATAAATTGCTCAGATGGTTAAAAATCAGTTGTATTGGATAAAATGTCAACTGTGGTCAACATACAGTCAAAATTCATCATTTTTGGTCAACATCAATATTGTGAATTCATATTCATCATTTGATCAAGGGTTGATCATGATTCATGAAGAAAGCTCAAGATTTGATCAAAAGTCAAAGTTTCCAAATTAGGGTTTTTGGACAAAAAGTCAACAAAACTTTGACCAAGCATAACTTTCACATACTTTATCAGAAATTTTTCCACCAAAGATCATTTTTAATAGAATTCAATTATCTATAAATTCATGTATCACAAGCTTTGGCCAAAAATTCTTCATTTGAGAGTTATGGATCAAGACATTATAGGTCCTCCTAAAAGTCAACAAAAAGTCATCTTTTTGAAAAGAAGTGTTCATGAGCATGGAAACTTCAATGAAGATGAAACCAAAAGTAGTGTTTATAGGACATTTTGAGATTTCTAAAAATTCCAAGAACACTTCAAAATGTTGAAAATTGAGCAAGATACAAGTTGTGAAAGTTTGACATTTTTGAAGAGGTGCATGAAGAAAAATACTTAGAAAATTCATTTTTTTTTTCTAAATGGGCCTAAGTTTTTTAGATCCAAACTTATTCTTGAGATTATCCATGACCTATACACTCATTTCTCCAAACTATGACATGTAATAGTACGTAAAGTGGCTGTCCAACCCAAAAGGTAAGTCGATACCTTCGCAATTTGTCAAAAATATGGAGCAACCAATAACAACCCACTTAAGTGTCCTTAATCATTTTGAAGGAAACATTACTAATCATTCTCTATAACGATTGGCCATAACATATAACCACAATCCATCTATAAATATTGGGATCAACATGAACCCAATTCATCTCAGTTTTATACTAACACCTATAATACATTTTCCCATCGAAATAACCCGTGCCAAATCTCGATCCTTATCTCCCTCTTTGAATGTGGTACTAGTACATTATTTGAATACGTGTTCGATCAAAGATATAAGTGGGTAAAATGGTTGAATCTCCCAAGGAGAGCTCAAACTTAATAGTATTTACTTGTCTTTTCTTTGCCATAAAGAGTGTCTTAAGGCTTCCTTGAAGAGTAATTTCAATATGATTCCTTCGTTAGGTGTTAGTCAACTTCATTTATTTGTATTCCTTTTTTCCTTTCTCAAATTTAGATTATCTTCTTAGTGAATATACAACTAATCTTTAGGTAATAATTTGTTTAGATTTTGCGGTGGGTTGATACCAATTTTTCTTTAGCAAAAAGACATTGGGGAAACAATCTTATTTTCGAAATATAAACCTTCATCAAAACATCAACATCTTTGACTAAGATGACTTCTTTGTTGGAATTTTAAATGCAACTCTTGAGTGGATCATCTTTCACTTGAACTATGGCTCGTAGTATATCCTTAGTCATATGGTGTCAACGAGAAGTTATGAAGTGAAAAATTGAACCACATCTTTCTCTCACAGTAAGGGTGAGGGGATTAATTTGAACTTCACAAGGCCCTCAACACATCAATAGTTAAGAAATCCTTCTATGTTTTTGACGTGCTCGTTGGGATCGTACATTCCATCACATATTTCCATAAATGGATGTTTCCCTAACAAATGGGGAATCAATAAGATCTTGATTTGGTTGGTGAATGGTGTGTGATTTTCTACCACACTATCGGGTAAATGTTTATCGTCTTCGACGACGTGGAGAACAAGATTTTTCTATGATTGAATTTCTACGTGGATTGGATCAGGGGATGTAATATTTTGGCGGCGAAAACGTGGTGAGTGCAAGACGAGTAACGAGGATCCTCTATGGCCTTTAGTAGGATGAATGTTAGAGACCTTTTTAGACTATTCTTCATTTGCATGAGTGGATGCTTTGGTCAATGATCACTCATTCTTGATCTTGAACTAGTGGCATTAGATCTTTGATCGATGACTAGTTATTGACTACCACAACCGAAATGTCATTTTATGGTATATTAGTCGTCTTAGGTGACGTTGTAGTCATCACCCTGCTCACCATATGGGTATTTCATATCGTTTTCTTCTTTGTAGGAGCCATTGATAACAATATTTGGGGTTTCTCTATGGAAATAAAAACTGATGTGCATCTTAAATTGATTATCGAGATAGATTGGTATCAACAAATACTTTGACACTCAAGTCATAATCGTGAAATAAAGAGATATTGCGATAAGAGATTGTATATATTGATGGCTCCAAAATTCTCACTTGATATCGAATAAGTTTTCTTTGTCTCCACTCCGCATTGATCATTGAAGATTCAAATTACACTTTGGACCATTGTAAAATGGATCGGGCTTGCTCAAACATATTCTATAACATTAAAAAAATTAACGAAAGAAATTAGATTTACATATTCAATTAATATTATATGAATATTTTATAAATTACAAAAAAAAAAGAAGAATATTTTTAAATTAAACTAAACCTTTTCAAGTGTTATGTTTTAAATATTTTATATTTGACAAAATGCGGTAGATACATAGCTACCAGGACCGGTTTTGGATCTGTACAACCTGATCCATTGCACAAGGCCTCAAATTTTAGGCTGGGCTTCATTAATTATTCTTTCAGTTATATTATATATTACTAATGTTAAAATTTGGCAACATGATAATAGTTGCAGTGGACAAAGCGATTACCTTCAAGGTGATGTTCTCATGTTCGATCCTTAGTGGTTAATTTATTTATTAAATTGAGTCTTTTTTACGTAAATGCAAAAAAATGTCTTCAATTGATAACCAATTGAGCCATCTAACTAATTCTTCATCAAAATCATACTTTTATTAAATACATAATCATACTTTTATTAACTAAACCTTTCTAACCTCACTTCTTTAATATAAATTTTAGATAATTAGATAATATTTTTTTTATAGTTAAATATTTTGTAAATTATTATATTATTAAATTATTTGTCATAAACCTTTTATTATAAAAATTTCAAATGGTTTGACTTTTTTATAGAAAAATATATATTAAATTTTATTTTATAACAATATATTGAAATAAATACTAATATAATTTAATGACGTCTTATAATTATATTCATAATAAATTAAGTTATCAAATTTAAAATTTTTTTAAATAACTTTTAGTTTAGCCTAATATACTATTTATAAAATTTTATAATTTTTTAATGATTTAACTTTCTTCATGCTAATATATCAATTATAAAAAAAATTGATTATTTCTAAAAAAAAAAAAAACAACTATAAGAAAATTTAGAGGTCTTTATCATAGTGTCAGGAAACAACCTTTTTTAGAAAATAAATTTTAAACTTTGAAATGAAAACTAAATTGTGTTCTCTAAAGAACACCCAAGAAAATTAAAATTAAAAATCAAAAGTAAAAAAAAAACATCAATATTAGAAGAAGAAATATGCATAACATCCGGTTAAAATTATAAATCAACAACTTAAAAAAATTAAATAAATAAAAATATGTTTTTTGGTTGAAATATCGTGGAGATCAGTAGAAATACATTGTTCGCCTTAGATATTTACAAGTGAAATTGAGATAATGAAAAAAAAAAATATAAAAAAGACGTTGAAGAATGATTCAAATATAAGTGAAAAAAATAGTAAAATAATTAATTTCAAAATAAATACCTATTAAAATCTTTAATAGGTACGATTATTTTTAAATTCATAGTGTGTTTTAATTAGTGGTTAGTTTTTAAAATTAGAATAAGATTCTCCAAATAGTTTGAGACTGTCTTGGTAGCTACAATATATGTATGCATGTTTGATTGAGGACCATTTTAGTGGACCAAAATAAAATAAAATAAAGTTTAGGACAATTCTCCATTCAAAACCTGCTGCTAGAATATTCCTAAAGTTCTTGTGATGAACTGTGTCTTTCACAAATAACATGTCAAATACACACCATATATGCATTGCTCCAATCAGAGTCCGATTCTAGCCCAACAAAATTAAAAAACCTACTAGTGCTATCAAAAAAGTATACATAAAACAAATTGTAATGAATATCTAAATAATCTGCAATCATTTATTGTAAAAGAAAAAGAAGAAAATGCAATGATAAAAATGTTCATAACTATGATAATGAATCATGAGTTTCAGTCTTTCTATCCTTAATTTGATTATTCTTTCACATGGCTGTGCAAGAATCACGGAATCATTGTACAAACTTGGAGGAAATTAAAGTGATATAAACAAAAATTAAAAAAATCATGGCAAGCTTTTAGCCTTCAAACGTGCTCAAATATATTTCAATGGTTTATAATTTGCCACTAAGAAGTGCTTATTTGGTCGGTTTCAAACCCCACATGATAAGTCAATTTGAATTGGTGGCTAAATGGACAATTCAGAGTGTATCAAAATGTGCAAGTGCTTTGGCCATTAGAAAAATCTTGGAGGGGCCAAAGAAGTTTGAGTAAAAAGGTAGAGGAAGGAACAATGTGAAGGTGTTAGTGTTAGCTGTCAAGGAGTTAAAACAAACAGAAAGGTTGAAAATGACATGTTAGCTAAGGTTGTCAATGAAAACAAACAGCCATTGGCTGCATTGCATTGCACTGCACATGGGAACAAATTGTAATTACACTCCCATGTCACAAGGGATTCCTTTGTTTTTTGTTTTACTTTATGTTCACAATTCTTCCTATTTCAAATGTTGCCAATGATTATAGCCAGTCATACCAATGTGCTGACAAATTATAGTAATATTTAATGATCTTATCAACATTACATTATGATTAGAATTGTAGAATGCACCCAAAAAATGTACCGAGTTATAGGATTGCATCTTTTAAATGCTTCTTAATTTCATGGAGTTTCAAGATGTAATATAACTTTTTAAATAATTATATTTGTTAAAGAAAATGAGAAGTGTGCTAAGGTCATTTTCATGTTTGTTTAAGTATTTTCTCTTTACACATCTCGTGTTTGGAAACTATGAATTCTCGTATTTGATCCATTATAATATCATTATATTGGGTTTAAAATTCAAAATCTTTAACTAATATCAAATCACTATAAATCTTTGAGGTACCAATTTGATCGATATACTCTGATATTATATAAAATTAGTGTCTACACTAACTCATTTTTACAAAATCGATTTATAAGTTGAGAGGTGTCAATTTATTCTTTTTTAATCAATGTGGGACTTGAAATATTCCCAACTATTAGACACGTGAAAACAAATGTCAATGTGTTTTGTTCTCTCGTAATAAACTTAATGATTGAACAATTGAATGACACTTAAACTATCATATCTATATACATACTTCAATACTCTCTTACTCTCCGAACACGCCTCTAAGTCATATGGCTTTCTTCACCCATTGAGTAGTAAATAACACTACAATTAATAGTTGATTTTCCTTTCAACCTATAGTTGTCTGAAACAACGTACATACAAAATTTGATAGGGGTTTTCTAATGTCCACGTTACCATTATAGTATGAATCTAAAATAACCTATATATATATATATATATATATATATATATATATATATATATATATATATATTTAAATTTAATAATTTTTGGATATATTTCTCCTTATAAGTTATATATTTCTTTCATTTATTTACTATTTTCCCTAACTTTCGTTTATCATGATTTACCGAATTTTTATTTAACTTTAATTTTGAATTTTACTATTTATATATATTTGATAAGTTTATTTATAAAAAAATCGATTTCTATAAGAATTTGTTATTACTTTTAGGGTTTGTAATTTAAAAAAAAAACTATTTCTTAAGAAAATATATATTTTTATTTTTCATGAAATACAATCTATTAAATTGTTGATATTTTTTTAAGAAAAACAATCAATATAAAAAAATATTTATTAGTTAAAATATATATATTAGTCTAAGAAGATGTAAAAATCAAAATACAATTTAGTGGACAATAATGATGAAGAGTTTTTATTTTTAATTTTTAAAAATTGAAAAGTAAAAATCAAAATACAATTTAGCTATTTTAGTTTTTTGCTTTTAAAAACTTAAAAAGGATGAAGAGTTTTTAAAAACACATTTACAAAATATTGTATTCAAACAAATTTTTAATTTTTAAATTTAAAAAAATTAAAATAGAATTTTTTAAAAGTCTTTCAAACAGGCCCATTTATAATTAATGTTTTTTTAATTACAAATTTTGATTTATTACAAAATATATTTTTTTGTAAATTTTTTAAAGTTGAATTGGAAGATGAAGAATCAAAAACACACACACACACACACACACACATATATATATATATATATATATATATATATATATATATATATATATATATATATATATATATATATATATATATATATATATATATATATATATATATATATATATATATATATATATATATATATATATATATATATATATATAATTTTTATTTATATTACAAATTTATATTTATGTACTTTATTTTGTAAATTAATTCAAATTATTATTTTGGTGATTTTTGATAAAAAATATAATTAATATAAAATACTTAGATTATTTTTTAAATATGTATTTCTTAATAAAAATTTAATAATATAATAACAATTTAATAAGATTTACCGTGAGATATAAATATCTATGTTTTTTGACGTAATTCTTTTAAAAAATAAGATTTACCGTGTATCGTACGGATAGACGGCTAGTATTATTATAATTTAAAAAGTGTAAATAATCAGTAAAATTGATAAAAATTAATCAATATTATATTAAAAAATAAAAAAATAAAAAAAATTTAAACAAATTTTTATGATTAAAAAGAAAAAAATATGTTTCTTCTATCTTTGCTTATTAAAGAAAAGTGTTTCATCATGATTAATTCCCATAGCATTAGACCAAAATGAATGGCGAGGGTTCTTACCAAAGCACTTCTAATGATCCACATTAGATCAAAGTTCAATGGCTTACAATCTTTCAACCAACCTCTTGAATCTAAAAGACAAAAGAGTTAGACGTGGGACAATTGGACAAAGATTGGACTAGAGTGTCTTGTAAAAGTGCTTGTTTACAAAAAAAATTATTTTATTTTTACATTTACTCCTCACTCATATAGGCAACATGTTTGTTTTGCTTTCCAAAGGAACCGACAGTGGGAAGGAAGAATAGAAGAAAGTGGAGTGAACACTTGTACTATTAGCATAGTACGTGTGTAAAAGACAGTGTTTAGATTTGGTCTTGATATCGTCCCCATTACCACGTGCACTTAGTTTATAGGAACCTTCAACCTTCCACTCCCACTACTGCTTACTCAACTTAATTCATGGTAAACACATGTTTTGTACAGTGTGGTATTGAAGTTTTTGCCTTTTCAAAAAAGTATTTATTGTAAACACACAATCCTATATGATACTATCCTGCAATTTCATTCACTATCCTCCTCTTTCCTGTTATCTTTGTCTAATCCCATTAAGTTTTACTCTCCTACTTCAATAATTATCCCAACAACAACTACAACTACCCTCTTATCAATTGACACTCTCCACTACAGCGGTGAATGAAAAAAATGTTATGGAGTGAAAGTGATGCAAAATTGAATGAAATGTCATGTTATAACATAGATTAGAATACGTTAAAAATAACATGTACTGTATTTAATGTCGTTGAATACGTGAACATACTCATAGTACGTATTATGAAATTGTAACAACTGTGATAAAATTAGAGAATTTCTTTTATTATACAGTGAATTTCTTCCACACCACTTAAAATTCATAAATATTATTTATATTATTTATAAGTGTACCTACAAATGTCTTGTCCGTATAAGTGCAATTACGAAACATCCTGAAAGGTGAATTTGTAAGTGCACTTACGAAATTTTTCTTTCTATACTAAAATATTGTATGATCACCTATTCACACTATTTCATATATTTTCTCTTTCTCTAACAAAAAAACCCCAAACATCACTCAATGTTAATGAAATTTTCGTCTTCAAATCAAATTTTAAGTGTATGAGACTAGCAAAGTGAGCATTGGAAACTACAATTTGAGGTAAACTTTCATCCCCTCAATCTACATTTACTACCTTGTAGCTGTTTTGATGTTGAAGAAAACAACGTCACTTCTCAAGTGCACTTGCGAAGTCCACCTGCGAAAATTCGCAAATGCACTTTCGAAATAATGTCTGATGCAGAAACAGAATTCTGTTTTAACATAATTCATGTGTTTTTTTTAATTTATATTTTAGATATGGTGCACCCGGCAATATTGACAGTTATTGTTAAAGTTCCGATTCCAGACAAAGCCAACAAAGACGATAAGCCGATTGTGGTTAAAGAAGTAGATAAAACGATTGATGTTGTGATAGATCATGGAAATCAATTTCCAAATGTCAAAACTTTCACCACTTGTCAACATATGCTTGGTAGGAGCAAAACTGTATTGGAACATCGGTTCAAAGACAACACTCTTTATGCACAATTGGTTCATAATATATCCCGGGCGGGATTGAATTTTATTTTTTATGAAGCAAAACGAGCGGAAACAACGAGACCCAATAGCTTAAAATGTGGGTGTACAATAAGGACGACTTACGGGTTTCCATGTGCTTGTATTATTTTAAAAAACAAGCTCAATTACCTTATACGAATGGATGAGGTATGCACTCATTGGAAAAGGCTTCGGTTCGATGATTATGAGCCGATAGAGGAAGGTAAATCCAACATAACCATCACAATTGAGTTGGAAGTCATAGTGGATCGTTTATAAAAAATGGACGATGCTACAAAGTTGCACATTAAAGAACAATTAAGAAAAATCACATTTTTGGAAATAACCTATTTGAAACCTCCGTCGCAACCGGTGAAAACAAAAGGTGCACCAAAAACGGTAAAAACTTCACAAGCTGACAGTACAACCAAGTGTACGCCTTCTTATCATGAAGTTGTTGATGAAATATTCTTGGATTCTCCAATCCCAAAATCCAAGACAATTGTTAAAAAAGGAGCCTGAATTTCCAAACCACCTCGGACACCACCATCACCACCACCGATAATATACATTAATGAGATACCATTTTTTATGCACAAACACATTGAAAAAATTGTGGTTGTGGGGAACAATGGTAATTGTGGGTATCAGACCATATCCGGTTCGCTTGGTCATGGAGAGAAGAAACACACTCTTGTGCGACAAACTCTTATTTCTGAGTCGACCTCCCATATGGAACTTTACACGCGCCTATACTTGACAACTGACAAGTTTAATAAATTCCACCATACTATTGCTCCAAGTGTTACCATTAACGCACCGGTTGAAAAGTGGATGAGCTTCCCCGAAATGAGGCATCTTATAACAAGTGCATATAATGTGGTGTGTCTCGACTTGACGAGATATGGTTTTTCATAAACCTTTTTTCCTCTCCGGGCTCCACCGCCTATAGATCCATCAGGATGCATCATGTGTGTTGGCTATCTTAGGTCATGTCATTTTGTTCAAGTTTATTTGAAACTGGGTTGTCCTATTTCGGTCACATCTGTGGAATGGACGAAACCTCATGTAAAAGAGGCAGAAACTTGGTCGGATCATTTTTTGGGCAGAATGATAGAGTTCACCAATTTGATGGAGTTTAAGAGAGAATAAAATAGGGAGAAATCGAAGAAAGATCCGATTTTAGATTTAAGCGGGAACAATTTTTTCGATGTATTTTTGAATGTAACCGAATTATCTTTTGATTGTATTGTCGAAATATTATAAAATATAAACGTTTCAATACATATATATGTAAAATTTTATCTACATTCCATTTCCAATACATATATAACATTTTGAATGTCTAAAAACCTAAAAAGCAAAATTATGTTTCAGCAGAAAATGAATTTAATTTTGTTTCTGCAGAATTCGCAAGTACACTTGCGAATTTTGCTCAGATATTTATTTTAAAAAAAATAACACAAGGAACAATTCGCAAGTGCATCTGCGAATTCACCTAATATTTGTGGTGAATTCGCAAGTGCACGTACGAATTCACTTGATTTTGTGTAATTCGTAAGTGCACTTGCAAAATGTGACCTGATAAGATTTCTTTGGTCTATATTACTCAAAGTTGCCTATAAATTGAATCTACAACCCATTTCATTTTCCATCACAAACCAAAACCAGAAATGACACTAACATATCCACACCTTGCTTTTGTCTACTTCATTGCTGCGCGTACGCCACTTCAATTCAGGCGTACGACAAGCTCATTACGACACTGCATTCTCTGTTGCAGTATCCAGATAATCGCATGGTGTTCAAGCTTGAGTATCGTTCATCTTCACTTGATACTGAAGGAAATGTGAAGTTCACCCCGTTTAAGCTAAAGAATGACGAGGACTTAGAGGTTATGTGGGAGACCTTTCAACAACACTCCACAAAGGGTCCGATTCAGATGGATGCGACACTTCGTAGATCAGCAGAAGATGTTATCAAGATGTTGCGCCGTCCTCAACTTCCCATTTACAATAATATGTAATTTAATTTTCTGCATCTACTATGTAATTTCTTTGAATTAAGTTGAATAAATGTTATGAATTATGTTAAATGTTTATGAATTCTGCCCAGACTTAAATTCGCAAATGCACTTACGAATTACACAAACTCAGGTGGCTTCGCATGTGAACTTGCGAATTCACCTTATTTTAAATAAATTGTAGATGAATTTACAAGTGCACTTGCAAAATCCACCTTCGAAGTAAATTCGTAAGTACACTTACGAAATCTGAGAGTATTTTAGGTTTTTCATCAGGGGAGAAAACAAATTCTCTAAAATTAAAGTGATTGAAATATCAATGACTCCAAATTTATAGTAACATTTAACGACCAAATTATTGATTTGTTGTGTAATTAGTCAAAATTGATATGCTAATTTAAATTAAAAAAACACCACAATAAAGATGAAAAACCAAACAATGTTGTACCAAGAAGGTGAACAAAGCAAATTAGATTTATGTAGATACCAGTTAGATTAAAAAAAAGTTTCATAAAAATCTACATAAAGCTCATTTTATTTTGACAAAATATTTAGGGTGTGTTTTAATTGGTGACGAATATAATTGATTTTAATAGAAATGAGCTTAATAAAATTGAGTTTAATAAAGTTGATTTATAATTGAATATATTTGTGTAAAAGTGAGTTAAACAATAAATTTCTTTATAAAAATTAAATTCAAACTCAGAAGTTACATATTTTGGAGATATAATTAGTTCTAATTAAGTTGTTACAAGATATTACAAATGAGTTATAAGAAAGTAGCTTTCACCTTCAGATTCCCAAAAACAACTTTAAAGGTGTCCAAAAATCATCTTATTTTCTACTCAAGTGTTTCTCAACCACTTCAACCTTCAACACTTCTCTATAATAATTTATAAGCAAATTTTACTTTTTAAATTTATTGAATAATTAATGTATATATATATATATATATATATATATATATATATATATATATATATATATATATATATATATATATATATATATATATATATATATATCTAAGTTCTTGATTTGAATGAATTGGCTTAATTTTTATAAAACAAATAATAGCAGCAACACTATTTTGTACAATAGGATTTCTAACTTATAATCCTATCAAAAAATGCCTTAACATGCTGTGTTGAAGTTTTTCAACAACTGGAACAACATGTCATATGAGATGTCGAGACATTAGACATCAGAACATCAAACTACAAAAGCTGTTAAAGTTATTACAGTTCTGTTTTAATTAGTGCAGAATATTTTGGGAATATTATGCATCATATGTGGTGTGATTTTGAAGGCATATATGGAGGTCCAAGAGTTAAGGAGAAAGATCAACAAGGACCTTGACTTTAGCAAAAGTTATATCCGTATTTGTTTCTGCAAAAGTTTGTTACTGTAGAAGTTTGTTACAACTTCAAGCTGTTATTTTGAAGGCCCAAATCCAGTTGGGTAATAGGTTATAAATAAGTAGTTGTAACCTAGTTTTAGTAAGCTAGCCGGTTTTAGAAAGATGTAGTCTTTAGGGTTAGCCATCTAGGTGAACCACCCGGATTGTGGGATGGTCACTGACTTGTACCTCGAAGCCTATAAGCAAGAGGATTATTTTACTCACTCAGAAGCTGTGAAGCAATGAGTGCAGTTGTGTCCTTGGATGAAGCTGTGAAGCAATTCCAAGTTTATTTGAGTCACTAGTTTGACAGTTTTGTGTTTGGAGTGATGTTATCCAAATTGGTTTTTTATTTGAGGAGCCAAGTTGTTGATGCGGTGGCTGGGGTGTTGACTGCTAGACATCACTGAGGTGATTGGAAGTGAGCGGAGGTTCTCTTATCTAAGTGAGGTATCTTAGGTAGAAGGGACATGGTAGGGATTAAGTGAAGAGTGTAAACATGGAGGTTTAAATCTGAATTAGGACTACTAATAATGGACTTCCTTTCTGACTTGGTATGCCCCCAGATATAGGTTGGTTAGAACCGAACTGGGTGAACAATTCTGTGTGTTTTTATTGTTTTCTGCACTGTTATTTTTATGCTAACCTTGTCTATTTTATAATGTCAGATCAGATGTCAAGACATCTTGAGTTTGCATATCACCAGAATTTTAATTGGTATCAAAGCAGGCATCTTGTCTGTTTCTGTATGAGACCCATGGGGATACTCTCTGGTTGTGTATAAGGTATATGATCATTTAAACAAGGAGTGTTCATATTTTAGGGTCCCTTGAAGTGGAGTATGAACCTATTTGTGAAGGACTAGACCAACCTGACCAGAACTGTTGTACCTTCTTGAAGAGAGAAGATAATAAAACTGGAACAAGAGAGTTAAATTCAAAGACTTCATGCGGGAGTGAAGAATTTGGATTGAATTGTTCAACCTATATTTATTACAGAGAAGAAAATTGTCAAAACCTTCATGCGGGAGTGAAGACATTAATAAGGTAACTCTTGTGCTTATGTGTTCTCATATGGTTAGGATATTGGTTAGGTCTAGTCTATTACTTGGTGAAGAAGCAAGTGTATTGTAGGGTTGATTTATGGAGTAAGCATTGTGTAAATTCTATTAAAGTATGGCTATATTCTGCTGCATAGCCTCTGATGCAACCCTCAAGGTAAAATAAGGACTCTAGGGTTATTTCTTTCTACAGAATATTTAGCAAATTTTACAACATCATTAAAAGTGTCAAAGATACTTGAGATCTTTCTCAAGTCCACTCATAAAGGCATTTATTAATAGAGTTGATGAGTATCAATTGATCAATGATTCTCATATACATATGTAAGTTGTTTGAAGACCTTGAAGATTATCAAGGATTATATGTTCCAAGGAGATGGAACTGATGTTCTAGAAGATGTCAGAATATTATTACTAATATGCAGCTACCAGTTGAAGAACGGATGTTCTGGGTGCTAAACAAATGTAGTGTGAGTACATATGTTTGGAGCCTGATCTTGATTTGGAAGAGGAGACATCTGCTTATCAGTTGATCTAGATAAGAGAAACAAGTCCTTCTACTCCATATGTTAGTTTATTTCTGACCTAAGCTTATGGGAGTATAGAAGTAAAGCTCAATGAAAGTAAAAAGACTCATAAAGGTACCCTTCAGTCCCTTTATGTGAAATCAAGATGAGCTTATATCTGGAATATTCTTCTGATCAAAGGAACCAGATATGTGGAATTTTAATCATGACCATATAATAAATTTGAAGTTGAGTACCGTGAATCAACCACAATGAATTATGATCCTGAGTGTTTGACCATCCTATATAGTATGTTGGAAGGGTATGGCCTGGAAGAATCAAGGGAGTTAGATTTCTTTGAAGAATCTGGATATTTCTGTGTCATGTCATAAGTAAGTCTGTTCCAGAAACTTAGCTGAGGGAATATCCTATATAGGTACATACTATGGCATCCATCATCTCAAAGTAAGAATGAAAGTCTGAAGAAAAGCTTATTGAGATGTGGCTCATATTATTCCTTGGTTATGTTGATTGTTTAGCTGTAAAGGTGGTGTTTATTGTGCTTCATATGTTCCCCCCAAGTATTATGGATGAGATATTATGGATGTTACCCCAAAACCATAATGGATGATGTCATATCAGATGTTAGAACATCATCTTAATGTCTTCAAGTATTAAATGTATATATTATTGTTAAGAAGTATGTGAGATTGAAGATGTAATCAGTCATGATGATCTAGTGTGAGTAGACAATTCTAACTGACTAACTGATAGGTACTGTGACGGGAGACTTAGTACTTATTAGTATGTAGCCTGAATGCCAAACCACTTATACTCTGTCGGGAGATGAGTATTTGTCAGATGAATTCATGGTATATTGTGAACTGGATATCAGTGTTAAAGTTCACAGTGATCTTCACAAGTTTAAGATGTGCGGCAACATTATCTGGTGATTATTTGAAGAGCTGATGCATACAGATGCAAACAAATATCTTTATGAGAGCTGGATATTTGTGTGTGGAAATATGAAGAGATGAAGTATGTGTTGAAGAGAATGTTCTACATGAAGATATAACATCACAACTGTTGAAGACACCAGAGATTGAAGAAGGAAAATAAGGTTCAAACTTGTATTTTGAAGATATATCATTGGTTATATGCATGGTTAACTATATGGTTTCTTCTATTAGAAGTTACAGCGCTTGGCAGTCTGAATCTTGTGTAGCAAGTAAACTAAGGATTCCCAATTTGGAAAATGTGGCAAATTCCAAACAAGGAAGACTTCTAATATTATGAGGACCAACATCAAAGATGTCCTTATTTTGTATTACTTAGGGGGAGTAACAATTCATGGTGAGCTTCATCTTGGAAGCTAAAAGGAGGAATGCTGATATTAAGTGGGAGCATCTATCAATTGAGGAGAAACTGACCATATGAAGAGCAACTGCCTATGTTAATTATTATTTGTGGTTATATGAAAGCAGCTATGGTATTGGAATAATTGGCCTTTCTTATACATCTATGTATGTCAAGCTACTATTGAGGGAGAGATTGTTCATTAGATGATGTGAAGGGGAGTGTATACTGCTATGAGCTGAAGTGACATAAAGTCTTGAAGAATCAGTGTTAATATAGTCTCAGAGTCAAGAGCGATGATGGAACATCAATATCATTGAGAATTTGAAGTAAAATTGAAGCATGTTAAAAGGTTCATATTCTATCTCATGGCCACTTAAAAAGGAGTTACGACATTATATGGGCAAAAGTGAGGAGTGATACATGATAAAAAGTCTCTAATATGTTAAAGTGAGTCACATAAAGAGAACAGACAATCTCTGACTGAATGTCATAACATTATGCAGAATATGTCTCTGCATGGACATGTTAAATAAAGTGAATAATGCATACATTGGGACTGTTTAATCTTGAAAGAAATAGTCAAGGGCTATTAAAGGAATTCAAGGATAGCCTGGACAGTGGACAGTTAGTCATGTAATAGATTCTCAGGCTAAATTAACGCACCTTGACCAGAAATAAATCTGCCGTTAATTCCTAAGAAATTGCTGGCCTATTTATAAGAGATCTCAGCTGCCCTCAAACAACAAGTGAACCTTTAACTCGCCTTCATCATGAGTTTTGTTAAAGTTTGTGCAAACTGCTGTTGTACCCCAAAATTTACCCTCTTCTTTCTTGCATTGTTTTCAGGCTTATAATTCCATTGCATAAAAAATACATGTAGTAGTATGCATAGCATTCATCATAAGGAGTATCAGGCTCCAGGTATTCCGAATGGCACCCAAAAAGGGCTCATTTCTCAATAAAGTGGATTTCGGGTTTCGGCGCATCTTGGGCACTCCAGAAAGCGTATCTCTTATTCCCTTGGGTATTTTCTATTGATCTTCGACTGACACTTTCCTTTCATTATTATCCACGACTTTCGTTTGGAAGCCGAGAACGGATTTTGTGAGGAAGGCTCTCAAAGGAGTCATTTCCCCCGGCATATTAAGCTGATTTTGGTGCTGAACCGTGTATTTTGGCTCATCGAAAAGGCTTTATCTCCTAGCTGGAAGCTCGGAATTGAGCGGGACCAATTTCTAAAATTTTGTGTCAAGGTCCCCTACAACTTCCATTTGCAACTCGGGAGCTGATTCTTTATCGATCAGTACCAGAATGTTATTCTCTGAGTTTGATTTTGAGCTGAACCGAGCAATTTTTATCTGATACGCAAAGTTCGAAAAATCATACCTCGCTCGATTTTCATTGAAATGGGACGGGACCAGTGCCAAAAGTTCACAAATCTTGTTAGCTTCGAATGTCCCAGAGTACGCATGTGCAAAGTACTCTGATAACCGTCCTTTGATAACCTCTGCTGAGGAAGAGAAGATTTCCGTAGCAGTTGCTCTATCTTTCAGAGATCAAAACACTTATGGAGAAAACTGTTGAAGTTCTTTATGTGTTCAGAGTTCAAAGGAAAATTTTGCTTTTTGTTTCAAAATTTTTGAAGTAAAAATTCATTTAAAACTTTTTTCGTTTCAAAAAGTGATTTTCACAATAAAAGCGTTATTTCGCAAAACTGAATAAAGCAAGAATTGCAAACGAAAAGGCACAAGGCTCAAATTTTTATTGATAGAATGGTAATCAGCCAAAGGCGTGATTCCATGAACTATTTACAAAAGTTGGAAATGATAATTTATTGGGAAAAAGGCTACATTGAAAGCAAATAACCACTATTATCCCTAACAACTTCGAATTCCAATTGTGCTTGTCGCTTCAGAAGATTTGATTGAAGATCCGTTGATGGAAATTTCTTCAGACTGACGAAGTATGAACTAATTGCAGTTAGTTTGTCATTTTTTTTTGTATCCTTATTTTTGCCTAGGTTTCCTTTTCAGGTTTTCAATCTATCAGGATAATTTCTGTTTATTGTCTCTAATTTTTGCCCGGACCGCCTTTTTGGTTTTCATCCACCGGCGCTCTTTTTGCCTAAGCCGCCCTTTTCGGGTTTCGACTTACGGCTGTTCTTTTGTTTTTTAGACAAAGTATTTCTTGGCATCGGCATTCACGGGATGCGGGAGTTCATCACCGTCCATGGTTGTGAGAGTCATAGCACCGCCGAAAAGCTTCTTTTGACGATGTATGGGCCTTCGTAATTAGGAGTCCATTTGCCCTAGAATCGGTTGAAAAGATAGAATCTTTTTAAGCACGAGGTCGCCTCGGAATTCACGAGGTCGGACCTTTTGTCAAAGCTTTCTTCATTCTTCTTTGATACAATTGTCCGTGACACGGCGGTCGGCGCTTTTCTTCGATTAAGTTCGGTTGGTCGTGCTTTGACACTATTCGGCCTCGGATAACTTAGTTTCCATGAGAACTCTCATTGGCGGAATCTCAACTTCTACGGGAACCGCTTCCATGCCGTATACCGAGAAAAGGAGTTGCCCTGTTGAAGTGCGTCTTGATACGATACCCATGCGAGCAAATGGCGGCATTCATGCCGGTCTTTGTAAGTGATGACCATCTTCTGGACGATCTTTTTGATGTTCTTGTTGGCAGCTTCAACGACGCCGTTCCTCTTTGACCGGTAAGGAGATGAGTTATGATGCTCAATCTTGAATTCCTCACACAGTTCTTTCATCATTTTTTTGTTCAAGTTCGATCCATTGTCTGTAATGATCTTACTTGGAACTCCATATCGGCAAATGAGGTTGTTCTTGATGAACCTCACAACCACTTGTCTTGTAACGTTGGCGTAAGATGCTGCTTCGACCCATTTGGTGAAGTAATCAATAGCCACTAGAATAAAGCGATGTCCGTTGGACGCTTTTGGTTCGATCATCCCGATCATGTCAATGCCCCACATGGAGAAAGGCCACGGAGAGGAGAGAACGTTGAGTAGAGTCGGCACATGGATCTTATCTGCGTAGATCGGCACTTGTGACATCTTTTGCGTGTTTACAATCGATTCCATTGTTATCAATAGTATCCTGCTCTCAAGATTTTTCTAGACATTGCATGCCCATTTGAATGGGTTCCAAGGATCCTTCATGCACTTCATGGATGATCGTGCCTTTGTCGTCGGCATCCAGGCGGACCATATCGAAGTTTCTTTTGTATAACACATCTTCATTAAGGAAGAAGTTTCTAGAAATCCTCCTTAGAGTTTTCTTATCCTTGTACGATGCCCCAAGTGGGTACTCTCGTGTTTGAAGGAAACGTTTGATATCGTGAAACCACGGTTTATCATCGAAGACTGCTTCAGTTGCAAATACATATGCAGGTCTTTCAAGACGTCTGATGCGGATCTTAGGCATATCATTCCAATCGTTGACTTTGAACATGGAAGATAGAGTAGCTAAGGCGTCTGCCATTTGATTCTGATCTCGAGGGATATGATGCAGTTCAACTTTGTTGAAGAAAGTCAACAAACGTGTTGCATAATCTCTGTAGGGAATCAACCCAAGATGATGAGTTTCATACTTGTCTTTGATTTGGTTGATCACAAGGGCTGAATCTCCATATATGTCAAGGATCTTGATCCTCAAGTCGATGGCTTCTTCGATACCCATGATACAAGCTTCATATTCTGCGATGTTGTTGGTGCAATCAAATAGCAACTGGCGGAAAGCGATATGAGACCCTTGGAGTAATGATGGCGCCCAATTCCATTGCCAAAACATTTGCTCCATCAAAATTAGTCCCCATCTAGATTACGGATCGGACCTTCTCCGTGTAGCGGTTCGTCAATCTTTCATTTTAAGTACATAACATCCTCGTCGGGAAGTCAAACTTGAGAGATTGGTGATTCGTTGGCGGTGATAAGCCAGTGATCGGCGAGAATGCTTCCTTTGACCGCTTTTTGAGCATGGTCTTGGATGTCATATTCGAGATAATAGCATACGCCATCGAGCAATTCTTCCCGTTAAGGCGGGTTTTCAAATCGTGCTTGATCGGATCCATTTTGAGATTAACCAAGTCGTATGATTGATCATGTACCGGCGGAGCGTTTGAAGCCACACCAAAGCATAACATGTTTTCTCGAGCATGGAGTAACGAGTTTCACGATCTGAATTTTTACTCGGGTAGTAGATGGCATGCTCCTTCTTACGGTTTCATCTTGCTTGTCAAGCGACCCATGGACTCTTCTAGTATGGTAAGGTACATGATTAATGGTCTTCCTTCCACTAGAGGATCGGTATTGGTGGTTCGGCGGTATTCCTTGATCTTGTCAAGCGCCTTTTGGCAATCTTACATCCACAACCTCTTGATTTTTGCGAGAAGCTTGAATATCGGCCCAGGTGGCGGTCATTTGAGAGATGAATGCGGAGATGTAATTCAACGTCGAAATCCTCTTACTTGCTTTTACGTATGTGGCGTAGGCATTTCTTGAATAGCCTTGACCTTGTCGAGTCAACTTCAATACCTCTTTGGTGATGATGAAACCTAGGAGTTTTCGGATCTTACCCCAAAGGTACATTTGTTAGGATTGATGATGAAATTTCCTTAGTCGTTGAAACAACTTCAAGAGATACTCTATATGCTCTTCTTGATGTCGACTTTGCTATCATGTCATCTCGTAGACCTCGATCTATTTGTGCATCATGTCATGAAGAGAGTAGTCATGGCCCTCGGTAAGTTCTTTGCATTCTTTAATCAAGCGGCATTACTTTGTAGCAAAGGTGCCCGTGGCGTGATGAAGATGTCTTCTCCATGTCTTGAGGAGCCATTACGATCGATTATAACGGAGAAACCGTCCATGAAGGAAAAGGCGTTGAATTTTGCGGTATTATCCACTAGCATGTCGATATGCGGTAGTGGAAATCGTCTTTGGACTCGCTTTGTTCAAGTCCGTTAGTCAACACACATTCGACCTTACCGTCTTTCTTGGAGCAGGCACTATGTTGGCTAGCCATTAAGGATATTGAGTGACGAGGAAACTTGCATCGGTACGCTTTTGAACTTCCTTTTGATTTTGTCGACCATATCGGGGTGAACTCTTCTCGATTTACTTAGCGGTGGACACTCCGGCTTTAATGGCAAATGATGCTCCACGATCTTTGGTATCTAAACTGGCATGTCTGGTAGGACCAGCGAACACATCAACATATTCTTTGAGAAGATCTATCAGTTTGCTTTTGACACGCTGCTGTCGAGTGAAGCTCCGATATTTACTTCTTTTTTGTCTTCCTCAGAACCCAAGTTGATTGCTTCTAGAGGTTCTTTATGCGGCTGAATGATCCTTTCCTCGTGCTTTAGTAGTCGAGAAATGTCATCTGGGATCTCTTCTTCAACTTCCTCCTCGGCGACTTCACAGAGGATTTCAAAGTTGGGAGAGAGCATAGAGTTATTGCTTTCAATGGATTTGTCCATCTGTTAATCTGCATATTTGATTTATGTTTGATTAATTAACTCCCCTTTTTTATCATTTTTTTTTGGAAAAGTTAATGTGAAAGTAAATGCAGATTTTTTTGATTTTTTTTTATCTTTCTATTTTATTGTGTTTTTTAGGATTATCATTTCCAAGAAAGGGTAAAATGAAAAATAAACACAAAGTGTGGAATCAAACAACGCGTTTTATTTATGATTCACAATATGAAACAGGGCCCTAAAATACAAACTCATTCGTCTTGGGCAAGACAAAGAGAAATTATTTAAAAAGCTAAGCCCTATAAAACATCTCTTCACTTTGGGCGAAGTGAGAGTTCAAAACAAAAGCAAAGATAAACTACTTAGAACTAGGAGCGTTAGTCCGAACTTCAACAGGTTTCCAGTAATGGCGAACTCCTTGGAAGTCGAGGTACTCTGGTAGCTTTCCGCTTGGCTTAATCCTCGAGTAGACTTTGGTCGTTGGTCGAGCAGGTTTTGAAGATTCTGGACGACGGACCTTGCCCTTTGTACTTCTAAAGCAATCTTCTTCAGCTTGATGAATAGATCAGGAAGTATGGGATACAACATATGTGCTTCCTGTTGGCCTCTGTGTTGAATTCTGGGGATGTACCCTCCAATCTTCTGAGTGAAGAGACTCATTGCCGGCGACACTTTCTAGTTCGTAACCCGAATCGTACCCCTCATCTTCAGTGATTACGTTGATGTAGTGGTAATCGGGATCTGATTTAACAAACTCTACAGGCGCGTTAAAGAAGAAATCTTCGTTGGGGATCTCGATTTGTTGATGAGATCGAGAAGACGTATATTCTTCCTCTGGTTAACTAGGATACTCAAAAGAATCACCCCATCCAGTGGGCTGGATATCTTCGATTCTGATTTTCGAGCTTTCCAGCGCAGTGTATTTCACCATGTAGTCAAATTTACCACTTGGTTCTCCCAAGGTGTCCCAAACTTCAGAAGGGACAGGTGAATTTTCATGCCTTTGCAGGGACATGTCTTTGAATTTATCAGTTGGAGGATAGTACGGTGCGTAAGATTCTTCCTGAGACACATATTCAGGGCTGTTCAGAAAAGTGCTCCACTCTTCAGATCTAGAGAGATCATCTTCATCCTCTTCAATGGTAACAACATTAACCTCTTGGAGAACAGGGTTTAAGAAACCCCCACTGTTGAATACTTCTTTGATTGGACGAAGTGCTTCATCCTTTTGCTTGTCTTTGGAGAATACGGGTGCGAATCCGAGTCCGGCTTTTGTCTCGTTGTTGACAGGTTTGATTACTTGTCCCCAACCTTCAGCATTGCCATCTTTCACTATCTGCGCTGCTTCTTTATAAGAAGAGATAGATGATCTACTTTTGCTAGTAGATTCATCTTCTAACGGATGTCCTGGGAAAGGTGTCCCTTCAACGTCATTAGCTGTGATGAAAGAGAAGCTGGATAAATGGCTTATTAGTAACGCTTGTTCCCCGATGATGGTTACTAGTTTTCCATTTACTGTGAATTTTAATTTCTGATGGAGAGTGGATGTCACAACTCCTGCTTCGTGTATCCATGGTCTTCCTAATAGACAACTGTAAGCAGCTGGCACATCCATGACCTGGAAAGTGATCTGGAAAGTATGCGGACCAATTGTCATTGGGAGATCGACTTCCCCAATAACTAACTTCCGTGACCCGTCAAAAGCTCTTACTACTATGTCATTGAATTTCATTGGTGTCCCTTTGTAAGCCAAACGAGAGAGTGTCGTTTTTGGCATTACGTTCAAAGATGAACCAGTATCTACCAATACATTGGACAAGGAATCTGATTGGCAAATCATCGAGATGTGCAAGGCCAAGTTGTGATCTTTCCCTTCTTCTGGAAGTTCCTCACCACTGAAACTTAGATTATTGCAAGCTGTTATGTTGGCAACAATACCTCCAAACTGGTCTGTAGTCACATCGTGATCTACATAAGCCTGGTCTAGTACCTTCATCAGAGCCTCTCGGTGAGCTTCGCGGAGTTCAATAGTAGAGACAATATTGAAATCTTGGAGGGAGTCTGCATCAGCTGATCCACGACTCGGTATTCGCTCTTTTTGATCAACTTCAGTATTTCATCAAAATCTGTGTTGACGTTGGTTTTATCAGGAGGACTAACATTTGTGCTTGGATTAACATCGGGAATCATTGTGGGATTCTCGGGAGATATGTTAACTGGATTTTGTCTAACAACAGGAACGGCAACTGATCTTGGTGGTAATTGAGTGTGTACTCGTCCACTTCGTGTTACTCGTCCTATCTCAGTTATGTTGACATTAGCTGGAAGAGTTGGCATAGGTTTCTCTTTTCCATCCTCTATCACAGTTGCATTGTATTGATAGGGAATCGCTTTGCTAGAATTGTATGAAACAGGACCGGGTAAGCAAATTACCTAAGAAGACTCTGGAATGCTGGAACCATCATATTCAATCTCCACGTGCTTGGTTACATTGAAACAGGGGATGATAACGTTTACTTCGGGATTTTCCGAGTTGATATCTGAGACTAAAAGCTCATGCGGAAAATGCCCTACTGTATTTACGTCATAGTCATCTCTATTTCTGTAGATCTGCATGTCACCAATGTCTAGCAATCGTTGAATGTCTGCTCTTATGGCAGAACATCCTCGAATATCCTTGAAACAGATGTCGCAAGCTGAGTAATCGTGTTTAGTGAAGACGCCCATTGTACTGTACGTATCATGGAGCTGTACCAAGTTTCCTCTGATCAAATTCACGTCCGTGACGAGATACCTATCTGTATTTCTTAGCATCAGATTCACCGCATGTTCACTATGACCGGGAAGTGGATTTGCTTGCACGTTCGGATTCGTATTTCCAAAGGAAAGAAGATTAGATTTCACTAATCTCTACACTTCTGCTTTCAACGCTATGCAATGTTCAAGGTCATGGCCTGGTGCCCCTTGGTGAAAAGGGCAAGAGACGTCCGCTTTGTACCACCATGGAAATTTTTCGGGACCGGAGGTGGTGATCTTATGCATGCAGGACTCCTTTCTATTAATCGGTATAGTTACGTATGCGTCATCGGAATTGGGTGGTGCGAGATCCGAGGCGCCGGTTTGATTGTTAAACTGTGAGCACATTAGCAGGTTATTGAGTTTGTTGAGTTTGTTGGAGCTGCGAGCAATTCACGTGTTTGGACTTGTGTTAACGGGGTGTTATGGCGACTACACATCGTTGTTGACATTTTTTCGCGGTTTCCCTCGGGATACCATTCCTATGTCATGTTCTTTTTTCTTTGGGAAACTGGTTCCAACCTTCCTAGTTCCACTAGAAGATCCTGCTTCCTTGGTTAGGCGTCCGGTTCGAACCCCCTCTTCTAACCGTATTCCCATACTTACCATCTCGGTGAAATCTCCGGGAGCGCTGACGATCATTCATTCGTAGTAGAATGTACCAAGAGTGTTTAGGAATACCTTGGTCATCTCTTTCTCTTCCAATGGTGGGTTGACTTGGGCAGCAATTTCCCTCCATCGTTGAGCATATTCCTTGAATGTCTCTCTTTCTTTTTGAGACATGGAGCGGAGTTGATCCCGATCTGGAGCCATATCCAAGTTGAACTTATATTGTTGTACGAAAGCTTCACCTAAGTCATTGAATGTTTGGATACTTATGCTAATCCCATGTACCACTTGATCGGCACGGTGAGACTATCTTGGAAGTAGTGGATTAACAAGCGGTGATCGTCATTGTGCGTAGACATTTTCTGGCATACATCGTGAGATGACTTTGTGGACGGAGTTTCCTTTGTACTTTTCAAAGTCGGGGACTTTGAATTTTGCAGTATCCTTCTTGTAACACGGTGAGCCGACTTTTAGTGATTTTGTATCGCAAATGTGCGGATAGCAAGAGTCGCCACCGACTTTTATTTTTATCAATTAAGAGAGGTAAAAGTACAAAAAGACCTTCGTTTAGATTACGAGTGGGAGAAGGTTATGAAAAGGAAGGTATTAGCACCCTTTCCATCCATGATTTATTCTCTGCTCTTAGTTGCTCTAGATCACTTTTTAATATTGCTACGTGTGTTTGACAAAAATGTTTTGAAAAGGCATTTCGCTTTGACTTTGTAATGACTCATGTAGGAGTGTATACAAAGTGTTTGGAAATGTTTCGTTTTGAAAAGAGTTTGAACTTTGAAAAGAGTGTGTGGTGTGAATAACATTTGGTTTAGAGCAAGCAACTAAAGACTTATTACCCACTCGAATTGGTCATTTCGTACTTCTCGTTCCTTTAGAATAGCGCTAGCCATACCATTAGTTGGTAGGTAGCTCCATTCATTGGATGTAAGCGGGACATTCGAAGGGACATCGAATGGTCATTGAAAGCAACTTAGGAAGTATCCTAGCACATTCGAAGGGACTATCATCATTTTCGTGGCGACAATCGAGGTCAAGATCATGTATTCGGAGGCGACATCGTGGGTCTTATGATCTTTGTATCGAAGGGACTATGATGATTTGTTTGTAGGCAGCAGGGGCTAGGATACCTCTACGTTCGAGGACATGACCATTTGTGATTCGAAGGCAACAGAGAATTACCCTAAGGGGTGCATGTGTGAAAGAAGTGTGTTGATTTCAGATATTTTATCTTGAAAATTAGTGGGCTAAGTTCATTATTATCTTGCCATACACGCCTAGTTACTAGCAATTGATAGGGTGCGGAAAGTAAAATGCGGAATGTAAAGATGCGGAAGGTAAATCCTACGCTATTACAAGGCTTTAGGCGATACATAATTTAAAATGAGAAAATAAAGACCTAATTTTAAACTATTACATCCCATATACAGTTACATTATAGAAAAAATAAAATGATAAAGCAAGAATAAATCGAATCGGATCAACTTTGTAAAACGAGAAATCGGAAAATGCGAGATGAATCGAATAAGAGAAAAAATGTTAGAAAAATGCAAATTTTTATATGAGAAAATTATTACATGCTGGAAATAATATAAATATGCTAAAATAAATTTTTGGGATTTTTTGGATGCAATTTAATAATTAAAAATGAATTTAAAATGATTTAAATGCAAAATTATGAATAAAAATAAATATGCATGCAAAATTGTATTTTTTAATTTATTAAATTAAATAAAGATTTTCAGAAAACAAATGTGAAAGGAAAATAATTTTTGACAAATTTTTTAATGCATAAGTAAAAATATGAAAAGAATTAAAAATAATGCAAAATATTAAATAATGAAAATATGAAAAATATGAGTTTTGTAAAAGAAGAAAAAAAATATAGGTCTTGCCAGGATTCGAACTGGGGACCTTGCTTTCAAACTTTGAGTTCCCTTGCCTTGACCAATGAGCTAACATGTTTCTTGTTTGAAAAGGATCAAGTAAAACAAAGACAAGTGTCGCCTCTGGTCTCCTCGTCCTTGAAGCTTCATCGTCCCGATTCAAATATTTGAAGCTAGCGTCGGCCATTGTTCGACTAAGGTCCAGGCAAAATCAAAATCCGACACATAATATAAATGAATTCTAAAGGCATGGTTCGATTCAGGGATCATCACGAGCAGCGTTAGTATATGTCTTATAGTCCAATTTTTCTGTTTCATGAAACCCTAAATCGATCTTAGAAACCCTAGCAATGGCATAACTCGATCCGGGCACTCAAGCGCAATTAAACCGTCCGGATAGCTTGCATACTTGATTCTAAACATGAACAAACAATAAAAACAAGTTAATAATGCATGAATGATGAAAATCGATTTTGAAAATTCAAGAACAAACCAAATTCGGTTTTCACGATTCTTGATGATTTTAGCAAAGTAAAGGTCTGATTCGATTCTGGAGATGTCAAGGAATGTGTTGGACACCTCAAAATTGATTGAAATCGACTGGAATTAGGGTTACCACTTGCTTGTGCACCACGGTTTTTTGAGCTTTGGAATAGGGTTTCTAGGGCAATTTTACATTCTCTCTTGATAGGTATGCATCACACATTTATACTGGATGAATTTGGCATGGTTTTTGGAAAGAATCAATCAACATTCAATGTAAATCAAAATTGATTTTTGTACAAAATCAAATTTTCAAAATTTGATTAATTTCCAATCCAATCTTGCCATATTGATCAATTTTCGAAAATTGCTGGCCTTTGTGAGTTACTTGAGTCTCAAGGAAAGAATAAAAATCAATCTTTCAATTAATTTTGATTTTATACTTTATTTTTAAATTTAATTTGCATTTAAATGAATAAATTCCAAATTAAATAGAAAAATAAATCAAAAATTCGTGGCATTGGGCTTGGATATTCCTAATTGTATGAGGAATAAGTTTGGATGAAGAAAAAGCAAGCCCATTTGCAAAAAATTTGATTTTTAGAAGTATCTCTCTTTGTGCATTCCTTCAAAATTGCCCAAATTGTGAATGGTGCATCTTGCTCAATTTTTCACATTTTTGAGTGTTCTTGGACTTTTTGGAAAGCTCTAAGAGTCCTCTAACCAACCTTTTTGGTCTCATCTCAATTGGAGTTACCATGCTCAATATATCTTCAAAACAAAAGTTGACTTTTGTTGACTTTGAAAATGACTTAATGTTTTGAGCTATACCTCTCAAATGAAGCATTTTTTGGACATTCTTGTGAGACATGAAGTTGTAGAGAATTGAATTTCCTTCAAAACAAGAGGTGGTGGAAATTTTTTTGAGAAAGTATGAGAAAGTTATGATCAGTCAAAGTTCGATTGACTTTTCACCTAGAAACCTAATTTAGAAAGTTGGACTTTTGAGCAAATCTTGAGTTTTCTTGATGAATCATGATCAACCCTTGACCAAATGATGAATGTAACTTCAAAATGAGGATGTTGACCAAAAATTATGAAGTTTGTTGTATGTTGACCACGTTGACTTTTGTCAATCTGTGATTTTCAACCATCGACCAATTATGCGAGGAAACTTGACTTGTGAGGCTTGAAACTTGACATGGAGAATCTTTGAAACATATGAGGAGGCATGAAGACCATTGGAGATATTGGAAGTCCATCTTGACCTGAGAGATACCAAACCCTAGTTTGGGTTGATTGTCTAGGAGAGAGTTTGTCTGATCAACTCTTGAGGAATCTTTGAGTATAGATGTATGAAATCTCTTGAGTGGATGGAGGGTAAATTTTGGGGTATGACACTTTCGCGGGGAACTAAGCAAAGATCCTGGGCGTTTTTCCCAAACAATTCTTTTCCACAGATCGTTTTAATTTCAAGCTGCATTTTGAGGAGTTGTTCCTGGAGATTCTCCATAGAACCACGAGTATTCGCGTTATCGCCTGGAATATGGTGAACTTCTTCATCTATGGTAGTGTGCACTACGGAAGCTGAGTTCGTCATGATCGGTTGAGAAACCGTCATTGTTACTTGCGGAAAAGTTATTCCACGTTGTGGAGTAAGTGTTGAGTTTTGCTGCAAAGCAGGTATTTCAAGCGTGGTTGTTTGCACTTGAGAAGTCGGTTGGCGAAATCCGATGCCAAAGTTGAAAGGCATGCCCATGGATAGCCACGGCATCTTGAAGAGTGAGCTCTTGGCGCAGAGTTAGCTGGAGTAGTAGTGTCTTGAAATCGCTACTTGGTTTTGCGCTCGAGTGCTTGTTGACTTTCTTGCTGATAATGAGTTGACCAAAGTGAGTCTCTCCACTTCTTCTTGTAGTGTTATTCTTGTACTCTGACTCAACATTCTCTTGCTCAATCCTTCCATTACTTTTCTTCTTTTTGAGCGTGTATTGTATGTTCGAGTAGGCTTTGGAGCGATCGAGACTCTAGGCGCGACGACTTGCGATCTTTTCCTATCTGTTGGAAAAAATTCCAAAGATCAAACTCTAGACAATAGACTCAATATGCAAAGTATGATGCATGATTATGAATGTAAAGAAAGATTTCCAAAATTTACGCTAAAGAGAAATTCGGCAAATATTTGGATGGAAAACACACATTTTATTGATTATTGAAAGAAGATTACAACAGTTTTTGAGCATTGCTCACACAAATGATAAAATAAATGATAAAATATTACAAACTAAACTAATTAATCGTCCTCTTCGGATGAAGATCCAAAGGCTTGATGCGACTTCACTTGAGTTTCCTTTCCATAGTGAGCTTTTAGTTCAACTTTCTCGGCTTTTAGCTTGCTAATGACTTTCTTCCACTCGTCGGGAGCAGGATCGCTGGTTGTCATTTCCTCAAGCTTTCTCTTCCTTTCTTTGATGTATCTTTTGATCGCGTTATCCTTCTGGCGAATCTTTTCATCTTTCTCCATGAGCCATTCATCCTAGAAGTAAAGTGTCTTTTCATGATCTTTGACCTGCTTCTTAAGCTTCTCATTCTCGAGATCAGTCTTAAGGAATTTGTTTTCCAAAGCTTCTTTCTCAAGCCTCATCTTGGCCAAAGCTTCTTGGTATTCTCCCATAGTCTCGACGGGAAAAATTGTTGATTTGGAAGCGATTGAGAATATGGGTTCCTCATAAGCGTAAGGCATTCGAAATTCCTTTGCTCTTTTCTTTACCCAAGAAGTGTAGATTTCCATGGCTACACAATTCTTTGCCTTCCCTTTTTCCTTCCTTCGGATGTGATGCCAAGCTCTGATCATCCTAGCTTTCAAGCCTTGAGAATCCTCCCCTTCATGATAGAAGTAACTCTCTACTGTAAAACCAAGAGGTTTACTAGAGTTTGCGTATCCGAGTTGACGTCTCGCCAGGAATGGGTTGTAGTTGATTTCTCCTTTAGTACCAATGAGAGGTACGTTGGCAAATTCTCCACGACTCTCAATGATTTCCATCTCATTGTATGCGGGTATACCAATGGATATAAATCGTTTGTAAGAGACATGAGTCTTCTTGACCAATGCCAATCGTTTTTGTTTCGCGGAAGATAGGAGATTTAGGCGGGTGTGAGGCGATCCACTTGAAAAGCAGTACACAACACACGATAGTTCCATCTCCTTGCGATTCCTATGATGAATAGAGGCGTACGTGTAACCAAGTGAGTGGGAGCAGGTTTCCAATCGGAAAGATCCTTATGGCGTTGATATCAGCGAAATTTGGGACGTTGGAAACAACACCATCCATAGAGGAGTAAAGCTAAAATAGCTTCAAAGGCTACCATACTACAAGCGGAGAATTTAAGAGCCTTCTTCATTAGGAACTTTGAAGTTAGTCCTAAGAGTTTTCCTCTGGTAGTTAGGTTTTGTCTATCTCGATTTCTTTAAATGAGTCATTGTTGCAATGATGGTGACCTAGGAATGGCTTCAAACCATTGAAAGGCACTTTGTCGATCTTGAGATACCTAGTATGTGCGTACTCTTCCAAAGTAGGCATCAAGTGATAATTAGGGAAAGTGAAGCGATAGGCGGATCGTAAAAGCGAGCGAAAGTTTTGAGAAGTCCTTCATCAACGTTAGTGTTCGGAAGAGTTAAAAGAGTTCCATAGCGTTTTCGAAATCAGGGGATCTTCTACCAAGGATGCTAACTCTTTTAACTTCCTACGTCGAGAATTCTAAAGCGTATCTCTTGGTAAATCTTCCTCGGCGTCCATCACTCTAACCTAAAATATTTTACAAAGAAAAATCTCTAAATTCTTTGGAAATGGGAAGAGAAATGAAGTTTTGAATGAATGCATGAATGAATGTTGCAAACATGGTTAGTAGTTATACACACGGTCAAGCGTTGAAGTCACGAGCATGAGGCCAACGATAAGAATCAAGCGTGGGTAAGTTCTAAGGGCTTATTCATACGTGAAGCGGGTTCTCGATGTCTGAGCTCAACAATTCTCTTTGAAATATTATCGGTTTGTTGAATACTCGATGGTCCAACAATATTTTCAAGAGAAACTACGCTGATCGTAGTCTCGCATGACAACTATTCTAGGCTTACGCCGAATAATCTACACTACATCCTAAATGGCGGGGATGGGTTATGTGTTCTCTGACCACTCGACCATAAGTTCCTTGAAAGCATAATGTCTTTGCAAATACTTGCTAAACACAAATACCCCAAGACAACCTCCACTGAGAGGGATCTCAAATTAACTCCGTAATCTTGAGACTTCTCACAAGTTAATAGGACTATACCCCACCTAGATCTTAAAATGTTTCTTAAATTGGGTTAGAGTTTCTTTCCATCAGATGAAATCGCGAAAACACACGATAAAGAAAAAACAGACATATGCACAATATGAAAGCTTAACCCCTTTCATTTCTTTTTTGAAAAAAAAAAGCGATACTCTTAAGCGAGTCACATTTTTTGAAAATCAAAGTTTCAGTACTCCCAGTAGTCGCCATTTTTCTGTTCGCGTTAAAAGTGGCTGGGGAATCGAATCTGAATTCGGATCCTCTGGCTCGAAACGATTTACTCTTTTGATTTGTTTATAAAGAAGCCGCGAGCATCAAGCTTTATTATTTTCAACACAAGAAAAGATGATTTAATGATTATGAAAAAGGGGAAAGCCGTTAATACCCTCAATTGATTTTGATATGCGTAACGACTAAGCGCAAACTAGGCGCAACATATTGGGAGATTACGAGTAAGGGGTTTGTTATATAAAGGGAATAGATGGAGCACCTAAATATATATAGTTATCTATAGCTTTATATATGAATATGTTTGATATGTTTGTGTGTTTTAATTACTATTTCTATGATTGGGAAAGTTTCTCCTTTGGGATTTTAAGAAGGATAGATTATGTGGGATCCTAATGTTTGTTATTATTGTGCTCATAAAGATCTTTGGATCTTCGCATACATATCCCTAGTGGGAATCGGAGCATTTGTAGCTCGGATCTAAAGGGATCTATGGTTTGTTTGGTCTGAGAGAGAAAGAAATTTGCTCGGCAAGGATGAGACCTTGTGCCTACGTATTCTCAAAAGGATGTTGAGAAAGTCAGAGCAATCGTAGTTCCCACTTATGCTAGTGGAAAGCAACGAGTTGTTAGTAAGAGACACAGACGAATGTCATATTATTGAAAAATGTATCTAATCTATTTCATCACATACATTTTGAAAAGTTTGATTGATTGAATCTTTCGTCGTAAGTTATAGGTGTTTTGCTTGAGTGTACAAGCGTTACCACTTACATGTTTAAGAAAGATGTTTTGAAAAAGATGATTGAATGTTTTAGTTGTAAGCATCGGGTGTTTTGCTTGAGTGTACAAGCGTTACCACTTACGATTAAGAGATGTTTTTGTTTGAAAAGAGTTTGAAAAGTTTTTGATTGTATGTGATGTGATAGATGAGATACTTCTTCCATAGAGATGATAAACGTCTAAATCTCGGGAAAATTGATTGGATTAGAGGATGCTTTTAAGAAGCCCATGGGTCCTTGTATTGTTAGCCCAGAGGAGGCATTCCGAGGGTCATCGAGGGTCATCAAGGGTCCTTGTATGAAGCTCAAGAGGAAGCTATAGGGTATGGCTGGCTTTTGCTTTAAAGGGATTTCACCGGGAAACCATCCTTTTGGAATTTAAGAGCAATTTCACCGGGAAATTATACTCTCAGGGTTCTATCCTATCGCGGGTGATTCTTTGTATTGGAAGCCCAATAGGAGGCTGTTAAGAGATTTCCTGTCTCTTTCATTGTATGATGCCCAAGAGAAGGCTAAACTCAATGAGGAGTTCTTTTGAACGAAGCCCAAGAGGAGGCTGACTCAACAAGGGAGTGTTGTCTTATATGAAGCCTAAGCGGAGGCTAAACTCGAGATGAATGAGTTTTCTTATATGAAGCCTAAGGAGGCTGAACTCGGATGAAATAGTTACCTTGTACAAAGCCGAGGAGGCTAACTACGTGGGGAGGTTATCTTGTATAAAGCCCAAGAGGAGGCTAACTGTGGGGAACCTATTGGTTAGACTAGTTGTTATGTTATAACTAGACAGTTGTATAAACAAGTGTGTGTGTGATATGTATTCACATAAGTTTATGAAGGAAATATAAACAATGCATGATGTTTATTTACAAGAGTTTATGAAGGAAATATAAACAAGTGTCTGTAAAATGAACGTTTAAAACGAGCGTAACTTGATTATTTACAAGTTTGAATTGTGTACAAGGAAGTAAACATGTACACGAACGAGTATTTATGTACAGGAGAATGTGGATGTACATAGAAGGGTTGGGACTTACACCATAAGGGTGGCCCATTGGTTTAAAAGCAGTTTCACCGGGAATAATGCTCCTTTCAATACCAATGGTATTCAATGTATATACAGACGAAACGGAAACAAACGATCGAAGTTTGTCTGTACTTTACAAAAGATGTCTGTATTATGTAAAGGTAAAAATTTGTATGTATATGAAAAAGTATTTGATATGTACAAGGAAAATATGTATGTACATGAAAAGAATTTGATATGTACAAGGAAAATATGTATGTACGTGAAAAGAATTTGATATGTACAAGGAAAATATGTATGTACATGAAGAATGTTGGTTGGGACTTACACCGTAAGGAAGGCCCATGCTCAGTTAAGAAAAACGAGCGAAAAAGAATTCGGTTTTATCGTTTAATCGGATCGATCATGGAAAAAGATGCAAGTTTGATGAAAAGTTTTGAAGAATGTAATTTGAAAGTGTTTTTAAAAAATGAAGTTTACTTATGAAAAGTTTTGAAAAGAATCGGGCTTTGAAAGTTTGAAAAAATCACCTTTTAAAGGTGTTTTAAAAAGTGCTCAAAGTGTCGTTTTCGGCTCGATCAAAATATAATCGGATGAAAGTTTTTTCTGAAAATTTTTACACTATCCTAAAATAGATACATTAATTGACAAGTGTACAAAAAATCACCTCAAAATGAGGAGTTTTGATTGGTTTTAAAAAATGTCAAAGTTTGTAAAAAATAACAAAAGTTTGGTAAAAAAATGGTCCCATGGAGGCTTGAACCCGGGACCTGTTAGGCAAGTATGTGGCACAATGACTTAAGAGTGAGCTGGCAACCTCTGGGGCGGCAATACATTCGTGTATTGTGTTCAAACTATAAATTTATATTTTAAACTCTTATTTTAAATTTGAAAAACACGCGCGCAAGCTTCATCATCTTCTCCAATCTTCAATCAGCCATGGATTTCGTGTTTCTTGATGAAATTGAATGAAGTAAACATAAAAGTTGACCGTTTTGAACCCAGGAACATGATGGAATCACTTAATTTCATTTATTTTAAGCCTAACATAACTGAATTTCTGATGAACACGAAGAACCCTAAAACTGAAAAACCTAATTGAAATCGTGTATGGTTGATGATTTATTCAATTGATTGAGGGTTAATGATCATGGATGGTGCAGAAAACAAATGGCCAAGAGTTTTTTTCAATTGAATCAAAGAATCATGGAATTGAAGTTCGAGCTCTTACCTGTTGAAGCTGGAATCGAAAACTGGATTTGAGTGCTTCCAGTTGTTGTTTGAGGATTGCCTGAGCACCAACGGCCTCTATGGAAGGTGTTTGATCACCCTGCTTGCTCTGGAATGATCTGAAACTCTCTACCCAAGTCGACCTGCATAAGCTCAAAGTGGAACTTCAAATTCTGGGTTAGAGCTGTTACAGATGGATGTTAATGGTCTGCATCATCTCTATGATGTATGTGGATGATGTTTGGAGGATTAAAACTCAAGTTGATTAAGCCAAACTATGAATTCGAAAGTTATGGCAGTTTTGCAAGCTTTGAAAACATGAAGTGCAATTCTGAGTTTTAGCTTTCCTTGTGTTGATCTTATGTTTCAAACATGTTATATATTGATTATAAGATATGTTAGACACCAAAATTCTTCATGGCTTTCACAAATTTTCAAAATTGCAAGAATTCTCAATTTTCACTATGTTTCTTGAATTTCAAGTAAGAAGAGAGAAAGCATGTCTTGGCATTACTTTGGTGTAGTTTGAATGGCAAGCAAGACATCTATTTATAGGCCATGAGTTCTGAAAATAATTGAGAAAGTTTGGTCATTGGTAAATTTGACTTGCCTTAGAGGGCAAGGAAGTCTTTTTTGCATTAAATGCAAAAGGAAGCTTCCTTCTTTTAACCATGGTTAATTTCCAACTTTGATCTTATCTATAATAATTACATCCAACTGATTTTTATCAGTTCTAATCTTATCTTTGCAAGGTGGCATGTGTTCTAGAAGAAGAAAATGCAAAATGACCTATATTCTTGAAGTTTTGAACTTGAAATCCATGGTTATGGAGCCTTATGTTTCAAAATCAAAAGGGTAGCTAGACTCCATGGATTTGAGAGTTCTTGGACATTTTAGAAATCTTGTTTCAAGGGCTACAACTTTCATGTTTTGATTTTTTTCCAATTCAAAGTGGAACTATGTGAAAAAATGCCATGAAGTTTGGAAAAAATAAGAAATTTCAACACTTGAAATTTTTTCTAAGTGTTGGAAATTTTGACTTTTTGTTGACTTTTCCAAATTCTTTGATTTTTTATGATCATGATGGATCATTTGAAGTATTTTGATGATGGAAAAAGTTTTGTTTTGAAAAAGTTGACCAAAAGTCAAAGTTTGACTTTTCTGTGCAGATGAAATTTCATCAGATGTTTCAGAAATTGACTAATGAAGTCTGTGAACTTCTGTGATGTTTTGAATCCAAAAATTAGGTCAACATGTTGTATCTAAGATATGAAGATCAATCTCTAATCAAAAAAGTTATTCATTGATCATAAAATCAGAGATTGCACATCCTCGATCAAAACCCTAATTGGTCGATCCTTGATAGATCATGAGGAAAATTGTATATCTGAGGATCAGAGGTTGATGATTTGATCAAGATAGATCAAATGAAGTGAGTAAAACTCAAACCCTAATTGGTTGCCTCTTGAATCAGATGAAAATTTGATGAAACCCTAATTTTGACCTGAGAATGCTACACCCGATTAATTCTGTTTTGAACTGTTAGTGATGCAATGATGCAAATGTAAGGTGGTATATTAGGTCAAAAATTGGGGTATGACAGGGTGCTAATCCCTTCCCCTCGTGTAATTAACTCCCTTACCTAGATTCTCTCAATTTCACGGTTATAGGACCGCGATTTCTCCCCCAGGTTTACTCGATGTTTCCCTTTCTCCCTCGTGAGATAAAAGACGTTCGATTGCGACTCTATTTGATACCTAGTTATCATGTCGGAGGTTCCGCCGGTGTTTTCAGCTGTCGACTCTGCTGGGGATCGTAGAGGCCTGTGCTGGTCCGATCCGGAGTTGATCCTAGCTTTCTTTTTCATGTCTATTGGGTGTTTATCTGCTTTATCGCTTTATCATCTTTTGTATGATTTGCATTGCATTCTATGTGGCATATTTACTGCTTTCATATATCCTATATCGAATTCTGTTGTCTTTGGTTTATCTCTTGATACGGGTGGGTGTTACTTGAGGTAAAGGCCAACTACCGACCGATGACACGTAGGCTAGATGGATGTCCATGTCGAATCCGCATCCGTGGTGCGTGTGAGGAGGCATGAAGTACGAGTCAGGCGAGATTCGATTGGCGGTGCTTTAGCCTACACCTGTTGTGTAGTCGGTACTCGATAAAGGATCGTCGACTCGACTATCATTAGGGATACCTGTTGAGTCTAGTATTACCACATGAGTTGGGCGGGATATCATTACTACAGTCTTGTTGGTATTGTTGGTGACTTATTCTGCCGGTGACTCATTATTGTGGTGACTTTGAACCTGTGACGTTCAGATCCAGTCCTATATGATATCTTGGTTGTGGGACAAGTTTCAGACTTTGTGATACTTATCTGAGAGTCCAGTACAACAGTGGTTCCGATATGCCGGATACATGATTCAAAAACATTGCATCCATGAAATTTTTTAACTTTTGCATATTTTAACATGCATATTTGTTATTTCCAGGATTTCTTACCTTTGAGTCTAGTTGTCGGGTTGTTTTGGAAGATGGATACTGAAAAGAAGAACAATCAGAGACGTCATCCGGTATACAAATTCTCCACTCCTGCTCTCGAGAATCTCCTCTTGATGGCCAATAAGTCTCCACCTGAGAATGTTCTCACATTTACTCGGGATTATGGAAGGATTCTGACATGGTTGAAAGCTCCTTTGTCCGATTATCAGAAGGATGGGCTCCAGGCCCTTTTCCAGTTCTATGACCGTGAGTTGAGGTGCTTTGTATTCCCGATTACTTGTTGATGCCTACATTGGAAGAGTATTCTAGTATCCTAGACATTCCTATCTTGCATCAGGTGCCTTTTCATGCCTCTATGGAGAGACCGATCGATGATCAGATTGCCAAGGCTCTTCATTTGCAAAAATCAGTGGTATCCGCCAATGTCGCAAGCAAGGGGGCCGTGAAAGGCTTTCATTTGGGCTTTCTTCTTCAGGAGGGTAATGCCAAATTTGTCAAGAAGGATTGGAAGGGCTTCAACGCCGTTTTAGCTTGCTGTATCTATGGGATGTGCTTATTCCCAAATGAGCCAAAATTTGTCGACATGAACGCCATTTCCATTTTTATCCAACGAAATCCAATTCCGACTTTGTTGGGAAATGTTTATCATTCCATCCAAGCCCGGAGCTTCAAAGGGAAAGATGGAGTTGTGAATTGCTGTGCGCCATTGTTATACCATTGGTTTCAGGGTTTTCTTCCCCGAAACAGTGCTTTTGTTGACACTCGACATACCATGAGGTGGATCCCAAGGTTGATGTGTCTCACATCTCACGACATCAATTGGAGTCGACGCGAGATGTCCAAGACTGAGAGCGAGAAGATTATTATCCGGTGCGGAGACTTTCCTAATGTCCCTCTCATAGGCATAAGAGGAGGTATCAATTATAATCCGACTCTTGCTGTGAGACAGTTGGGTTATGCTTTGGTTGGGCCCCCTGATGCGAGTTTCGTGCGAGAGACTCTATATTATGATGTGCCCGATGCTACCGGGATGATGACCAAAGCTATTCAAGCATGGAAAAGCATCCGTCTTGAAGGAGGACAATATTTTGGTAAGAAAGACCCTACGACTTATGCTTCTTACATCCAATGGATCAAAGACAAGAATAGTGATCGTCAGTGGCCTTCCATTACCGGAGCAGCGACTTTTTATCCTTCAGAGTCAATTCCAGATGTAGTTTCTAAAGGAGATTATGAGCGTGTACTTGCTCAGCATCGTCTTTTGCTTGAAGAAAAGGAGACATTAGCGGTGAATTGTCTTGTTGCAACTCAGACAAAGAACCAGTTGGCTCACGAGCTCAAGTATTTCAAAGGGGAAGCATCTGACTCGACCAAGAAGAGGTCCAGAGTTGAAGATTTCTCCATTCCTATGGAAGAGCACCGAAAGGTTGTTATCGGCTTGGAAAAGAAGTATAAGGCTCAAATCGAAGACTTGAAGAAGCAAATGTATAATCAGAAGTTGGTGTATGAGTCCCGTATTCAAGAGAGAGAAGCTCAATTGTCCCTTGCTGTTGGAGAATTGGAACGTCTCAAGATTCAATCGGGTGCACCAGAGGCAGAAGGATTTCCCATGTCTGATGCCTAGAGTTATGCTTTATTTGTCTTATGCGAAAATCACCATCAGGCCTGTTGATGGGATTACTCCTTTTCCATGATTTACAAAAATGATTGATCCAAATGCTTGTAATCTTCTTTGCTCCAATGATATTAAACTTCTCAGTATTCATTATCTCGTTAAATCCTAAAGCCCGAGTCAAGGTGTTAAGAGTCCTGGAAATGTTCAAATATGCCATTACATGCATAACATGCATATCATTCATATCTGTACATGCCATGCATAACAGGTTTTGTCCGGAGTTCTCATCCTCGGCTTCTGCCTTTATTTAGCAGAAAGATTGCAAACTTCCACCGTTACCCGACTCGGAGCAACGAGAAACGACAGATGGAACAACTTCAGGCAGACATGGCCGCGATGAAAGCACAGATGGAGGCGCAGATGACTCAATTCATGGAAGTCATCACCAACATGAATCAGGGTCAGCAAGAGCTGAGGGCTTTGGTTGAGAGGACTCGTTCAGAGGATGGTCGACGCAATCCGTTTGACGATGCTTCTGTTGGTCAACCCCGTGTTGAAATCAATAATGCTGATTTAAGTGTCAACGACCACCTTCGTGGTCCGGGGGTGCATCTCACCGGTCGGTTTCCTCTTCCACCACCTACTCCACCTCAAGGGCAGTTTTTCTTTGATGATGGGATGCAAGGGCATCGTATTCGGGGTCGTCCCTGTTCTCAGGGCGTAGATTTCGATCAGAATGATGAAGCTTATTCTATGAATGGCAGTGAAGTCGACCTCCCCGCAGACGACCACAGGTACCGTTTGCTTGAAGAGCGGTTGAAGGCTGTTGAGGGTCAGAAGCTGTCTGGGCTAGACTTATCTGATTTGGGATTAGCACCTCGAGTGAGGCTTCCTCCAAAGTTCAAAGTGCCAGTGTTTGACAAGTACAATGGGGCAACTTGTCCCAAAACTCATATCACTGCATATTTCCGCAAGATGGCGGTCTATACTGAAGATGAGAGGTTGTTGATGCACTTCTTCCAAGAGAGTCTGACCGGGGCATCTTTAGAATGGTATATGCATCTGGAACGAGGTCATATCAGGACATGGCGTGATCTTGTGAATGCTTTTCTCCAGCAATATCAGTTTAACATTGATATGGCCCCGAATCGTACGCAACTGCTGGGTTTGTCTCAAAAGTCGGGGCAAACATTCAAAGAGTATGCTCAGAAATGGAGAGAACTTGCTGCTAGAGTTCAACCACCTATGGTCGAGCGGGAAATGATCGATATGTTCACCAGTACTCTGTCCGGACATTACTATGTTGCATGCAGTACTTCTGCAAGCTTTGCTGAGATGGTCTGTTACGGTGAACGGATCGAGAGTGGGCTGAAGTCTGGTAAAATCCAACAGGTTGAAGGAAGTTCTCCCGGAACTAAGAAAGCATACAATGGTTATCCTAAGAAGGAAAAGGGAGAAGCCAGTGCTGTATATGGGGGAAGAAGCAAGGCCCAAGTCAATGCAGTGACCATATCCGCTTCTCAACCTCAAACTCAGCAAGTACCGCGTCAACAAAACCAGAGGCAACAAGAGAATCGTACTCCTAGGAGATTTGATGCTATTCCTATGAGTTACTCAGATTTGTTTGTCCGCTTGAATAACCTTAAGCTGGTTATTCCCAAGCCTGAATTTGCCCCCCCTCCTCTGGATAAACGGCCCAGAAACTATGATGCCAATGCTAGTTGTGAGTTTCATTCCGGGACCTTGGGGCACAGTATCGAAAACTGTTATGCATTCAAGTGCAAAGTGCAAGACCTCATTGATTCAAAAGCTATTGAATTAGAGGCTCGTCCACAAGTTGCTGGACCAAATGTCACACAGAACCCGATGCCGCGTCATGGGGTTGTCCAAGCCGTGATGGAAGATGAGAGGTTCCTTAATCTGGTCATGGATGTTGACTTGGTGAAAACACCTTTGCCTTTTGTCAAGAAGTATTTGATTGAAAGAGGTGTCTTTCCGGGTTGTGAAGCTGCTTGTGATAGGTGTGAACATTGCTATAATGGTTGTGCAAACTTGAAAGCTGGTATTCAGTGCTTGATTGACGATGGTCAACTGCAGTTTGATCAGATCCGAAAGGATGAAAAGATTGAGATGCGGGTTGTATCTGTGATTACCATTCCTTATACTCCAATTGTGATATCTGCACCAAAAAAGTCTATTCCCCTAGCAATTACCAAGCCTGGTCCTTTGCCATATGAAAGTGATAAAGCTATGCCATGGCATTACGGATCTGACGTTTATTACCATGGAGTGAAACAAGAATATGTCTCTTCCCCAACTGAGAAGGGTGATGTGTTAGATGTTGCCAATGCTGATAATATTGTTGGAAGTAGTGGTATCATCCGAAGCGGGCGAATTTTCTCTGATCCAGCAATACAGCTCAAGGCGGATGCTGTTGCCAAAGCTAGAGGCAAGCAGCCTATGAAACAACCAGACTTGCAAAGTGCCAATCCTGATCTAGAGAAGGATATAAAAGAGATTATGAAGTTTATCCGCAAGAGTGACTTCCGTGTGATTGATCAGCTTGCTCAGACACCCGCGAAAATTTCTATTCTCTCTTTGCTTCGAGATTCTAAAGTGCACCGCAATGCCTTGATGAAGCTGTTGAGCACCGCTTTCGTGCCATAAGAGATCTCGGTTGGACAGTTTGAGAATGTATGTGTAAGCATATCGGCCAACAATGGATTGGGTTTTACTGATTGTGATCTTCCTCCGGAAGGTCGAAACCATAACAGGGCTTTGCATATCTCCATGGAATGCCAGGGCACCACTTTGTCCCGAGTATTGGTTGATACTGGTTCCTCGCTGAATGTGATCCCCAAATCCGCGTTGATGAAGATTGACTATGGTGGTCTCGAACTCCTCCCTAGTGATCTGATTGTGAAAGCATTTGATGGTTCTAGGCGATCTGTTTTTGGAGAAGTGGATCTCCCCATCAAAATCGGCCCTCAGCGTTTTGTTACCACATTCTTTGTCATGGACATTCAACCTGCCTACTGTTGCCTCTTGGGCCGTCCATGGATCCATAAAGCTGGAGCGGTCACATCAACTCTTCACCAGAAGCTGAAGTACCCCGTTGAAGGGAAAACCATCACAGTCTGTGCTGAAGAAGAATATATTGTGAGCCATCTTGCGTCCTTCCGCTATGTCGAAGTCGACGACGAGATTCATGAGACCCCGTTTCAAGGCTTCGAGACGGTGCACATGCTGAAGACCCCTCAACAGGAGGAGGTTAAGAGAGACAAACCCGAATCTTCCATGGCATCTTTGAAAGATGCAAAAGGCGTAGTCGAGGCCGTCGCCACGAAGGTTGGGGCCGTGTGGTGGAGGTAGCACCTAAGTTCAACAAGTTTGGGTTGGGTTTGACCACATTACACTTGAGACTACAGCGCCTAACTTGGCTACTCCCGTGAGGTTCTCTAGTACTGGCATCAGTTCCGGGCAAGCAAACGCCGTGGATGACTCCGATAATGAGTTCGATATTGACAAGTGGATCCGTCCCGGTGTCACGGCATGGAGCTCAACAAGCTGGACCTCGGAAGGCTGCGTCCATCACGATGGTCAAAGAGTAATTTTCTTTTGTTTTATTATCATGCAATAATTCACGTATTACGCCCAAGGCACGGTGAATCATATGTAGGGCTACCTTGTTTGCATATGCAACATTTTTATCATGAAATAAAGAACGTCTTTTTCATTCAAATGTTTTGTTCCTTTTCCTTCAATTTTACATCACGATTTTAAAACGCAAAATGACAATGCTTTATTTTTCTTTTATCATCTAAAAAAAAACTAAAATAGGCATTAAAATCAATCATGCAGATATAATCCCACACTCCTAATGGATCCCTTTGATAACAACTCTGCTATCACTCTTTATGACTTCGATAATCCGATCAACCAAGCCGAAGAAGAAGGTGAGGAAGATTGTGGACTCCCTAAAGAGATAGCAAGAATGATAGAGCAAGAGGAAAAGGTTATCCAACCGCATCAGGAAGAGATTGAGAAAGTGAATCTGGGCAACGCTGATGTGATCAGAGAGGTTAAAATTGGGGTCGCTTTAGAAGACAGCGTGAAACAGAGATTGGTTGAACTACTCCAAGAGTATTCTGATATCTTCGCCTGGTCTTATGAAGACATGCCTGGGTTGGATACCGATATTATGGTGCACAAGTTGCCTTTGAAAGAGGAATGTCCTCCGGTTAAGCAGAAACTTCGAAGGACTCATCCTGTTATGTCTAAGAAGATCAAAGAGGAAGTCCAGAAACAGCTTGATGCGGGCTTTTTGAAAGTCATTTCTTATCCCCCATGGGTTGCCAACATTGTTCCTGTGCCCAAGAAAGACGACAAGGTTAGAATGTGTGTGAATTATAGGGATCTGAATAGAGCAAGTCCGAAGGATGACTTTCCTCTTCCCCATATTGACATATTGGTGGATAATACAGCTCATGCAAAAGTGTTTTCGTTCATGGATGGATTTTCCGGGTATAATCAGATCAAGATGGCACCAGAAGACATGGCTAAAACGACTTTCATTACCCCATGGGGAACTTTCTGTTACAAGGTGATGCCTTTCGGATTGAAAAATGTTGGGGCAACTTACCAGCGTGCGATGGTGACTCTTTTTCATGATATGATCCACAAAGAGATTGAAGTATATGTCGACGACATGATTTCTAAATCTCAGGATGAAGAAGAACATCTGGTACACTTACAGAAGTTGTTTGATAGTTTGAGGAAATTCAGACTAAGGCTGAATCCGAACAAGTGCACGTTTGGTGTGCGATCTGGCAAGCTGTTAGGCTTTGTCCTAAGTGAAAGGGGCATCGAGGTTGATCCTGCTAAAGTAAAAGCGATTCAAGAAATGCCTGAACCAAGAACTGAAAAAGAGGTCCGTGGCTTTCTAGGGAGGTTAAACTACATCTCTAGATTCATCTCTCACATGACTGCCACATGCGAACCTATCTTCGAGTTGCTTAAAAGGTCGAGATGGTCGGGTGGAATGACGATTGTCAAGTCGCATTCGATAAGATAAAAGAGTATCTGCAGGAACCTCCGATTCTTATGCCTCCCGTGGAGGGCAGGTCGTTGATCATGTATTTGACAGTGCTCGAAAGTTCGATGGGGTGCGTGTTGGGTCAACATGACGAGTCTGGTCGAAAAGAGCATCCAATATACTACCTAAGCAAAAGTTTACCATTGTGAAACAAAATACTCCTTTCGAGAAAACTTGTTGTGCTTTAACATGTCTTTCGGCGGCTAAGGCAGTATATGTTGACCCACACAACCTTGTTGATATCCAAGATGGATCCGATCAAGTACATATTTGAGAAGCCCGCCTTGACAGGCCGGATCGCCAGGTGGCAAATGATTTTGACAGAGTATGACATCCAGTATACTACTCAGAAGGCAATCAAGAGTAGTGTGTTGGCAGACTATGTTGCCCATCAGCCGGTGGACGATTATCAGTCGATGAGGTTTGAGTTTCCTGATGAGGATATAATGTACATTGAGTTGTAACATCCAGTCGGATGAGGGACCCGAACCAGGATCCAAGTGGTCTTTGGTCTTTAATGGAGCCTCAATGCATTAGGCAATGGCGTTGGTGCGATAATCACTACTCGGACGGTCATCATATCCCGTTCACAACTCGAATTTGCTTTGATTGTACCAATAACATGGCTGAATATAAGGCTTGTATCTTTGGTATCGAAGCGGCAATTGATTTGAGAATCAAGCATCGAAAGTGTATGGAGACTACGCACTTGTGATTTGCGGATTAGGAGATTGGGAGATTCGCCACCCAATCGATTCCCTAGAGAGCATGTGATGAAGTTGATTCCTTACTTGAAATCACTTTTGACCACATCTCACGGGAAGAAACAACCTAGTTGATGCTTTGGCCACTCTAGCGTCCATGTTTAAAGTCAAATGGGCTAATGGCGCCGATAACCATTCGGAGGTGAATGAGCCAGCCTTTTGTTTGAGATCGAGCGGAGAGAAAGATGGTAATCCTTGGTTCTACGATGTCAAGCGATATCTTGAGACTCAAGTATCCGAGGAAGCTTCCGTGACGGATAAAGTTCTTGAGAAGATTCTCGGTGAAGTTCTTCCTCAACCACGGTGTGCTATCCGTAGACTTCATGACGATTGCTCGGATTTGTTGGTAAAGATGAAGCTGCCAAGATCATCCAAGAAATGCATGAGGGCTCATTCGGAACTCATTCCAGTGGACATGCCATGGCTAAAAAGATCTTGTGAGCTGGATATTACTGGTCAACCATGGAAGTTGATTGTTTTAATCATGCCCGGGTATGTTACAAATGCCAAGTTTATGCCGATAAGGTGCACGTGCCACCGTCGCCTTTGAATGTCTTGACCTCTCCTTGGCCATTTGCCATGTGGGGCATTGATATGATCGGAAAGATTGAACCGACAGTGTCTAACGGACATCGCTTCATTCTGGTCGCTATAGATTACTTCACCAAGTGGGTTGAAGCAACATCCTATGCAAGCGTCACCAAACAGGTGGTCGCTCGTTTTATCAAGCACAACATCATCTGCCGTTACGGGATTCCCGACAAGATTATCACAGATAATGGATCGAATCTTAACAACAAGATGATGAAGGAGCTTTGCGAGTCCTTCAAGATCAAGCACCACAATTCGTCCCCGTATCGCCCGAAGATGAACGGAGCTGTTGAGGCGGCGAATAAGAACATTAAGAAGATTGTGTAGAAGATGGTAGTAACCTATCGGGATTGGCATGAGATGTTGCCTTTCGCTTTGCATGGTTACAGGATTACCATTCGTACTTCAACAGGGGCAACCCCGTTTTCTCTTGTTTATGGCATGGAAGCCGTGCTTCTAATCGAAGTTCAAATCCCTTCGTTAAGAATCATGAAAGACGCCGAGCTTGATGAAGACGAGTGGGTACAGAACCGCTTAGATCAGCTATGCCTCATCGATGAAAAGCGGCTGGCAGCTGTCGGCCATGGGCAGACTTACCAACAAAGAATGAAAAGAGCATTTGACAAAAGGGTTCGACCTCAGAATTACCAAACTGGTAATCTTGTGCTAAAGAGGATAATCCTTCCCCAAGGAGACCCGCGGGGCAAGTGGACACCGAACTACGAAGGGCCGTTCGTTGTGAAGAAAGTCTTTTCGGGTGGCGCCATGATGCTCGCAACAATGGACGGAGAAGACTTCCCATTACCCGTGACCGCGGACGTAGTCAAGAGATACTATGCATAGACATGCTTAAGAGATATGTGGTCGCATTTTGTGAAAACATCTCGAGCCACTCCGAAGGCGTTGATCGAGCCAATCACCTTTTAGGAAGCGAAGTGATGAGATAGTTGGAGTTATAAGGTGATGCGAGGTTGAAACCCAATGAGGATTCATTGTCGCATTGCCATGCGTTTTAGTTTTCCTCTTATTTTGCTTTTGCAATTGCCTCATTTCAGGAGTTGCTTCCCACTGTACTTGCCTATTTACAGGCACACTTTCAATTAATAAAATGAGTTTTTGCTTGTCAATTAATTTCTTGCATTTACCGATTTGTTTGCAAAAGACGTTCAAAGTTTTGTGGTAAAATTTTGCATATATAAACATTGTTGGTTTTACCATGATCAGAAACTTTTGAATAATTGCTTTAAGGCCTGAGTGATCTGGATGGCAGAAGCACTTGTCATACTATGCCAGGGTCACCCCGCTAACTCTATGTTGCAGGATGTTCGGTTGCGTTGATGTGGAGATGATTTAGGATTTTCCATGACATTTTCCCCAGCTTTATCCCCCATCGGAGTCTCTTCTCTTTCCCAGCATTGCCGCCATCTGCGATCCCGGCATGGGTCCATCATATCCTTCGGTGGTCCCCAACGGTGTTCGCTAGAGTTTCAGTGTGCTACTCCGCTTATCCCTATGAGGCGTTTACGAAACCTCGATTTCGGAATGGTTATCCCCAGTGGGTTCGCCTCCCACAGTATTCCCGATATGAAAGCCAATGTATATTGATTTCTCCCCAGTAGAGTCGATGTATGTTCCCCGATTTTCACAGGTGCGAAGGGCGTTTGTCGCTCGACCCTCGGTTCCCCAGTGATCGGCATACCTAGCTAGAGTTGTAGTGGGTAACGGTGGAAGATCTTCTCCAGGTGCCTCCTTTATTCTCCAGCGGATCTCTGTCTAATCGACAAGTTTCCCGTAGCATCATCTCCTCAACAGGCTCATCAAGCAGGGTTCAATTTGCTCTGAGTGATTTTCGGGCATTCTTAAATACTCTGATCCCCGGCTGAGTTCCTATTTCATTCATTCTATATATTTGTTGCAAACATGCATCATTACATCAGCATTATTCCCTAGGAGAGTCATTCATCTCATAAGATTATAAGCCAGAAATGCAATTTTCATCCCAGCGATGTCGTGTTTCTCTTGGAATCCGTTGTGTCCCGGTTTCTTCCGGCGCAATATGTCCATCTTCTTCTGATTAGTGTTGAAACTGCTGCAGCTCTTACCCTGGTGCGACACGTTTTCAGCTTCAAAAGCAAGCCCTACACTTGTTTTCCCCCTCAGAGTACAGCGTTCTGAGTCAGTAAAGCCTAATCGGCACCTCTAGTCTTTGCATCACAGACCCGCCCAATCTGTCGGCGTGAGTGCGGTTAGTCTACTTGGTGTATCTAGTATTTATTTCCACTAGCATGCCAGTTCTCCCCTGGCATTGTGGGTCTTTTGAGAACAAGAGTACTCTTGTTTTTCTCCTTTGTAAAGTCTAATCGGCGTTTTCCGGTCTTTGCATCACAAATCCCTCAATCAGTCGGCGTATTGTGGTTAGCCTGGTTTGTGTATCTAGTCTTTATACCTTGCATGTCGGTTCTCCCGACATTGCGGATTGAATTGGTGAGGCCAATTCTCCTTGTCGAGAATACACACCTTTGGGTTTCGCGAATTCAACATTTATTCATATCCTTCTCGTTGTGACCCGTTAAGCTCTGGCGCAACATATCTTTTCCTCAGTGGGTTTCGGAATTGGGCGTAAATTTTCGAGTCCATTTTGGTATTCAATCACCTCATACCTTGTCACCGGAAGGATGCCAACCTCGCTCTCAAGCTTGAGGATGATTGAATAGGGCAGTTGTTGTACCGCAAAATTTACCCTCTTCTTTCTTGCATTGTTTTCGAGCTTATAATTCCATTTCATAAAAATACATGTAGTAGTATGCATAGCATTCATCATAAGTATCGGGCTCGGTATTCGAATGGCACCCAAAAGGCTCATTTCTCAATAAAGTGGATTCGAGTTTGGTAGCATCTTGGGCACTCGGAGGCATATCTCTTATTCCTTGGGTATTTCATTGATCTTCGACTGGCACTTTCCTTTCATTATTATCCACGACTTTCGTTTGGAAGCCGAGCGGTTTTGAGGAAGGCTCTCGAAGGTCATTTTCCGGCATATTAAGTGATTTTGGTGCTGAACCGTGTATGTTGGCTCATCGAAAAGGCTTTATCTCCTAGATGGGCTTCGAATTGGCGGGACCAATTTCTAAAATTTCGTGTCAAGGTCCCTACAACTTCCATTTGCAACTCGGGAGCTGATTCTTTATCGATCGACGAATGTTATTCTTTGAGTTTGATTTTGAGCTGAACCGAGCAATTTTTATCTGATACGCGAAGTTCGAAAAATCATACCTCGCTCGATTTTCATTGAAACGGGACGGGACCGGTGCCAAAAGTTCACAAATCTTGTTAGCTTCGAATGTCCCAGAGTACACATGTGCAAATTTCGGTCAGAAGATCCTCGTCTGAGGCATTGTCCCCACAGGCCTTGACGAAATTCGCATGTGTCGATGGTCCGATCTTGAAGCTTCAAAAATTTCTATTTTCTTGACCGTTCGTCGGATCAATTCGGGATTTTGATTCACGCAAGCAAAATTGCATTCCTGACGCTTTTTCGTTTACATTCCGACTCCTAATTCCGCACGGATTTGGCTGTTTTGGACTAATTACGAAAATTATTCGGATAATCATAATTAGCTTGTTGATTAAGGATCCAAAGCTATAAATAGATTTTCCTCTTCACAAATCACAACAACACAATCATTTGTTTAACTTTCCACTACCACAAACACCCCAATCCTCTCAAACTCAAAAGCACAAAAACTCAAAAGTTTAAACTCAACTTTCCTCAAGCAACCACATGAGGCCATAGGACCTCCGTACCACCGACTTCTTTCACGAGGCTAAGCGCGACCCGCGCTAAGCGCGACCTCGATTCTTGTTTTTCTCCATCGACTCCTTCTACTTCAATCTAGAGCATCCTCTCCTCCTTCATGCACATTTGACATGGAAAGAATGGTTTAATCTCGATTTTTCTCCTCAAGTTCAAGATCCAAGGATTTCTCTTCTTCTTCCCCAATTCTCCATTGAAATTCAAGCTTTTCTTCAAGGGTTTAAGCCTAATTCTGAAGGCTATCCACTTTTCCTCATTGATTTGGTATTTTCTTAGAAGAGCACAAGGAATTCCTCTTCAATTTGACTCAAACTTCAAGTGCAAGTAAGTGTTAGGTTCAAATAAGCACTTATTTTAAGCAGTTTCTGATTTTTAGCTTTTCTTGAAATTGAATACTGAAATCACATGCAAATTCGATGTAGATTCTGATTTTAGGATTTGTGTTCTTGAATTCCTTGATTTGAATTAATTTTTGCCGCCTTATTTGTGTCGGAGTTTGGATTTTGGTTCATAGCATGCGTATACACTTGTGCGTTTGTTTTCTCTTTGTTTATAAGACATAAACTCATACATGTTGCACCATCTATCGCATGTTCATGCATTGGTGAGTACTTAGCTTGATCAATTTCATTGATTCATGGTGATTTGAAACATAACTTGCACTCAACATGTAGATATCCAAGCATTTAGTGCATTGTGCATAAACTTGTTGCATGTGCACTCCAAGTGTTTGTGCCAATGCTTGACTTAGATTCTGTGGAAGAAAACCTCAAAATGGCATGGCTAGCTTGCATCATTTCATAAATGAACATTGGAATTATCATTTTGATTTGCATTCTTTGCATGTTCATGCATTCAATTTCATAAATGAACATTGGAATTATCATTTTGATTTGCATTCCTCGCATGTTCATTCATTACTTTGATATGAGTATTGGTTTTATCAATTCGATTCGCATTCCTTGCATGTTCATTCATTACTTTGCTATGAACATTGGTTTTATCGATTCGATTTGCATTCCTCGCATGTTCATTCATTACTTTGATATGAGCATTGGTTTTATCGATTCGATTTGCATTCCTTGCATGTTCATTCATTACCTTGCTATGAACATTGGTTTTATCGGTCGATTCGTATTCCTTGCATGTTCATGCATTACCGTGTATATGAACATTGGTTTTATCGCTCGATTCGCATTCCTTGCATGCTCATGCATTACTTTGCTATGAACAATGGCTTTCTCGATTCGATTTGCATCCCTCACGTTCATGCATCTTCATATGTATATGAACATTGGTTTTATCGGTCGATTTGCATTCCATGCCGTTCATTTAGCTCTCATTCATTCTTTGGATTTTTTCACGCGATACGGATCGGTATTGCATGAAAACATCATAAATGGTGGTTCGGATCAAAATCGATTTTTCGCGAGGTTGCGGTCGCGCTTAGCGGTCGAAGCGCTAAGCGTAAATGTTTGACTTTTGTGTTGCAGGTCGCGCTTAGCGCGGTATGTCGCGCTTAGCGCGGTCCTCTGGTTTACTTTTTCTGATTTTTTCAATTCTGATGATGAACAGTAGTCACCCTAGCTATGCTTGACTACTATTTGCACTCCATTCTATGCAGGGATACACGACGCATGCATATGCGGCTCGTTTCTTCGATATTCGCACACTTTTCCATTATTTGCTTTTTGGGTCTAATTCCCTTCTTGCAGGTTTTGGTTGAGTTTGTACACCCACGTGTACACCATTCCTATCCTGTTTTGCTTGCCTTACCCCGTTCTTGCAGGCATTGTCGCTTTAGATGCGTACCGACACGTATTCTGCTGGTTTCGATGCTTTGAGCGATTCTCACCGGTTTACTTTTGTTGCATGGTAGCGTCACTTGAAGTATTCGGAGTATTTCATTAGCTCGCGTTGCTCTTCGGATTCTATATTCGTTCGGTAGTTTCTACACCGTTTATTGCATTCTCTTACAACTTTCCTAAATATCATGAGAAGTAGGGCTTTACAGCTTTCTTTTGCCATGAGAAGTAGGAATAGAGATGCATGATGGGGCTTCCGTAGTTGGAGCATGTTCAGGAACCCTTCTGGTTTATTTAAAGACCCGTTTAGGGCAATTCTACTTGTGATTTGTGCATATTTGTCCGTTTGTCTATTTTTTCCAGGAGCTTGGTTAGGATTGGTTCTTTAGCCTAGACATTAGGATCCCCATCCTTTGCATGTCAACATAGGTAGAGATTCCCTTGCATCCTAAACCATAGGTCCGACCTTCTTTTTTTTTGCTAGTTTCTTTTGCATGTTACATTGTGTATAAAACTAAAACTTGCTTTTCTTTTTTTTTCCTTTGAAAGCAAAACACTTAATAATGGTTTAAATTCCTTTCTCAAAGTAAAACAACCAACCAACACCAACTCTTTTCGCCTTTCTGCGCTTTACGCATTTGTGTTCAAAACCTTTTCACAAGTAAAAACACAAAACACACCAAAACAAGTGAGCGAACTACGGCTCGACTTTCCATTGCAGCGGAATACGTAGGCATCTTGTCACGGGGCTCGATCGAGCGAACTTTGTAAATACTTCCTTCTTTTAACCGTGGGTTTCTTATTTTCTCTTTTCTTTTGAATGCATGATTAGTGATTAAGCATAAATATAACACACCCTTTAGCTAGAAATAGAAAGTGGATACCGTAGAGTACTACGGGCGTGTGGGGTGCTAATCCCTTCCCCTCTCGTAACTAACTCCCTTACCTAGATTCTCTCGATTTCACGGTTATAGGACCGCGATTTCTCCCCCAAGTTTACTCGATGTTTCCCTTTCTCCCTCGTGAGATAAAAGACGTTCGATGGCGACTCTATTTGATACCTAGTTATCATGTCGGAGGTTCTGCCGGGGTTTTCAATTGTGCCTGGATCTAGTTTGATGAGGGTTCAAATTGTCAAATTTTATCTAAAAGGGAGAAATAGTATCACTGAAAGTGAGACATAAGAAAATGATGCGGGGAGAGTGAAGCAATGTCTAAGTCACAAGTCATGTCACACAATAATGCATATCAAATTAATTATGACTTGTGATCTAAGTTTTGAACACAATTGTGACCTGTGTTCTGAGTTACCTGGGAAAATTTCAAGATATCTCTTAAGGTTCCTCTTATACCCCTTAAGAAGTAACTTATTTCCCATGGCCCTTTTTTACCACCGGCTGTGACAACAAATGGCTCTAGTCTTAAGAGGGAATGGGAGCTATATGCTTCCTCATGTACTACTGGACCTTCCTTCCCTTTAACTTGTTGGATCAATGGAGGAAATCAAAAACACGAGAAGATGTCGAAATTGGATGTTGAGACATTGTCTTCAACTGACAGACCAGTAGTGCAAAAATTAAAACACTGATGTAGATTCCAATTGAAGTTTGCTCCTCGCTCTCAAGACATGAAGTATTGAAGACTCTTTTAATTGTAAATTGTTAATTGTAAATGATTGCTTCTACTTTAAACTACTTGTAATTGTATGTATTTGTTTTAGTTAAAATTTTCCAAAAGGAAAAATTGTAAGTTCCTGATTTGAATGGATTGGCTTAATTTTAATAAAACAAATAATAGCAGCAACAATGTTTTGTACAATAGGATTTCTAACTTATAAGCCTATTTAGAAACGCCTTAACATGCTTTGTTTAAGGTTTTCAACAAATGGAACAACATGTCAAATGAGATGTTGAGACATTAGACATCAGGCCATCACGCTATAGAAACTGTTAAATTTGTTACAGTTCTATTTTAATTACTGCAGAATATTCTGGGAATATTATGCATCATATGTGGCGTGATTTTTAAGGCATATGTGGAGGTCCAAGAGCTAAGAAGAAAGATCAACAAGGACCTTGATTGTAGCAGAAGTTATCTGCGTATTTGTTTCTGCAAAAGTTTGTTACTGCAGAAGTTTGTTACAATTTCAAGCTGTTATTTTGAAGGCCTAAATCCAGTTGGGTAATTGGTTATAAATAAGCAGTTTTAACCTAGTTTTAGTAAGCTAGCCGGTTTTAGAAAGATGTAGTCTTTAGGGTTAGCCATGTAGGTGAACCACCCGGATTGTGGGATGGTCATTGATTTGTACCTCGAAGCCTATAGGCAAAATGGTTATTTTACTCACTCAGAAGTTGTGAAGAAATGAGTATAATTGTGTCCTTGGAAGAAGCTGTGAAGCAATTCTAAGTTTGTTTGAGTAACTAGTTTGACTTTTTTGTGTTTGAGTGATGTTCTCCAAACTGGTTTTGTATTTGAGGAGCCAAGTTGTTGATGCGATTATGCGGGATGTCGACTACTAGACATCAACGAGGTGATTGAAGTGAGGAGGTTCTCTTATCTAAGTGAATTATCTTAGGTAGAAGGGACATTGGGTAGTGATTAAGTGAAGAGTGTAAACATGAAGGTTTAACTACGAATTAGGACTCTTGATAATGAACTTCCTTCACGGCTTGGTATGCCCGCAAATGTAGGTTGGTTAGAATGGGCCGAGTGTACAATTCGTGTGCTTTTATTGTTTTACGCACTATTATTTTTATGCCTACCTTATGCATTTTATAATGTCAGATCAGATGCTAAGACATCCTAAGTCTACATATCACCAAAATTTCATATATATATATAGACACACACACACACACACACACACATACTAGATGCATTAATTGTTCAATGAATCTAAAAAGTAAATTGTTAGGGAGAGAATGTAGTATATGAATAACTCAAAACCAAGGTGTAATCAAGTGTTTCCCAATTCTTAATAATCATACATAACTCCAAAGGTTTTCAAAACGTTTGTCTTTCTAAGGTTTCATTGAGAATAACCAAAACTCTATGTTATGCATTTAAACCATTGCTCTCCCTTGTTGTTGTAAGCTATAAGATTGTCACACCTGCTAGCATATAAAGTCCAAAATCACACTCCAATTATACATGGATCCATGGACCGAACTGAAAGAACTTGAAACATGCAAAATAAGAAACTGTCAAAAAAGTTTGAAAATCCAAAATTACTATTCACCGTACGGACATTACTATTCACCGTACAAACAACATTATTCATTCATACAGACATTTATATTCATCCGTACGGGCAACACTATTCACCGACCGATTTTTCCCCGATTTCTATTTTTCGACTTTGCTTCCGACTTTCTAAAACTTTCGATTTCTGCGGTATATGCAATCTCCAAAAAAGTTCATTCTAAATCAATTTTTTGAGTCCGAATCACCATTCTTGTATTATATCACATTAAAGGGAGGAAAAGAAGTTGGAATTTAAGGTAAAATGCACTGATTTCATCCCTCTTTGCTTGCATTAATCTTGTTCCACGGTGAAAAAATGTACATTACGATCAGTTGCATCTCAGTTCATCTTTTCATGTTTCGAGATGTGTATCTTTGGATTTTCTGTTAATGTGAGTTTTAAAACCGTTTTCTACTTTGATTTGTATTAGATAGGGTGCACCCAAATTTTGTTTTCAAAGATATTGTAAGTAATTGTGTAAAATTGGATGAAGTGAAGGATGTTGTTAAATCGGATGAGGTGAAGGGTGATGTTAAACCAAGTGCTAGATCGGTTGTTGTCGAAATAAATGTTGGTCAATATTTTATTGCTCGTTAACATATGCATAATGGGTCCACATGGAGGCTAAGAAATTGGGGTTTGGAATTGTAATCGGAAGGTCGACAATTGTTCAAATAGAAGGGAAGATACACTTTGCCAACTTTGAACTAAAGACATATAAAGATTTAAAGGTTATGTGGAATACTTTTCATTTTTATGCATCAAAGAGTCTGATTGAAGTGAATGCGAAGATTGCAAGATCTGTTGAAGATATTATCAATATGTTACAACGTTCACAACTACTTGTTTATAACAATATGTAATATTAAATTTATGTCAACGACTATGTAGATAATGTTGAGTGTTTTAATTTAATCTTAAGTTATTGTGGTTTTTATATCTAGCTCATAGTGTCTCTGTTTCTATTTTAAAGTATTAGTGTCATTTTCGGATATGCATCTCTGAAATATACAAGATACACATTCGGAGATGCAACTCCTCACTCTCAACCAACAACTTTAACACTTATCTCTTTGTACAAATGTATTTCAACCATTTACCATTTCTCTTGATCACATCATCTTCCTCATCATCTGTTTGCATTTGTGTTTGGCTTCGTAGTTCACAGTAGCTGTGTAGGACTTTCTGATAGTCTTATTGGTTTATACTAAAGTTAAAGTGTTGTGCTTTCTGCTTTAGCTATTTGATGTTCTATTCCTTCGGTTCTTCACATTTAAAGAGGATGATGTTTTGTATATAGTGTTGAAAGAGAGTGATAGATCATGTGCCTTTTCTCAAAGTTTCAGGACCATTCTCCACTCAAAACCCGGTGGTAGAATTGTGTCTTTCACAAATACTAACATGTCAAATACACAGCAAAATTAAAAAAAACTACCAATGTTATCAAAAAAGTATAGTAGTATTAATGACTATCTAAATAAGCTGCAATCATTTCGTGTAAAAGAAAAAGAAGAAACTGCAATGATAAAAATGATCATAACTATGATAATGAATCACGAGTTTCAGTCTTTCTATCCTTAATTTGATTATTCTTCCACATGGCTATGCAAAAATGAGAAGGAAGAACATTGAATTGGCAAGAATCACGGAATAAAGGCTATAAATCCAGATCCCCCAACAAATAAAAAGCCACAGATAATGATAAAATGGAATAATGCGATACACCAAAATCAATTTCATTGGTCACACCAAATAACTGTACAAACTTGGAGGAAAAGTAATATAATCGAAAATAGAAAAATCATGGCAAGCTTTTAGCCGTCAAACGTGCTTTAATATATTACCACTAAGAAGTGCTTATTTGGTCGGTTTGGAATCCCACATGATAAGTCTATTTGAATTGGTGGCTAAATGGACAATAGAGAGTTTTGGCCATTAGAAAAATCTTGGAGGGGCCAAGGAGTTTGAGTAAGAGGGTAGAGCAAGGAACAAAATGTGAGTTAAAATAAACAGAAAGGTTGAAAATGACATGTTGGCTAAGGTTGTCAATGAAAACAAACAGCCATTGGTTGCATTGCATTGTATTGCACATGGGTACAAATTGTAATTACACTCCCATGACACAAGGGATTCCTTTGTTTTTTGTTTTACTTTATGTTCACAGTTCTTTCTAATTGCTGCCAATGATTATAGCCACTAAGCCCCTAGGAATGTGACCTTTATCAACATTATCATTATAATTAGAATTATAGGATGCACTGCAAAAAATGAACAGAATTTTAGGATTGCATTTTTGAAATACTTATTAATTTATTGGAGTTTGTAAGTAGTCTAACTTTTTAAATAGATATATTTGTTAAAAAATAATGAGAAATGTGATTCAAAACATATAGATAAAAATGTAGATTGGGGTATGTTATTCATGTTTGTTTAAATATTTTGTCTTAACATATATCATCGTGTTGTAGACGTCTCATGGTACGATCGTTAAAATCTGATAACATATTAGAATTAGAGTGTTGTCTAACTCATCTTTATAAAATCAGCTTCTAAGGTAAGGGGTGTCACTCTATATAAACTATTTTTAAATTATATCTTTAATCAACATGAGACTATGATTAAACAAGTGAATGACACTTTGACTATCACAATAAAGATAGTGAAAACCAGAACGGACCAAATGGTTGGACCAGTTGAACTCGAAAACCAAGTCTGTCACAAAAACCAGACCAGATACCAGATCAAACCGGCTAAATCGAAAGTCCAAACAAATTTGGAGATCAAAGTGGTTTTGCATGATATCATGATCTGTTGCAACGACAAAGTGGCGGACCTCCGATTTTCCACAGGTTGTGAGTGTGAGTGAAGCCAAACGTCACCAACCACAAAAACTTACAGGAGGAAAGCTGCATGACATATGAAGAGAAAAATTCCTTGACGCGAAGATTTAAAAATCTCAGTGAAGAGAAGGATAACTTGAAAAAGAAATTTGTGTCATGTTCCATGAGACATTAGTTCAATTATATAAGAAAACAAAGAAAATGAGGGAAAACTACAAAGATATCATGCATAGGTGTTTCCTGATGATATTGTTTGAAATCCACCAAAATCTATGGACAATTTCTATCAATCTTGACGAACAAGATTGTCATCACCACATAATGACAATGAAAAGAAAAGAAAATTAAAGAAAAAAAGAGATTAGGGTTTACGGAGTTTTCTCTATCCATAAAGCGTGGAAAATCTTTATTCACTTGCAACTGCAAATTCTGTGAATACAAGTTATTATATTAAAATAGGAATTACTCCATCTATTTATAATGAGCTTGCTTTATCCCTAAGAAAAAAATCCCAAAACTAGAAAAACCCAAAATACCTATTTTAGACCTAAGCCGAAATCCTGTGTGAAACCATCTACTTCGACACTTCGACATACACAATACAACTCGACACAATCTTTAGATATGACATACACTAGGTGTTTTGACACTTCCTTGTTTATGTTAAGCAAGCTGCTTCGACACAAGGAATTACACTTTTAACACACTAACTAATTCATTGTGTCTAAGTTATCTACATTCATCATAGCTCGTAGTCTTCTGAACACTTTGACATGCACACCCTTTGTCATGATGTCTACAATATGATTCTGAATTCTATAGTGTTCCAAGTTCATCTTCCCATATGCTACCTTATCTCGAAGATAATGGAACCTCATTTCGCTGTGATTGCTTCGACCATGTACTATCAGGTTCTTCGTTAGGTTGATAGCTAGCATGGTGTATATCTTCATGGTAATTGCTTCATGATATTTCCTCGTTATCTCTTTGACCACATTTACCATCCATGTTGCTTGACATGCACAAAGAGAAACAACTATGTATTCTATTTCACACGATAATAATGCCACCACTAGTTTTTTTTCCCGAACTCTAAGCAACTAACTTGCATTATTTTCCTTTATCAGCCGCAGGAAATAAAATGCCATAGTCAAGAGTTCCTTTCAGATACCTCAGTATCCTCTTCGTCGCTACTAGGTGTGATACCTTTGACTTATGCATGAATCTACTTACCATACCTACACTGTATGTTAATTAAGTCAGGCCTTGTGTGACAAAGGTATCTTAATGACCCAATACGTCTTCTGTATTGGGTTGGGTCGATATCATCTTCATCTGTATCTTTCAAGAGTTACAATATTGTTTTCTACAAGTGTCAAAATCGAGTTGCATCATCAAACCTCTAATACTCTTATAGAATTTGATGTCAAGGAAATATGAAATGTCACCCAGATCCGACATTTCGAATTCTTTGCTAAGATCACCTTTGAAGTTTTCAATCTCTTCTTGGAGCAACTTGTTATTAACAAGTCATTGACATAGAGACATAATATAAGCAATTCACTATTGCTTATTCTTACATATACTACATGTTCAATTGTTCACTTCATAAATTTCTTCTCCCTTAGAATACTATCAATCTTCTTATTCCAAGCTCTTGGAGCTTGTTTGAGTCCATATATAGCTTTATGAAGCTTGTACACCTTTATCTCTTCACCATGCTTCACAAACCCAACTAGTTGTGCAACATAAACTTATTTATCTAAGGAGTCATTTAGGAATGTATATTTCAGGTCTATCTGACATACGTGCCAACTATTCATTTCTGCTAGACCAACAACCAACCTAATTGTTTTGATTCTAGTAACAAGTTCAAAAAATTCATCGAAGTTGATTCCTTCATTCTGAAGAAATCCTTTCGCCACAAGTCTTGCCTTGTGTGTAGTTACTCCTTATGGGATTTAACTTCACCTTGTATAACCACTTCACATTGATTGTCTTCTTGCCTTGAGATAATTCGACAAGTGACCATGTGTTATTGTCTTCGATGAACTTCACTTCTTCATTCGTTGCTTTCACCCAGTTTGAATCCTTTAATGCTTTAGCTGCATTGACTTGTTCGATATCTGCATAGAAATCATACTGTACCAACTCACCTTCATTATCGACACATTATCTAGTGTAATCACACAATCTTGCAACCTTGCAGGCATGTGTCTTGATCTCTGATGCCTTCTTGTACCTTGTTGATCTCCAACTTCCTCTTTTCAAACTTCTCTTTGACTTGAGTTTCTGGTTATTCAAGTAGTATTCTCACTGAATCTTTCTTGAAATTTTTGTCAATCCTATTCTTTAAGCTCGTCTATGGTCACCTCCTGCTGATCACAATCTTCTTTCTCACTTGGTCGAACAACTTGTAACCTCCTGTTGAATGATATACAACTAGGATCATTTGAATCAACTTGTCATCAAGATTTCTTCTTAAGCGTCGGCACATGTCTATGTGTTATCGATCAAGCACTTTTAGAGGACTTAAACTAGGTTTTACACGGACCAACATTCTTTTGGAGTAATTCCTTATAGTTTCTTCTTGGGACATCTGTTTAAAACATATGTTGAAATCGACACAACTTCACCCAAAACTCTTTAGGTAAATGTTTAACTTTCAACATACTTCTCACCATATTCATGATGGTTCGATTTTCCTTTCTATTGTGGAGTGTAAGGTGGTACCACCTCATGCGAGAATCCTTATTTCTCAAATAATATATCAAGTCTTTCGACACATATTATCCTCCACCAAATGTTCTCAATAATTTAAGATTTCTACTACGTTGCTTTTCGACCATAGATTTAAACTTGGCTAATACCTCGATCACTTCACTTTTCTTATTGATCATGTAAGTCCATAATTTTCGACTGAAATCATCTATGAATGTGACATTGTATTTATTACCTCACACTAAATCGACCTATATTGGTCCACATACATAAGAGTATATCACTTCAAGGATTTCCTTCCACTTACTTCTTGCATCCTTGATGAAGTTGTTTTTGTGTTGCTTCGCCTGCACACATTCCCCACACACCTCATTTGGAATGTCAATTTATGGTAATACAAAAACTATATTTCTTCTCTTTAAATATCTGACGTCTCTAAAGTTAAGATGACCTAGTCGATATTGCCATATCCATTCGTCTTTAGTAGCTGCAGCGGAAAGTCACCTTTGCTCCTTCACTTTAAGTTCAATCTCGATGGTTCTATTATGAGACATAAGAGCCTTCAAGATCAATCTTCCTCTTGTGTTGATGACTGCCATCATCTTGTCTTTGACCGACACTTTGTAATTCTTTTCGACCAACTACATTATGCTGAGCAAGTTGCTCTTCATGGCTGGTATGTACAACACATTGGAAATTACTGAACTTTTGCAATCTTTCCTCATAATCAGAACATCTTCAATACCTCAAGCTGCTAGAGTATTGTGATTTTAAAATTTCACCATGTTCTTCATTGAGTATTTTAGGTTGACAAACTAATCTTTCCTTCTAGATATGTGTGATGAGAATCCTGAATCCATGTACCATTGGTCTATGAATTTCTCTTCATCTCTTGTTGTGATCATCAATGTAACACCCGAGAAATCATTTAATTATTTAAATGAATTATTAAGGATTTATTTATTGGAATTTAGTCGAAGTTGGATTTATCAGTAGAATTATAAGGAGCACTAATTAATTTATAAGTTGATTTAAGATGATTAAGTGAATTATCGGAAGTTGAGATTAATTAATGATGAATTAATTTTATTATAGAATATTATTGAAAATAATATTAGAAATAAATGTGGAATTAATAGAGTTATTTATTTGGTGTTAGAAGTATAGAAAAGAGGTGTAAAAATTAAGCCAAGTAGAAATGATAGAAATATTATTATTATTACTATTTTATTATTATTATAATAATATTATTAGTTGGATTTAATTATAAGAGAAGGAATTAGGTTTAAATAAATAAGAGATATAAAAGGAGAAATATAAGGCTAATAGTTAGAATAAAAATAATACTAGAATTATTCTATTATTTGAAATTAATAAATTAAATGTAGTATATTAATTATAAGAGAATTAGTATTTTTGGGGAGAATTATTATTATTATTATGAGTAGAAATTAATTAATTAAAGTATTTAGTGAGTTTTATTATAATGTGAGAAATAAAATGGGAAGTATTAATTAATTGGCCAAATAGAATATATAATAGAATATATGATAGAATATATGATGGAATAAATATTGATATATTAAGGAGTATTTAAAAGAGTATATAAAGGAAGGATATAATAGAAATTAGGGTTTACGAGAGTAAAAGAAATCAAAGAGGAAGTGGAGGCACGAAGGCTAGAAGAGGATACCGGAAGTGCACAATCGGAACCGGAAAGTAGAAATTCGATCGGAGTTATAACCATCGTCAAATTTAAGGTAAGGGGCGGGGTTCTAACTTTCTAAGCGGGATTATGATAAATCGTATGTGGGGATGAATTTACATGAAATTATCTTTGTTTGTGTAGACCGTGTGTGAATTAAATGATGAATTTATTATATTAATGGTTGGTCTGTTAATAGAAGGATAGAATTAATAATCATGGAGACAGGGCCTTGGAGGAAGGCGGGCGCCTAGGAATTGTGACGAGGGTGTTTTGCTTTGTCTTCTTATGGCACTAGTGTTTTGGCTAATTAATTGATTGTTCGGTAGTCTCTGTAGCATCACGTGTATACATATATAAGACATGGTTCATGTAGTTTAAAGTGACTCACCTATTTTAGATTAATAATTAGTATGGTATACTAGGGTAACAATTAACATAATATGAAGGCATGTATATATATTTAAATTGTTTAATAATGATAGTCATAAGAATGGTGACATTGTTATATATATGCACGAACATTCACGGTACTGTAGTGGTACTTAAGAGAACTTATTATTTTGTCTACTTGTAAGTATAGTTAAGTGATGGAAAGTAGAAAGTATATCAAGGAAAATAGTACCGTTAAATGATTTAATAAGGCAAGGATGAGTTTACAAGACTTGGTTGCAAGTATCCATACTTGTAGAATTTTTAGCAGGGTTGATATTTTAATAACAAAGAATGTGGAATGCAGGAAAAAAAAATTGTAATAGTGTATTAAAATCGGTAGAAGTTAGATGGTAATTGGAAGCAATAGTAGCAACGGAAATAAAGCCGAATTAGTAATTTAAGCGGTAAATTTAGTTGCCGAATTAACGGAAATTTTCGGAGAAACTTGTATGTGCGTGTAGTTAATTATTGGTTAGTTGAAGAGTTGGAATAGTGTCACATATGTCGATTATATCGGTTATCTTATCTATGGAAAATCAAGTAGTTGAATAATTAATTGATTTAGTAGAGTATATTTAATAAATAAGTAGCGTTAGCGTTTAATAAGATGTTTGAGTTGTAGGTTGAGCGACCAATGTTGGATTTGTGTGAAGGTATTGTGTTGTCGATTGTGTTTGCGAATAATTAGCGATGAATATGTTGTTGTATGTTGAATTATGTGAAGTTTCGGGATATTTTAAGTGGACGATTACCTCGATTCTGGTAATAAAAGTGATGTGGCGTATGCCTTGTGAAGTGAAATTATGTTGTCATTTGCATGTTGTAGCATCGCATTTCATTTTGCATTTGTGAAGGCTGTATTGGCGGTTGTGAAGAAGGCTTATGCCTTGTGCCTCGATAATGGCAATTTAGTGAAGGAGTTTACTCCACGGTACCACATGCATTTGCATTGTTTGAGTCGCATTTGAAGTCATGTCGTTGTTAATTGCGAAGTAATTATATGTTGTTGCTAACGATGAAGTAGTGTTGTGTTGTTGATTGATTGGGAATTTAATGTGACGTATTAATTGTGTTGTGATAATTTTATATGAATTAATCCTAATATATTATTTATCATACACCTGTTTATATTGGTAGATATCTCACCCTTTCTTTTGTTGGCCGTTACCTTTATATTGGTAACGTGCAGGTAACGAGGAGTAAAGCATTTAGTAGCTTTTGGCGTCGTCACTCTGATACGTAGCACTCGGGGGGATAAACGCATATTTGATTTTATATTGTTTTCCGTTGCATTATTGAAGTTAATACTTTGAGAATTGTTCCTTGAATTAAGTTGTTTTGAAAGATGCTATTTTTCGTTTGGAGTTTGAAAATATTATAAATTCGTTGCGTAGTTTTTGAATAAATATGAAGTATTTTGATGAATAAATAATTACTATAAATTCTTGGAATTAAATGTGCTATGTATCCATTATGACGTGCTTTTACGATGACGGTTTTGAATGATGAATGTAACGCCTCATTTGTTGTAATTTTCACTCTGATTTTATTAAATAAGCGTTGGGTAGAATTGGGGTGTTACAATCAACATCATCTATTCCTCTCCATGCTTTGCAAACTTTGCATCACTTTCTTGATTCTTTTGATTTTATGGACAATCACTAGAATAATTACCATACTTCTGAAAATTGCAACACGGAATGAGACTTTTGTCATGTTTTTTACCATCACCTCTTCCTCCACCTCTAGCACCATCTCTTTGATTGCCTTGGTATTGGGGTATTCTCTAACTCGATGCAATTCCTTCCTGATGGTTTCCTCTACTAGTCGAATTGTTGTAGCCACCTCTAACTTTGTTGAACCAATTTCTTTTGCTTTTACTTTCTTTTGTAAAATTTGCCTACAACGCCACATCACTCTTCGAGTTTCCTGCAGCTCTTTCAACCATTCTTTGTCCATGGGATTCAAGCGTCCATTGAATCTCTTCCTTCTAAAAAGTAGACATATCATTCGACTCTTCTATGGAAACTAACACATGGTCAAACTTCAGAGCCAAAAATCTCAAGATCTTTGTAACAACAACTCTTGTTGTTAACGTCTCTCCACAAACCTTATTTTGATTCACTAGTTTCGTAATCCTAGTGAAGAAATCAGATATGCTTTCTCTATCTTCCATCTGAAGCAATTCATACATTCTTTTATGAGTTAGTAACCTCACTTTTCCCCTTTTATGCACCTCTAAGAGATTTCTTAGTAATCTCACAGCCTTCTTTTGTAGATTCTACATCACTAACCTTTTCAAAATATTATGGACTTACACATTGGTGAATTATAAAGAGAGCTTTATAATTCTTATTTTCCAATTCTTTGTAGTCAGTCTCTTTATCATCTGAAGGATCTTCATCAAGCGGTTTTAACCCATCTTTTAAAAAGATCCCAAAGACCTTGAAAATAAAATATAACCTTCATTTGTTTCAACAATTTTCATAGTTATCACCTTTTAGAATTAAAAGACTATCTAGAAAATTCTCATTCGCATAATTCATCACCATTGTTATTTTTTCTTCTTGCTTGATCAACGGAGCTCTTAATAGGATGTTGGAAATCCACCAAAACCTATGGAGAATTTCTATCAATCTTGATGAACAAGATCGTTATCACCACACAATGGCAATGAAAAGAAAGTTAAAGAAGTAAAGTGATTAGAGTTTTTGTAGAGTTTCTCTCTGCTCACAAACATTGAAAAATCTTTTATTCACTTGCAACTGAAAATTCTGTGAGTACAAGTTATTATTTTAAAATAGGGGTTACTTCCTCTATTTATAATGAGATTTCTTTTTCCCGAAGCAAAAAATCCTAAAACTAGAAAGCCTAAAATACTTATTTTTGACCTAAATCTAAATCACTGTGAAGCCACCGCTTGACACTTCAACATACACAATACAACTCAACACAATCTTTAGACTAATTGAAACACATCCTAGGTGTTTCAACACTCTTATTTATGTCGAACAAGCTGCCCGACACAAGAAATACAATTTCAACAAATATGAGTTTGGGAGATGCTCTACTAAATATTTGGGTCGGTGTCATTAAGTTAGAAGTTGAGAGAGTGAGTGAAGAAAAATGAATATTTTTAACTTTTGGTTTGAAATGAAAGGAGAGATAATGAGTCTAGTGCTAGAATTAAAAGTTAGACTTAATTATTTACTATCTAGGTGGCTCGATAAAGAGAGATTTTAACTTGATACCCTTCATTTTGTACCACTATCCTATTTTGTATTTCTAAAATGTCCTGTTATTATTTACTTCTAAAAATTTTATATTTGTCATTTTTTTATTATTGGTCCAAGGGTGAAAATGAAGTTTTGGTTCGATTACAAATTTTCAGTACGAAATTGCGTTTAACGAAAATTTTTGAATTTCGATGTAAATAATTGGAAATTTCAAAATTTTCGAGGCGACTAACCTACCGGAAATTTCAAAATTTTTGGGGCGATTTACAAAAAAGTTATAACATATTCTAAAAAATTTCAAAATTTCCGGTAAGCAACATAAAATCGGAAATTTCACATATACCTGAAATTTTCAGTATGTATGTGGATGAAGTTTAATACCTTTGTGGTCCAACTTGACTTCTTCTATGGATTCATGTACATATTTTACGCATTTCCTCATCACATATACCGTATGTTTTCTATTGAATTTATATTTTTTTATTTGTTTTCCGACATTTATGAAATTGATAAAGTTTACTAATTTTATGTTGTAATTGATAGATTTTTAAATCTCGATCTAAAGTTTTAGAATGGGCACAATTTATTGGTTAAAAGGATGGTATTATTGTTGTTATAGTTTGTTCCGGTTATGCAATATAATGTGGGAGAGGAAGGATAAATTACTTATGAATTGTGAGAGAGGAGAAAATTAAAAAAGAAAAAATTCATATGGAAACACCTTTGATGACATTTATACTATGAAGGTTAAGTGTTCGTTTAGGATCGGATTTGTTCCTAATGGTATTGGTTGGAAGGTGGTAGTTAAATGTGAGATGTAAATCATAGACTAGACAAGGATTTAAAAGGCCATGAATATTGGGACGTCTAAAAGATCATGAAAGAAAGCTTGTGAATGACATCAAATAGTACAATATGACACTAAGGTACGTCATTTATGCTTGGAAAGAAAAAGATCCAGAAAACCTCATGAATATTACCTAAGTATATAAAGCTAGAGAAACATATAAATTGGACAAGAGAGGTGCAATGACAGAAATGCAAACTTTGTTGAGCCTTATTCACCAAGAGAAATACATGTGTTGGACTAGAAATAGGGAGAAATCGAATATTGTAGCTGATATCTTCTGGACACATCCTAATTCTGTGAAGTTGTTGAATATGTTTCATATGATGTTAATTTTTGATTGCGTACAAGAAAAATAGGTAAGAACTTTACTTCTCCCATCCTAAAATATGGTGTAGATGTTGAGTGGTTCGTTATGTGCATTTTAATTGTGCGGTGTCGGATACCACTAATGGAGATTGTTGGTGTTACGTTAACGAAGTTGATGTTTTCAGTTGCCTTTGCATATTTGGAACATGAAAGGGATGAGAATTTTACATGGTCACAGTGAAGATCAAAGATTTTTTATGTTTAGAGAAATCGCTATTGAAGGTTGTGGTGATGGACCGGGAACTTGCATGAATGAATTCCCTAGAATTTGTATGTTCCATATTATGTATGTTCCATATTTAAAAAATTGTGAGCATGAAATGTAAAAGTACGTGAAATAAAAAAAGACAAGAACATGTCATAGATCAATGGAACAACAACATGTATTCAAAGATAGAACATGAGTTTGATGTACACTACAAGCACTTCGAAAGTATTTGCGGTGATATTTAATTATTTGTTAAGTATGTGAATGAAACATGGTTAACATCTTATAAATAAATTTTGTTGTTGCATGGACTAACAGTCACTCATTTAGGAAACACAACAACAAGCAGTACACATATCGTGATGGGTTTGATGTCATTGTCATATATGTTTATGTTTCGATAACACTTTGAAACATGTTATTTTATTTATGGTTTTTATGGTGGAGTAGGCTCATTGGAGACTAAAAAACATGTTTACTTCAAGTCGTGGCGATTTATGCCGAAGTTGGGATGTTGTGAACACCATGTTGAAGTTGCATCTAGGTTCCATCAGAGTGTTGTTCGAAAAAGTATTGTCAATGTTGAGCATCAGTATAACACCTCATTCTATGCTAAGTTGCACGATTTTATCTCAATTTAAAGTATACAACTTATTAGGAAATAACTAGAAGAGTATAATTTGTTGGTTCAAGCCAGAAGAGGTATGGTTGTTTCATTAGAATAACACATGGGTTACCCTGTGCGTGTCAGCTTGCCGGTTTCCATATTTTAGACGCCCTTATTCCTCTGGAATTAATTCATATATTTTGGGTGAAATTTCAAATTGTAGAACATGATATAAGTTACGATGAGAGTAAATGGGATTTAGAAGAAAAGAGAACAGAGTTGAAAATATATTTCAGTACTTTGGATATTGTGGGTCAAAGGATGTTGAAGAAAGTTTCTGATTTAAAATATCCATCCAAAACTTCAATGTGTCCACCACCACCAAAGTACAAGCCATAGAGGGGTAACAAGAAGGGTAAAAATGGTGAGCACAAAACTAGTTGGAAGTCAATCGTCAACCAAGTTGTTTGGTAGGCAACCTTCTACCAAATCTTCAAGAGATGAGTACTTGTTATAGTTTCCCGCTTTATTTCATCCATGAATTGATCACATTGTTGAGGTTATGAATGATGGACAATTTTGTTTCATTGTATTTCAGCTTTATTATGATGGGAGGAAAATTTATGGTCTTTGGTTCAGAATCAGTTAGATTCTCAAGTCCATCAACACGCTCAATTGTTTTCGAAGTTGTTCTATGACACTATCTCTACATTTAGGATATTGTTACAAGTATAACACTTGGGTGTGCAGGATAGGGGAAAATGGAAGTTGATTCCTGATATAGTTTACATGATTGCTTCTAGATACAATGTTGTACTTGTTTCTATTTCCAGGAATCTCAACATCATATTTTTTTCATCTATTCAATGTCCATCCATGTACACAAGTAGGCATACAGTCAGAGCTATTGGTTTTGTAAACAACAAGCATTGGTCTAAGGTAAAGTTGAAACCTTATGGCCCATTGCCTCCAGCCACTGCCCGTTGGAGATATAGTTGTACTAATGGTGCTAGAGTATGATAATCAGTATATGCAAAACGCTTCAAACATTAAGAATATTTGTGTATGAAGTGATTATAGTTTGTTTTTTATGCATATATGTATGAAAAATATTCTATTTATATATTAAGTCAGATAGCCATGTTAGCTTTTAAATTATCCAAGAAAAAGTTATAAAAAATGCAAACAAATGACATCCAGTCCTCCCAGAAAATTCAAAAAATTTCGGTTTTCTTCCACTTATTGGAAATTTCAAATTTCAAATTTTTGGTTTTTTCTTTGTAAGCACTTCCTTGAAATTCAATATTTGCGGTAGCAAAAATTTAACACTTCTTATATCACACACAAACCACGGTAAGTTTGATAAATAAAGTGAAATTTTTGGCTTTATAATGGAATTTTCAGTAAGATGCCGTTAATTTTAAAATTTTCGATGTATAATTGGGGCTTTAACGTAAATGTGTCAAAAATCATGGGGGTGCCAAGTATAAGTATGGGGGTGTTAGGTTAAAACCTCGTAAAATAATATTATGAAAAAAAAGGAAAAGACATGAGGACTCAAGTACTTTTGTAAAGAGAACATAATAAATTTTGTGATGGGAAATAAAGGCACAATAATAGACTAATTCATAGCAGATATAATATTTCCCAAACTTGTAGGAACCTTGTGGATCAACAACAAATATTAGACGATAATCGAACAATAAATACTTAAAAGAACACCAGTATTTTTAACATGGAAACCCCCCTAATGTGAGAGTAAAAACCACAATTGAGGATACAAAAGAGTCTTAAAGTGATTCATAAAATAATGATGACAATTGCAAATCAGAAAACGAACTAACTTACAAATAAGAATCAAAAAGCTGAAATTTTTTCCAAATCTGCTGCTTTAGTGCAAAGCCGATATCTCTCAACTCATACCTTATTTTGAGCATATACCGAGTGCTGAATGTTTGAAATACCCACAAAAGATCAACTATACCTCGCCCATCAAGGATAAAGTTGCATTCAAGTGGGTATAAAATACGACAGGGAGATTCACGCCTCCAAACACTTTCCGTGAACAAATATAGAGGGAAGTTCTCCACTCACATGATTTCCATGTGCCTCCTTCCCTAATGGAAGATGTTGTAGACCTAAGCCAGACGTATAGTGTAATTTCCATCAATTTAAAGGGAACCATACAAAATATTGTTAGTATCTCAAGAAGGAGATCGAGCGGTTGATCAAGAGGACCTCAAAAGAATTTCAAAGGAGATCACTCCCAAGATTGAGACGGTCCAACTCACTAGGGAAGAATGAAGCGAAAACCCGGATCAAGAAAGAAAATGGTTCATCCAAAAAGAGGGTGGCAAGGTCGTATGTCATACACTCAATACAATTTTAAGAGGATTTGTTGGGGATAGAGACTAGATCCACCGTAAAATGTATGATCGATGAAGTATTTAATATGGAATATATCCCAAGGATTTGTAGAAAGGCGAGACAAATGTTAGAACAAGATTTGGATATGGGTTTAAATCTCTATGTTACGGCGATAAAAATGCATATATTTTATGAAGAACAATTTTAGTTCTAATAGTTTCAATGAGTGTGCAGATATTATAATTATGGATAGTCTTAATCAAGATATCATTAAAATCACTTTATCACTCAGAAAGAAAACCATTGAGTTCGTTTCTAATAAAACATCAGTAGTTGTGTTGAATGCTGGATGTTCGACAAAAAAAGAATCTCAGTGAGTTTCTAAGAAGAGCTCAAGCTCATAAGATCTCAAAGATCTAAGTAGTCAAGATTCAAAGATCGATCAAGAGCTATGAAGTCAAGATATCAGAAATTAAAAAAGTAGCTGATAAAAGCTTTTGCTTACAACTCAATATCAAGAATGAAGATATCATAAATGAAGATGCTCATAAATAAAGATATCCTAAGATAGAGCTTACAATTGAAGATATTAGAAACACTGTTACACTCATCAGAAGAACTATAATGACCTTTTTTAACGAAACATCAATAGTTCTATAGAATGCTGAATGTTTGTCAGAAAAGGAATGAAAAGTGTTCTCGAGAAAAACGTAACTCTCAGATCAAAAATTACGTACGCTTCAAAGAAATAATTCAAGATCAAAAACCAACAAGTAGATGACATAAGTTGTTGCTTTCAGCTCAATCCAAATATCAGAATTCAGAAAGAAAGATTTCAACGACAAAAATTAGATGTATTGTGTTTTACCCCAAAATTTTCCCTCCTATTTCTCAAGACAATCCACCTCTCTATACTCAAGAACCCCTCAAGGGTTGACCAAATGAACCCTCTCCTAAGCAATCAACCCACAATTAGGATTCTAATTCTCTCAAGTCAAAGATGAGTTCTAATGCTTCAAGTCTACATCATGCCTCTTTACATGCTTCAAAGCATCACCATGTCAAGTTTCAAGCCTCACAACTCAATTTTGCTTAGTCAATTGCTCAGATGGTTGAAAATTAGTTATATTGGACAAAAATTCAACTGTGGTCAACATATAGTCAACCTTCATCATTTTTGGTCAACATGAAGATTTTAAAGTCACATTCATCATTTGATCAAGGGTTGATCATGATTCATCAAGAAAACTCAAGATTTGGTCAAAAGTCAAAGTTTCCAAATTAGGATTTTTGGACAAAAAGTCAACTGAACTTTGACCAGGCATAACTTTCACATATTTTATCACAAATTTTTCTACCAAAGCTAATTTTGAAGAACTCAATTCTTTATAACTTTATGTCTCACAAGCTTTGGCCAAAAATACTTTATTTGAGAGTTATGGATCAAGACATTTATAGGTCTTTCTAAAAGTCAACAAAAAGTCATCTTTTTGCAAAGAAGTGTACATGAACATGGAAACTTCAATGAAGATGAAACCAAAAATAGTGTTTAGATGACATCTTGAGTTTCTAAAAAGTCCAAGAACACTTACAAATGTTGAAAATTGAGCAAGATACAAGTTGTTCAAGTTTGGCATTTTGACGAAGTGCATGAAGAGAAATACTTAGCAAAATCAAATTTTTGAAATGGGCACGAGTTTTGTGATCCAAAATTACTCTTGAGATTATCCATGACCTCCAAGTCCACTTACACGCATCCTTTCATTTTATTTTATTTATTTTAGATTTTATTCATTCAAATCTAATTTTAATTAAAATAAAATACTAAAATCAAATTAATTGATGCAAGGGTGGATATTTGTCATTCTTGAGGTCCAAGATAGTCATGCTAGCTGACCAATTTCGTTCAAAACTTGATTGCACATGATTGAGACCAATTTGGAAACTTTGGATGCAAATGTGAATGATTTTCGAATCAAATATTTTCACATTGAATGCAATATATTTTCCTCTCAATTCTTGACCTAAATGCTTCATCTATATATACATAACATGTTTAGATCACAAGGGCCAATTTTTGCACCAATAACCCTAACCTAAACCTCAAAAACCGTAATATTCAAGCAACCTAGCAGTCAAGGTTTCGAGGTTGATTCAAGCCATTTCAAGCATTCAATCAATTCCTTGGTGTTTTAAGCTAACGAGGCCATCACGGATCACCAACACCTCAAAGTCACGACATCGGTGATCACGGTTTGAACAAACTTTCTCAAAATCGATTTCATACATACACTCATATTTAACATGTTTTGATCATGTATTTGTGTTCTGATGTTGTTTCAATGCTTTCTATATGATTTGATTCGAGTTTAAGTACGTACAAGAATCCACCATGGTTAGGGTTCTAAGCTTCAAATCGGGGCTTTTCGATTTAGGAAAAATTGGACCAAACCATGGACATATTCATGATCGGGAGCTTGATTGCAATCGAGCCATGGTCTTACCTTGAATTTATATCACGTATCCTTGATTTTTGAAAATTGTAGGTGTTATAGTGACAAGCGAAGCCGTCACTATAGGTTCTAGCGACGAGCGGCGTCCGTAGGTAAAAGCCATGCCGGATAAGCAAAATGAAGACTCTACGCTTTCTAATTTTAATTAATTTTCAAATTTTTTCGTTTTAATATATATTCTATTTGCTTCATTATACTAACACTAACACATGTAGCTCGGTGGCAAGGAGGCAGCGTTTGACCACAGGCGGGGAGTTCGATCCAGCTACCCCAATTATTTTTAACACTTGCAAAACTAACATATTTTCATGTTTTTTCTAATTTATTTTCCATTTCTTTTCCATTTATTTTAATTCTTTTAAAATATTTTCTAAAATACATAAAAATCACAAAAATATTTTATTTTCAAAATTAGGTTAGAAAAATATTTATTTTATTTTTGACATAAAAATATTTTGTTTTCTTTTTATTTTAATTAATTGTTAATTAACCATTTAAAGTAACTTTTAATTATTTTTCTAATTAAAATCAATCCACAAAATTTCAAAAAATGTTTTCTTTCTTGTAACTAGGTTTACTAACCTAAAAACATTTTTACTAATTTCAAAATATTTTCACTAACATTTTCTTATTATTACGATTATTTGTCTACTATTTAGCATTTACAATTCTAGAAAGCGATGTATAGGTCATAAGGTTTATTTTGTAATAGTGTAGATTTAAACTTCCTACCTTTATTTTTCGCACCTCTATTATGTATTTGCCCCAAAGCCATGTAATAGCGTAGACTTTACTTTACGCACTTTCTTGCACTTTTACTTTGTACATATTAAGCTTAGCTATTAGTAACTAGGGTTTGCATGACAAGATAAAATCAAATCTTAGAACACCTAATTCAAGACTAATATATCTGAACCAAACACACTTTTCACACTTGCACCCCTTAGGGTATCATCTCTTGTTTCCTTCGAAAATAATGGTCGTGTCCCTCGAGCGTAGGGGTACCATTAGCCAAGGCGCTTCGAATAACATCATCATAGTCCCTTGATATAAATATCACGGTCCCTCGATGACCCTCGATGTTGCCTACGAATATATGATCTCGTCCCTCGATTGTTGCCTACGAATAAGTGATGATCGCCCTTCTAATTGCGAAGGTATTCCTACATGTTGCCTTATTACCATCGATGACCCTTTGTCCCTTCACATCCAAGCGAATAAATTTACACCTTGACTAATGGTATGGATAGCCTTATTCTAAAGGAGAAGGAAAAATAACATGGAAGCGACCATTATGAGTAGGTAAATAAGACTCTATTGCTTGCTCCAATCAAAATGCTTTTCACACATCACACTTTTCAAAACTCTTTTCAAACACTTTATATACATTCAGTGAGAATCATTACAAAGTTAAACATTTTCCAAACAAACATTTCCGAACACTTAGTATACATTTCAATGAGAATCATTCTGAAGTCAAAGTGAAATATCTTTTCAAATACTTTTCAAACTACACAAACACAAAAGCAATTTTCAAAAGTGAGCTAAGCAATTAAGAGCCGTAGATAACTACGGATGGAAAGGTGCTAATACCTTCCCTTTTCATAATTGCCTCCCGTCTTGAGAATCGATGAAGGTCTTTTCCTATTCTTTTCACCTTTCCTTTATTGGATAAAAGAAAAGTCGATGGCGACTCTTGCTATCCACAACATTTGCGATAAGCGACAAAACAAATAAGTCAATTCTCCCACCGTGTTACGAATTGACGACTCTGCCGAGATGCTACCTAAAGAGAAGCTACCTTAGGGCTATAAGATCACTTTATTGCTTTCTATTTGCTTTATGCCTTTATTTTTAAGGGATGCTTGGGTATTATATTTGTGGGGATCCTACACCTAAATCCAGTTTCCTTAGGTAGTAGCAATAGATCATCTCAATTGTCGGTGGACCGAAATAGTTAAAATGATGGCTACGGTTAGTGCGACACTTTTGATGTCTGATGTTCCTCATGTTCGATTGAGGAAGTATTTTGCGTCTACGTGGTTTCTGACGACTTAACTTTAGAACCCTAATTGACCCATCTTGGCCATTAGAAGGTAGTGAGATAGTCGGCCGATGCAGTTGAGGTTGGTTGATACTCGATGCTACGCTCATTGAGATTTGACTTACGGGATGTTTTGGTCGACCATTTGGTAGTCGTATTGAAATAAATCCTGCGAGAAATATATGTGATATGAGATTCCTAGAACCCGATTACTATTATAGGACAAGTTGAACCAACTCAAATTAGGTAGGGTGACAACTATACCTCATGCAAGCCTTATAAACCTAGGGCTATTGTGTGAATTGCTTGTGCTTGCTATTTAAACATGACATCATGACATCATGACATCATAACATCACATCATCATATCATTTTTAACTATTTCAAGGACCTAGGTATTTATCTTTGCTCTTTGTTGTAGGGTTATAGATTCCGGGAAGACTAACGAATCAACTTTGTGGGTATACATTCTCATTCAAGGAGTTAGTCTCGGAAATTCTGATCACTCTCAATTCATCAAAATACATGGTTATCTACTCGACTTGGCTACCTCAGGTTTTGAAGATGATATGATGAGCGTCGTATTCCAATTCTTTGATCCGACTCATCACTATTTTACTTTCCCAAACTATCGGTTGGTACCTACATTGGAAGAGTTCTCTAAGATACTGGGATACCCATTCTTGATCAAATACCATTCACCGGTTCGAGAAAAAGTTTGAGGTTTGAATACATCACATCAATGTTACATCTAAAGCGATCGGACATTAAAGATAATTGGGAGACAAGAAGTGGAGTTAAGGGTTTGCTTGCTAAGTTTACGAGAAAAGCTCGAGAATTCCTAAAGGCTATGAGTTTCCACGCTTTCGAGGCGTTTGGCTTTTCTAATTTATGGGTTGGTACTATTTCCTAATACGAGATCAATTTATCGGCGTGAGCATCAAGATATTCCTCACTCATAATCCTGTGCCTACCTTGCTCGGAGATATTATGTATTATCTCCACACTCGTACTCTGAAAGACAAGGAACTCTCATGTGTTGCATCTTTATTATCCGGTGGTTTATTTCGCACCTTCCTCGATCAATGATGAAGAACGAACAAGGTTTGAAATGGTCTCAAAGGTTGACGTCCTTTCTCATTCGGATATCCGTTGGTGTCGCTACTTTCAAAAGGACTTCACTTTCATTGAACATTGTGGATAATTCCTAATATACCACTCCTTGGCATAAGGAGGTATCACCTACAATCCTTCTCGGCATTATGATAGTCTGGTTATGCTCAAAGAGATGGTCCTCATGATATACTTATTCAAGACATTATATTTGACTCGACAACAATCTCCATGGTTATCGCGAAGATTTGTGCGCTTGGGACATGGTGAAAGCGATACAAAACCTTGGGGCATAAAAATTCCATTCCTTTGGAACCTTACCTCAAATGGGTGTGAGCTCGGGCTCAAAACCTCATGATCTCATATCTGCTATCACGCCGAATTATGGAACTTATTGATGTAGATGGCGACCCTATACCATTCTTCATCCAAACATGCCTCGATTTTGAAGAATTAAAGAGATCTGGATTCAACTCAAAGAAGAAGGGATGCATTAGAAGCTAAATGCTATGCAAGCAAAAAGAGTATTGGAGTTGACAAAGCTACTTCATGAGGAACAAAGCATTAACGCCTCGTCAACACATAAGAAGAAGTTACTAGTCAATTATTTCAAGTCGACGTCGTGCGATCGTAATATCGGGGATGAAATGATTATGTCTAACGGTCATGTCTAAGTGTCCTTGAGATGGAATGATTAGATACTTGTGTTGTTCTCATCTCTATGGCGGAGGGTGATGTTAAGGATAATGATGTGCTAGTTGTGTGTGAGTCGTGATGTTTCTCTCGGGATAATTGCAACTTTTCGTTAGAGAGAGATGTTGGATTAACTTGATGTTATCCTTAGGGTGAATTGTTTTGAGTTGAACTAAGTGCTTACGAATTATTTTGAAGAGTCGATGCAGATTATTATGCCTAAAGAGAATATGAATTCGAAGTTCCTACTTTTCAGAAAAGTATGGGATGTCTTTGATGGTGAACGATCATGTATTGTTTATGTTTTCTTCTCGGAGAATAAAGCGATTTGACAACTAGCAATATTTCGGTGATGTGTAGTTCTTGATGTTTTCTGAAGATATCTCGACTTACCTCCAAAGTGAGAAATTGATGTTGTTGGATGTGGCATGATTGATGAATTGGATGTGATGTCGATGTCTTGAGTGATGATAGAGTGATTAATTATTGTGGATTTTTGGGTGGAACCATGTAGGAGATTGTTGAATGTTGATAATATGGCGGGTATTTGGGAATTGTGAGTCAGTCCGAACTCGAAGATATGAGTAGTCTTGTGAAAAAATTGGAGTTTTGATGTTTTGAAAATGAAATTTTGGAAAATTAAAGTGTCTTTTGAGTTAGAAGTAGAATGAGGTTTTGGGATGATAAGAAAAGTGATTTTAGTGTAGAAAAGCAGAAAAGTTCTTATACCTTGCATGTAACCGATTACGAGTTTGGGTACTTAGGTACACCATAAACCGATGAGTGTGGATGTCTGTTTTTGAGGGGTGTAACGGTTACCACTATTAATGTAACCGTTACCGGTGAGTTGACATCATTTTGTAATTCTTTGAAAAATTCATTACTTGAGTTTGAACGTCCGATTCAAGTTATGTTTGAGGCGTTAGAAAGCTAACATAATGAACTTTGTTTTAAAATGGTTCGAACACGGAGTTAATTTTTTGTCACGTGGTGATGTTGGATGAGAGGTGGAGTTTGCCATTGATCTTGTCCTTAGTACGGACCTATTCCTATGGCACTATACAAGATGTAAGCTTTAGAGTTGGGTGAATTGAAGAAACAATTAGAGGAAATCTTTTAAAACTCTTTATAGGCATTACGAATATTGAATCGGTTTGTTGTGGTGTTTATTGAGGACATTACGATTTAGTCTAAGTTAGAATAAGGGCATGTTGAATGTTGTGATTTGAATTACATTGTCAAAAGGTAGGAAACTTTATGCTAAGTTGTCACGGTATAGATTATGGTTTGAGGAAGTGGGTTTCTTGAGCATGAAAATTTGGGTGATGGTATCTATGAATCCATCCAAAATAGATGCAATTTCACATTGAGAGGCTCTGAAGTCAGGTATGGAGACAAGAAGCTTTTGGGATTAGCTAGTTATTATCGTAGTTTGTTTGAGGCGAGGTTAGGTGCGATATGTTGTTAATTAATAAATGGAGGAATGAGATGTTTTGAATTAGGAAGAGCGTGAAAGTATTAGATAAGCATATCGAGATGCACTTATGCCAATTAAGAGTGATTAGGTGGCGATAGCGTTTGAGGAAAAGAGAAGTAATGTTAATGGAAAAATAAATTCAAGAGGGATTGGAATCATGTTTATGATGTCAAAGTATTAACATATGTCAGGGAGAATTTAGGGAGTTACTATCACCAACCATATGTGGGGATGGTATTGTTGAGATTGTGATTGAAATGAGATTCAAATGTGAAATATATGGATCCTCAATATTGTGATATATAAAGGAAAACTAAGGATTTATGAATGTTGTTAAAGTCCTCTACATGAACAAAGAATTCAATTTGAATGAAATGATTGTAATGTATTTGGTATATTAGCATTTCTTGAGTTAGAGAATACTTAACATTTGCGTGATGCTAAGTGAGTGTGAAGAAGACTATGTAATGTGTTTGGGCGGTGGTGTCTCATTGACGAGATCGAATGTGAAGGAATTGTGGAAGTATTCGTAAACCTCAAAGGAGATTATTGGACCATGGTGCTTTAGGTGACTTTGAGCAAAAGTTCTAGAGAAGCGCTATTATAGATTAGTACGATAGTTTATGCTCTATTATAGATGTCGGTTACCTATTGACAAATTGAGGAACTTATCACCCTTGATCTCTTGTTGATTGTAGACGGGACCGTTTTGGATGGGATATACTTGTCTTTCCATCTTGATGGTGTGTAAAGTGTTTGACATTCTATCGAGAGGGTAGTCACTCACCATTTTGTGTGAACCTAATAGAAAATTGTCTATGAAAGAGTTGAGACTTATTAAACAATTCTGAGACTTGAGGTTGTATGTGAGCTAACGGCATAGAGTGAAAGGTTGAGGAAATAAAAATGAGAATATTGACTTTAAAGTAGATGAATCATAGTGGTACATGTTGTACCCAATTTGTTCCCTAATATTCTCTAATACCTTATGCCATTACACCATTCAAAGATCACAATTTAGGTGTCTCTCTCTCTCATCTACGGGTTTGCCTTGAGAGATCACCAAGAACCTTGTGGATGTGTTTATTGCTTGTATGATGATTGAAATTTGGATAATAATGATGAATATATCATTTGTTTTCTAGATGATGTTATGTAGGTGGATGATGCAAGGCTTGCTTATTCAAGAAGTCAATAAGTTCATGTGTTTATTTCCATGCCTTCTCTTCCAACTCTCAAGATTTTGAAAATGTAGCTTCTCACTGAAGATTTCTTTTACCATTTACCATGGTTTATCATCTTGAAGTGTGTGCTCCATATTTAAACAAGATCATCAAAGTTGAAGAATTCTCTACACCATGGCCATCTACTTTTAAATTAGGGTTTTGGGATTCCGGGACCATATCTTGGTGTTTGTGTGAAGTTTGTGGATGATTTGAAAGCCATTTGACTCTTAGAAGAACCACAAATATGAATATTCTTTGATTCAAGGATTTTAATTGATGAAAAGATTGTTTTGGAGATCCATGATTGCAAACTCTCTAGATTGACACTTCATCTATCTTGTATGACTTCAAAGGATCATATCTTCGTCATACCTTGTCCCCTTGAGATCATTATTTTTTCACATTGAACCTAAGGATGTCTATTACAACTTAGTTCAATTGATAGGAATAGAAAATGCTTGGAGATTTGCTTAAGAAGTCAAAAGATTACAAGTCATTGATGGATTTCTCAATTTTTGGTCAATCAACTTCAAGAGATCATATCTTGATCATCATTTATCACCTTGAAGTCATTATTTTTGCAAAACAATCTTGAAGATGTGAACTCTATCTCCATTTAAGTTTCAAGGATTGGAAGTGTTTGGAAGTTTCTCAAATAAGTCAAGCGATTATATGTCATTTCACAAATTTTCATCAACTTCACAAGGCCATAACTCTCTCAATTTTGGAGTTTTTGTTGGTTCTTTTGAAAAATTCTATTTGAGATATCTAATTCATGTCATCATTGAATCCCAAAGAAAATTTTGAGTGGAAGGCCATGTTTGGATTGAAAAGATATAAGTCACTTTTGTGAAAGACTTAGAATTTTTTCAAAGTGTGGAAAATCGGATGATTTTCACGATTTCAAGTGAAACAACTTCTAGATTAAGAATCAAATACCAAATTTCTTTGCATATTTCAAAGTTAGTCATGAAATCTTTCAAATGCTTCAAGAATCACATCATAAAGGTCCACGAGATAAGAGCACCGTGGTTGCAAAGTGGGTACCTTAGCGAAGTTTTCCTCAAAGTCGAATTTTTTTCAATAATGTGACTTATAATGACCAAATTAATGCACATTTTTACTTAAACATGATTAACAAAGTTGCCAAGCTTGATTAGAAGGTTAAAATGCGATTTGGTTGAGTTTTGATAACTTACAAGTCACACTTTGCTCATGATGCGGTGTGCGATTTCACTCAAAATTGCATCATACACCCTCAATTTTGATTCCATTTGCCTCTCCTATAAATAAGCAAGCCATTCCACTCACTTCTTTAAGCTTTGAGAGCCATAAAATCACTTCCAAACTCACCAACCCTCATATTTTTGTAACTTTGTTTTCACTCTTAAATTCCTTCGGTTTGAAATTAACCATTCATTCTTCTTCCTTGAACTTCACTTTGAAGCTAACGAGCAAGAATCGTGCCTTGAAACTCCACGAATCGTGCTATCTAAGTCAAGTTTGAGCTCGAAAGTGAACTTAGTTACGGTAGGAATCCTCATCAAATCGTTTAAAATAAGCATTATTGCATTCTTTTCATCTCCACGATCCTTGTGATCTTCATCATTTGCATTTTCATTAAAAATTGATTGAGAATTTACGAAAACAAGTGCTCGTTATTTTCTTATGTTTTCTCAAATTGATCAAGTGCAATTGAAATAATTTTTTGCGATAGTACTATTAGAATCGTCTTAAAGAGGCAGGCGAATGGTAGTGATCGAAGAATTTATTTCACATTTTGAGAATCACGAATTGAGGATGGCTAGAGGTTGAAGACAACCTCGTGCTGTCTTCAACCAATGAGAGTGTGCCATGTAGTTTTGAATTGAATCGGTGATGTTGCTTTACCGTGCGCGTTTCTTGAGCCCTTGGATTTGATTACTAAAGTGAGTCACCATCAATCCAACGCGTTATATATTTTTTTGTTTTATTTTTTTTAAATTATGATCCGGTGTAAAAATCAAGGAGGTCCATATCAAGCACAGTGCGTCTGATCCATTGGATTAGCTTACTAACACATTTTGACTGTGATCTGATGGCTCATATTTTTTTGATTTTATTTTATTTTTTGATTTTATATTTTAAATGTGTTAAACTTCAATAAATCATATAAAATTCATTTTTGACTCAAAAATTATGAAAAACTTCACAAAAATATTTTTAAATATTCTCTCTCTGATTTTTATTTTTTCAAAATTTTATTTTCGATTTAGTATTTTTATGATTTTTCTCTTTTATTTGATGTTTTTAAATGTTTTAAATACTTTTTGGCATTTAAAAATTCTAAAAAAATTATGGAAGGATCCAATGGTCATTTGAAAAATATTGGTGACCTCGTTTTATTTTTATTTTTGATTTAAAAAAATAGTTTCGACTTTAAAAATTAAAATTTTTGTCAACACTTTGACCTTATTTGACTTTAGGTAATTTTCTTGGAATTTTATTTGGATGTATGAATACTATTTATGTATTTCGTCAATAAAATCCAATTAAATAACCTAATTTCAAATGGTTTTTTTATTATTTAAATTGTTTTAATTCTTTTTGTACTTTGCTGATTTTGGATTTATTTGGAGTCATAGACTTCCTCAACATCAATGGAACTTGAGTGTTGATAGGTCCCTTGACCAAATCCATCAAGATAGTTGATTGATTTTAACAAAATAATACCGAATAAATTCATCTGATGCATTGTAAGTTGATAACCTGTTTCTTCTTTTCCATCTTTTTTTTCTTCTTTTTTTGTCCAGAATCGGAAAAGTGGTCAATTGGTGGCATGAACTTTAATATTCAGACAAAAGTCCCAAAATATGACTTGAGCTTTGATTTTGGGTCAACACTCGTGATACTTGTCGTGTGATCGCTATGATTTTTTAATCAAGCTTCTGGCAAGTTTTCACCAACTTTGTCCAATTGAAATTCTCAATCATCATTGATCAAGTGATGTGATAGTTCCAAAACCAATGAGATACTTGACAAAAAACAATTGAAACTTGTCGTGTGGTCGCTATGATTTTTAATCAAGCACGGAAAGTCTTCATGCACAAGCTTCAAGATGGTCATCTTGTTGACGACTAATTACTAATAATTCGATGATATACTGACAAGTTTCAAGATGGTCATCTTGCTAAACTTTATTAATTGCCTTTTATTTTATGCTCTTTACTTTCCGCTTTTATTTTTATGCTCTTTAATTTCTATATTTTAATTTTAGCATTTACATTTCATGCCATTTTTCTTTACTCACTTGAGTATTTTATTTGTTGTCATTTGAATTTGTTCACTTGAGCTTTATTTTTCTTTTTCAAGATAAATAATAATTCAACCTAAATAAAAATCTTAATTGGACTTGGTTACTATCCCTATGCTAGGAGTTTGACCTTTGCCCTTAGGATTAGGGCCTCAACCTTAGCTCGAGTTTACGTGATCTGGTGTTGTTCATCTTGCTTGATTATCATCTTTGTATGTAGGTTATTCCAATTATACTCAATGATGATTGGATCTCCTTCAAATACAGCCATTACTCTGCCCGTTTTTCTTGAGACATGAATTCACATGAGGCATTGATTTATCAGAAGCTTGTTTTTTTGTCTGGTTTGCTTATGTGGTAATCCAAAGGATGAGATATGATATTGGCTTTTTGATGTCAAGTACTAGCTTTCTCACCCACTTATACCTTTCTTTACCCTTACCTTTTACTTTATGCACTTAGGTTAGCCTCTTCATTTCCTCCCATATTCTTTATTTTTCAAAATCTTTCCTCTTTTTCAAAGGATTCTTGTTTTCAAACTTGAACCGCTTTCATAAAAAATTTGGACTTAGGTCCATGCATTTTCAAACTTCATTTCATTATAAACTTCCATTCATTTAATAGTACTTTGACCATGTTTTACAAGTGAAAAACACCTAACCTCATTCAAACTTTTTGAGCCCTTTGTGGCTTTTCTCCAAAACATTTTCTTAAAATCAACCAACACAAAATTGTAGTCTTTTTTTACCCGAACTACATGGGTTTTGATTTCAAAATTACAAATTGTTGGTATGTAGGCCTGAAACTCATTGGAAGTTCTACCAAATCAAAATTGTAAAAGAATACTTCTTTTCTCACCCCATCCATTTTGCACATATACTCTTTTTAGCACACATATACAAATTTTCAAAAAGTTCCTACGGAGTATCGTAGATGCTTTGGGTGCATAACACCTTCCCTTTGCATAACTAACCCTCGTACCTAGATTTCATTAGGATTTTATTCGCTCTTTTTCCTAGTCCTTTGGATAAAATAAAAGCGCGGTGGCGACTCTGTTGTTCCTATTTTTGAGTTGAGTCAATTCGATGACTTACACTTATAGTTTTTGGCCTTCTGAGAAAAGTGGCGACTTTCTTTGAGACGTTAAATCTCTAAGTGGATTAAACCTATTTTTGTTTATTTGTATATATGTGCTATATTATCTTTGTGTATATATTGTATACTTGTTTATGCGTATTTTTACGGTTTCGGAGGTGCTTGGTGATCTTCTTTTTTTGAGTCCTATACTCGGACTCAGAAAAACTTAAGATAGGACGGGCGATATAGTCATGTTAAATTTTAGGGAGTTATCCCGAAGAAGGGGACATGCGATCCCTCACTCAGAGGAGACCTCCTTGATTGTGGTATTTTGTTTACGATCGGGAAGACATGGCCCTTTTGCACGAGTCCATGAAGGTGGCAGCCGTGAACCTTTAACCCATCCACGGCCTTTTAGGGGTAGTGCGGGGACTATTACGGAGTTATCCGAAGTAGTTGCTACGATACTACACTTAGACGAGTTTCACCTAAAGGTATTGCTAATAAGAGTACATCGGGAAGTTAGTAGTATTGGGTGGATGAATGAAAACTTTAGGATTCCTTTTAGAACCTTGATGCAAGTGACAAAGCTTAGTATACCTTGTGGATAGTACCTTTCGACTCCATGCTCGTGACGTCAAACTGTGGACCCCTTGTTTGTGATCTTAGTGTGATTATTGCATCACGCATTCATACACCCATGCACATTATTTCAAACAAATGTTCAAGGAACTTAAGACTAACATTTACAAATATCTCGGTATACTTTGACCATAGATTTTGGACGGAGGAGTCGAATCTGGTTTCAAAGAACCTAAGAATGATGGATTGATGAGCTTGATTGATGGGATTAAGAGTCGAGGATTTCGGAAGAAGTATAGGACTATGATATCTTTGATGAAGCTTAAGATGAAGGATGGTCTTCTTTTTACATTGGTCGATTCTATGATCCGTTGTACCATTGCTTTATTTTCACGATTACAGTTAGTTCCTACCTTGGAGGAGTATTCTTATCTGTTTATTCGACCTATTACTAGTGTTATTCCTTTCACGGTTTGGACGAGGAGCCCAAGTATCATGATATTCTTTGCTATTACCTATACGAAGAGGTCTAAGATCGAAGATAATGTGACTACCAAGGGTGTATCGGGGATTACCGGCTGCGTTTACATTGAAAGCTCGTTACTTCTTGACATGAAGAGTATGGAGGATTTTGAAGCCATCTTTTCCTTGCTTGCCTATGTTTTGTTCTTGTTTCCCAATGTTGACAAATTTGTTGGCGTTAATGCTATAAGGATCTTCATGATTGGAAATCCGGTTCCCACTTCTTGTTAAGACCTATTATTCTATTCATCTTGAAACTTCCATCGAGAAGGATAGATCATCTTCTATTCACCATTTCTATATCGTTGGTTTGTTTCTCGCTTGCCGTTCGATGCTTTTTGGGATCCTAGGAGGAACCTTGTTGGGCTCAAAGATTACGGATCTTACTCATTGCGATATTGTATGGTATCATCGAGGCCTATTATGGTGTAGAGATTATCGATAATTGTGGTAGATTTCCCAATGTGCCTCTTCTTGGTACAAAGGGATGCATTAGCTACAATCTCGTTCTTGCGCATAGTCGACTTGGTTATTCGATGAAGGATAAACCAAAGGGCATTCATGTGAGTGACTTCTTTCTTAAAGAGGGTGAAGACCACACATCGCTATGAAGGATATCGAAAGCTTGGCGTTATATTCATAGGAAGAGAGAGATAATTTAGGTCGGAGAGGGTTGTATCCTTGGAGCCTTATATTCTATGGGTACAAGCAAGAGTTATTGAGTTGAAGATGTCGTATTCTCGGGAAGAGCCTTTAGGCGATTTATTCTTGACTACTACTCATGATTCAAGTGATATAGAGGAGCTTCAACTTGCTTTGGTTAGGATGCAACAAGAAGAAAGCTTGGAAGAACAAGTATCATACCTTGAAGATGTCATATGCAACATAGTTGAAGGAAAAGATGATTTGATTGAGATTCTTGAGAGTCATGATTTAGAGATCTTGGAGAAGCAAGAGTTTACTTTCTTCTAGTGTTAGTCAAGTCCTTAGTACTCTAGTTTATTCTCACATTCCTCACGAGTCCGGTGCTTGGAAAGGTTTTGTTGGCAGTGCGTGTTGGAGAGCAGTCGTTGAAGGAAGAGATTAGGAAGCTCAAAGAGGCGTTAGTGTGAAGAAGGGTATTACGCATATTTGATTCCTCAGGACCTTTAGTTTATGTATTTCTCTCTCTCTCTCTCTCTCTCTCTCTCTCTCTCTCTCTCTCTTGTACTTGGGATCATTGAAACTTGTATTGAAGAGTTGTAATCCTCAAATATTTTATTAATGATACAAGTTTATTACATATTTCAAATGTGTTATACTTTGATATTTGTAAATTAAATTGTCTTTGTTAAGTTCCTTGAATAATAAAAAAGAACAATAAACAAATCATATGCATTGCATGTCATGCATCATGGCACACTCATTCTTGCATTTTGTTACTCTCCCAGGTGTCTTATCAATTTCTTTGATTCGTTCGGTCTTCAATTTTGCATCGGTATAACACTCGAGCCAACTCAAAGAAGAAGATGGAAAATTTAGAGCAAGAGAATCGCGATGCGCGAAGGTTGTTTCCTTGAGGACTGGTATGGCCAACTTGGCTATTGTGGAACAATTGATGGCTGTTCGAGAATCGAGCACCACCTCCTCCTCCTTTCTCCTCGTATTATCCAACCTCAGCGAGACAACGTTATTTACGAAGTTCAAGATGCTCATGTTTACGCTATGATAGGGGTTTCTACCATCCAACCTGTATGCCTCCACGATTATCCTTGGGGAATGCCAAAAATTTCATGCACGAAGGTTATGACCCTATTGTTCAAGTGACCTCCTTGGACCAACTTTGTTGTTGTTCATGCTCTTGTGGTGCATACTACTCTTATTTTCAACAAAATTCGATAATCCTCTTCCTCCTCCGGTGAAAGCTTGGACTTCTATGATTGAATGGATGGATTCCAAGAATAGTTTGACAAGATGCATAAAGAGTTGAAGGCCCTAAAGGGAAAGAGTTTTTTGGTGACGATGTCAATGATCTGTGCTTAGTTCCTAATGTGAAAGTGCCAGCTAAATTCAAAGTTCCAGAGTTTGAGAAGTACAAGGGCAATTCTAGTCCCCGTGATCATTTGATGATGTATTTGAGAAGGATGTCCACTCATACGAAGACCAGTTTTGCTCATTCACTTCTTTCAAGATAGTCGTGGGTTAACTCGGTGGTATGAATCTAGACATCGGTGACATCCATACATTCAATGATTTGGGTGAGGCTTTTGTAAATCATTACAATTACAACATGTATATGGTGCCCGACCGTGATCAGTTAAGGGAAATGGTTCAGAAAGATAAGGAATCATTTAAAGAGTATGCTTTCGAGATGGCACGGGCTTGCTTCATAAGTTATACCTCCATTGAGTGAGCGGAAAATGATTAAGGTTTTCTTGAAGACTTTGAGTCCATTCTATTACAAGAAGATGATGGCCAATGCATAATGATTTTCTTTGAAATGGTGAGTATGGGGTCCGTCTAGAGGAAGGCTGTCCGAGAGGATGTTTGTCAAAGAAGAAGGATCGAGTGGAGCTAGGAAGCCATCATTCTAAGTTGGAAAAGACTTGTTGTGCATTAGTCTAGGTTTGCATCTGCGACAATATATGTTGAATCATACTACTTGGTTGATCTCTCGAATGGATCCAATTAAGTACATCTTTAAAAATCCTGATCTTACACGAAGAATTTCCTATTGAAAGCTATTGTTATCTGAATATGACATTGGATACAGCATCCAAAAAGCTATCAAAAGCAGTGTGTTGGCAGAATACTTGGCTCATCAGCCAGTTGAAGATGATCAATCAGTTGGGTTTTATTTCCCTGATGAAGATGTGATGTATTTGAAAATGAAAGATTATGATGAACCTCTACGGATGAAGGTCCAGGATCTAGAATCCGATGGGGTGGTGTTTGATGGATACGTAAATGCTTATGGTAAGGGAGTTGGTCTTTGTAATCATCACTCCTCGAGGATCTCAACCCTTTCACGATGGGTTTATGTTTGATTGTACGAATAATATGGCATAATATGAAGCTTATATCATGGGTCTTGAAGAAACCATGGATCTCAGAATTAAAATTCTGGATGTATATAGAGATTCAACTTTGGTAATAAATTAGATTAAAGGAGATTGGGAGACTCGTCACCACTGGCTTAATCCTTACAAAGATTATCTGGTATTGTTGACTTTTCAATAAGGTGGAGCTTCACCATATTCCTTGGGATGAGAATCAAATGGCGGATGCCTTGGCAACCTTGGCTTCCATGTACAAAGTGAATCAATGGAATGATGTACCTCGGATCACCATTAGCGCCTTGAGAGGTTGGCTTACATATTTGTTGTGGATGTGGCAAGGATGATAAACTACGGTATTATGATATCAAGTATTTCACGATGACTCAAGTATCCGGTTGATCGACAAGCAAGATAGAAATACATTGAGGCGATTAGTTGATAGCTTCTTCCTCGATGAAGATGTTATATATAAGAGAAATTATAACATGGTTACCTTAGATCGTGGATAGACACGAGATGAACATGTTGATGCATGAGATTCATGGGGGTTTTTGGTACCCATGTCAATGGACACTCTATGGCTAAGAAGATGCTAAGGGAAGGTTACTCTTGGTGACAATGGAATCTAAGCATTACAAATTTGCAAAAGTGTCATAAGTGCGGTTATCTTGATAAGATTCATGTGCCTCCTCGCTCCTGTTATTTCTTCCATGGCCTTTCTCGTGTGGGGTATTGATATGATCGGGATGATTAAAACCAAGGCCTCTAATAGAAATCATTTCATCTTGGTAGCAATTGATTACTTCACCAAATGGGTTGAAGCAACTTCTTATGCCAACGTTACCAAGCAGGTTGTAGTGCGGTTTATCAAGAACAATCTCATTTATCGGCATGGTGGGCTAACGGGATCATTCGACAACGACTTGAATTTGAATAATAAAATGACGATGGAGCTTTGCGACGAATTCAAGATTGTCTATCACAACTCTTATCCTTACAGACCTAAGATGAATGGAGCTGTTGAAGCTGCTAATAAGAACATCAAGAAGATTATCTAGAAGATGGTTGTTACCTATAAGGATTGGCATGAAATGCTAAGTTTTTCCTTGCATGGGTATCAAACCTCGGTTCGTACTTGAATATGGGCAACCCTTTTCTCTCTAGTTTATGGAATGGAAGAAGTGCTTTCCATTGAATTTGAGATTCCATCTTTGCGAGTGATTATGGAAGCTGAATTGACAGATGCTGAATGGATTCAGAATCGGTTTGATCAGTTGAATTTGATTTAAGAAAAGAGAATGTCTGCCTTGTGTCATGGTCAATTGTATCAGAAAAAAATGAAGAAAGCTTTTGATAAGAAGGTCAAACCTCGGGTATTCAAACAAGGAGACCTCGTGCTTAGAAAGATCCTATCTTTAAGCTCTAATTCTAGGGGCAAGTGGAATCCCAATTTCGAAGGCCCATACGTTGTCAAGAAAGCCTTTTCTGGTGGTGCATTAATTCTTGAAACTATGGATGGCGAAGTGTTCCCATGTCCTTTGAATGCTGATGTAGTCAAGAAATACTTCTCCTAAATAAATAAAAAAAGAACAACTCGCTAAGTTGAAAACCCGAAAGGGCGGCTTAGGCAAAAAGGAGCGTCTCGGTAGGCTGAAAAACCGAAAGGGCGGTCTAGGAAAAAGTTAGAGACATAAACAGAATAAATTTCCCGATAGGCTGAAAACTTGAAAGGGCAGTCTAGGAAAAAGTTAGGGACTTTCATGATAAGTAACTACTTTAGACAAGACTTGATCGTAGAAGCAACAATCTGCATGGATCTTCTCTGCACCTCAACTGAAGCCTACAATACAGGAGTTCAAAATTGTTAGGGAGGATAGTGGTCATTATTTTTCAATGTACCTTTCCATATATTTACCATTTTCAAAATTTTGTAATCATCTACGAGTCATGTTATTGTGAACTACCATTCTATCAATGAACTTTCTGACCTTTATCTAATTTTTTGCAATCTTATATTATTCATCAAAAAAAATTCTTTTATTACTAAAATATATTTCAAAACAAAGCAGTTTAATGGAACATACTAGTGAAATTTTACAATTTTAGTGTATTTACTATGAATGTAAACAAAGGGATAAAATGGTATGATCCTAATTCTAAGCAAGATTGATAATGTTTGAAGATTATCCCAAAAGGACCCCTACGACAATTTTCTTTCAAGCGTGAGATATAAGTGCAAAATAGGACATTCCCATAGAGTATCTTGACTTCTCCCCAGAGAAGCGTGTGGATGCAGCTTTGTTGAGGTATATTGGTTCCATATTCAATGTTTTCATCCCTGGTGGAGTCTGAAGAGTTTTGCAGCACACTTGCTTTTAGTGGAACTTGACACTATGTGAATGAAGTTTGGTAGAACCTTAAGACATGATGATGTCCTTCAATTGTTAGTTTGATTATGTGGATCTTCATGTTGAGAATGCTTTGGCTGAGTGTTGTCCATGACTAGAGTCTTCCATGATTATCATCGGTGTGTCTATTTTATCGATGAATGCACACACACACACATACACTCATACATAACAAAATTACAATTCTTTGATTATTTGCATTTATTGATGTTATGGTGTATCCTCTCTCCATTAGAATGTCAAATTCTGTGAAAGTGTTTACCATTTAATATGCCCGAGTCATTCCTCGTGGAAGAATAAAGTATTAACCCTCTTATCGGCCATTTGCTCATTCAAATGTCTTTCCCCATTTAAGTGGTTTGAATTACGGTCCCGATGGCATTATCATTCTCTTCTCCCTAGGCTGTAAGTTCTAGATGGAAGTCGTTTATTCTCACGAAGACTATATCTCTTTAACGAGTTGAACTTGGATTTTCCACAAATCTTGTTTCATCCTTGATGATGTCATTACAATCTTTTTCTAATATCGGTAATGTCCTCTTTATTTGAGCAACGATGTTCCCAAAGCATGTTAGTTCTCATCATTGATTGGCCGTATAACTACGATAAGTGTTGATAATTTATTATTTCGATGAATGGTGGCCTTGTCCTTATGAAGGTAGTTTATAGAAGATTTGACATTACGATGAATGGCGGCCTTGTCCTTATGGAAGGTAGTTTATCGAATTTGACATTAGATGAATGACACTTTGTCATATGGAAGTTAGTTTATTGAAGATTTGACATTAGATGAATGGTGGCCTTGTCCTTATGGAAGGTAGTTTATCAAATTTGACATTCCAATGAATGGCGGCCTTGTCCTTATGGAAGGTAGTTTATCGAAGATTTGTTATTCGATGAAGGGAGGCCTTGTCCTTATGAAAGGTAGTTTATTGAAGATTTGTTATTAGATGAATGCGGCCTTGTCCTTATGGAAGGTATTTTATCGAAGACTTGTTATTACAGTGAATGGCAACCTTGTCCTTATGGAAGGTAGTTTATCGAAGATTTGTTATTTCGATGAATGGTGGCCTTGTCCTTATGGAAGGTAGTTTATCGAAGATTTGTTATTAGATGAATGTAGCCTTGTCCTTATGGAAAATAGTTTATCGAAGATTAGACATTCCAATGAATGGCGGCCTTGTCCTTATGGAAGGTAGTTTATTGAAGATTTGTTATTCCGATGAATGGCGGCCTTGTCCTTATGGAAGGTAGTTTATCGAAGATTTTTATTAGATGAATGCACCTTGTCCTTATGGAAGGTAGTTTATCAAAGATTTGACTTTCAGATGAATGATGGCCTTGTCCTTTTAGAAGGTAGTTTATCAAAGATTTGTTATTAGATGAATGGCGGCCTTGTCCTTGTGGAAGGTAGTTTATCTAAGATTTGACATTCGATGAATGAAGGCCTTGTCCTTTTGGAAGGTAGTTAAATCGAAGATTTTTATTAGATGAATGGAGGCCTTGTCCTTATGGAAGGTAGTTTATCGAATATTTTTATTCCTTTGAATGAAATTTCTTCATTAAGGGAATAGGTTGTCGTTGATTTGTTGGGGTATCCAATGGGCAAAGCTTAACTCGCTAGCAAATCATTAGTTTACCACCTTTTCCAAATGAAATATCTTGGTTAAAGAGAAGTTGAGGCCCGTGACTAATGTTTTCTTGGCCACCTTTGGTCATAAGTTATTTCGTGTTTGCTTTGGATTGATAGCTTACAACCTTTAGAAAGTCGACATAACTCTTGATTTTGCTAGCTCCTCGTGAGGAGATAGTTTACCGCTTATCTATGGATCGTTGCTATTATTTCTTTTCCCTTTCTCCTGTATTGACTTGATGTTATTATGTCTCTTCTTTGGGCTTTATCGGTAAAGTTGAGTTTCCTATTCCTAGTGAAGTTGATTTCCCTCTTATGGGATCGAGTTTACGTCCCCATTAATTTGTTCCTTGGATGAGTTGTCATTCGTGACATGTCTTTATTACTTTTTCTTCTCCAGCATGTCATGTTCCCCTGTGAAGTTCATCCTATTGCATTGCATAACCATTAAGCATTTGCATGGCATCTTAGGGAAAATAGTCTTATTTTGTATTTAAGTATCTTCTATATCGTCGACGAAGGTTTCCTTCCTATCTCAGGATAGAAGACACTTAAATAAGGATATGTTGTACCCAGATCAAAACTCGGTGTCTTTCTCTCAACTTTGGGTTTGCCCTTGAGAGATCACGGACACCTTGTGGATGTGTTTATTGCTTGTATGTGATGATTGATATTTGGCTAATCATGATGAATATATCATTTTTCTAGATAATGTGATATAGGTGGATGATTCAAGGTTTTCTTACTCGAAAGTCAATAGGTTCATGTATGTTTATTTCCATGCCTTCTCTTCCTAACTCTCAAGATTTTAAAATGTTACTTCTCCTGAATATTTCTTTTACCATCTACTGGCTTCATATTATTAAAGTGTGTTCTCCATATGTAAAGAATATCATCAAAGTTGAAGAATTCTCCACACCATGGCCATCTACTTTGAAATTAGGGTTTTGGGCTTGAGAACCATATCTTGGTGTTTGTGTGAAGTTTGTGGATGATTTCAAATACATTTCACTCTTAGAAGAACCAATAATACTGAATATCCTTTGATTCAGGATTTTAATTGATGGGTATATTGTTTTGGAGATCTATGATTACAAACTCTCTAGATTGGTACTTCATCTATCTTGTATGACTTCAAGGATCATAACTTGGTCATCCCTTGTCCCTTGAGCTCATTCTTTTTCACATTGAACCTAAATATGTCTATTACAACTTAGTTCAATTGATAGGAAGATAAAATGCTTGAGTTGCTTAAGAATTCAAAGATTACAAGTTATTGATGGATTTCTCAATTTTGGTCAATCAACTTCAAGAGATCATATCTTGATCATCATTATCACCTTGAAGTCATTATTTTGCAAAAAATATTGAAGATGTGAACTTTATCTCCATTTAAGTTTCAAGGATTGGAGTGTTTGGAAGTTGCTCAAATAAGTCAAAGATTATAGGTCATTTTACAAATTTTCATCAACTTCACAGGTCGTAACTCTCTCAATTTTTGGAGTTTTGGTTGGTTATTTTTTTCAAAATTCTATTTGAGAGATCTACTTCATGTCATATTTGAATTCCAAAAGCAAATTTTGAGTGGGCCGTGTTTTGATTGAAAAGATTATAAGTCACTTTGAATATCGGATGATTTTTCACGATTTGGTGGAGGGCCATCTTTGAATATCGGATGATTTTCACGATTTCAAGAGGGAAAAACTTCTAGATCAACATCCAATGCCACCTTTCTTTGAATATTGTAAAGTTAGCCATGAGATCTTTCAAATGCTTCAAGAATCACATTGTAACACGGTTGAAGCGGCTTGTTTGTTTTGCGTTTATATACATAATATTGCGGATAACAAGAGTCTCCATCGACTTTTCTTTTATCCAATAAAGGAAAGATGAAAAGAAGAGGAAAGACCTTTGTTAGATTAAAATCGGGGGAGGTGATTATGAAAAGGTATTAGCATCCTTTCCATACATGGTTATCTCTGAGCTCTTAATGCTTTAGCTCACTTTTTGAAAACTTCGCTTTGTGTGTGTTTGAAAATTATTTTGAAAAGTATTTTGCTTTGACTTTGTAATGATCCTTGTATCAGTTCTCAAGAATGTATCTGAAGTATTTGAAAATATTTGTTTGAAAATGTAACTTTGTAATATTTCTCGTATGAATGTATACAAAGTGTTTGTTTGAAAATATTTTGAAAAGAGTGTGAGTGTGAAAATTGTTTGATTGGTTTTAACAAGCAACTAAGAGTCTTATTACCTACTCGGAAGAATTACGTTCTTGTTATTTTCTTCTCCTTTAGGATAGCGTTATCCATACCATTAGTTGATAGGTAATTATATAGTTGGATGTGAAGGGACATACGTGAGGGTCATTGTATGGTCATTGAAGGCAACCGTAAGGATACCTTAGCAATTCAAAGGACGATCATAACTTATTAGTAAGCAACACTCGAGACGAGATCATATATTAAGTAAGCAACATCGAAGGGTCATCGGGGTATGATCTTTGTGATGATTTTGAATCGAGGAATTTATTAATGGTACCCTACGTTCGAGGACATGACCATTTTGTATCGTCGGGGCAAAGAGAGATTACCCTAGAAGGTGCAAGTGTGAGAAGTGGGTTCATTTTAGATATTTTATCTTGATTAGGGTTATTCTAAGATTGATTTATTAGTCTTGTCTTACAATCTATTATAGCCCGTACATCTAAGTAGTTATATCTGATTATAGAGGTGCAGTAAATGCGAAAAGTAAAGGTCCTCTGCTATTACATGGCTTTGGGGTAGTTACATAATAGGAGGTGAGAAAAAGTAAAGGTCATCCTTTATTACAAAAGTATCCTTAGACCTATACATCGATTTCTAAAATTTAAATCACGAAATAAATAAATAGATAATGGAAAAAATATTCTAAAGGTTAAGAAAATGTTAGTAACCTAATTACTATAAGAAAATATTTTTGTTTTTAGAAATCGATTTTAATGTAGAAAAGCCTAATTAATTAATTAGTATTTAACTAAGAAAAACATATTTAATGTGAAGAAAAATCAAATATTTTTGTGTCAAAAATTAAATAAAAGATTCTTAAAACCTAAATCTAAAATTAAAACATTTTTTAGGATTTTTAATGTGAAAAATTAATTCGTTAATATAAATTAAAATAAGTTAGAAAATTAGAACTAAGAAAAGTTAGAGGAGCAAGTGGTAAAAATAAGATTTGGTCACAGGTGTTGAACTGTGACTTGAGGTCATGAGCCCAAAACAGCCTTGCACCATGTGTTTGTGATGCTCATAACACGCCTCAATTGTTTATGTATGATAAACTGCAAAAATCAGAAAAATCAAAAAATTTGGCAAAGCGTAGGGATCGAACCCATGCCATAGGAGGAATGGACTAAGTCGCTCTTGTTCTTTGGACGGTAATACATCCACTAATTATCACACATGGATAAATATATATGGGATACTTTTCCTAAATATCAAACAATTAAAACCAAAGCAGCGTGTTGGGCCCCGAGGATTCAAATGGGCCGAATCGGAGGCGCCACTCCAAGCCTTCTGGTTCTCGGGAGCCGTGCTCGATCACCTTCTCGATGGGAGATTTTCTAAAACTTGTGAAAATGCATTAAAAAGCGAAAACAAGCGGTCTAGATCTATTAATTAACATGCTATGAATCCAACGGCGTGGTTAGTTTGTGAAATGGCCTATATTTAGGGTCTCGAAGCTCATCGGTTCGTATGCCCTAACAATGGTGAAACTTGATTACGGCCTCAAACCTTGCAAGCGATGGTTCTAAACAATCACAAACATCGGTATGAACATCAACATATGAATCAGCGGTTTCAATAACATGAATTGAAGTTTGAGTTTGAAACTCTTACCACAGTGCAACTTGGTTATCACGTTACGGGATGTTTTGGAATGAGGTAGAGCTTAGATCGATTCACGGATATACGGATGATGAATGAATGCTTGGAATGGCTTGAGAATTGTTGGAAATTTGGTTTGCTCGTGCCTAAAACTTGAATTTTGGACAATTTCTAGGGTTTTGTGAGAGGAAGAAATATGTGACCTTGCATCTGAAGGTGCTCTCTATTTATAGAGGAAGAATTTAGTCAACAAAAGTGTAGAAATATCTTGCATTGATGTGGATATATTTGATTGGAACTCTTCAGGTATGTAGCGATAATCTGGAATGTAAAGCAATGGTGTTTGGATCGAAGAAGCTGGAATAGGACATGCATCGTATCTTCTTCAAAGGAGATAACCAAATCAAGTAGATAACCATGTCTTTTGATGAGCGAGCATGATCGAGAATCTCGAAACCAATTCTTTGAGTTGAGAAGGTATACCCGTGAGTTGATTCGGATAGTCTTTCTAGAAGCCATAACCCCTACAAAGCAGGCAAAGATAAATCCTAGGTCCTTGAAATAGTTAGAAATGATATGCAATGTGATGATGTCATGATGTCATGTTTAGTAAGCACAAATAATTCACACAATAGCCCTAGGTTTAAGGCTTGCATGAGTATAAGTGTTTACCACTACCAAAAGTTTGAGTTGGTTTATCTGTCCTATAATAGTAACCGGGTTCTAGGAATCTCATCTCATTGATCTTTCTCGTGAGCATTTATTTCAATATGACTACCAGTGGTCGACAGAAAATATCCCAAAGTCGATCTTAATGGTAGCATCGGTATCGACCAACCTTAGTCTACACCCAATGAGCCATCCACTACCTTCTAATGGCCCAAGATGGGTCAATTAAGGTTCTAAAAGTTTAGTTAGTCTTGATGACACCACGGAAGCCAAATACTATCCTCAACTTGGAAATGAAAGTATCGGGACATCCAAAGTGTCACCTTAACGTAGCATCATGTTGACCCGTTTCTATGTATTTGACAAAATGTTTTGAAAAAGGCATTTGCTTTGACTTTGTAATGATTCATGTGAGAATTGTACAAAGTGTTAGGAAATGTTTCGTTTTTGAAAGAGTTTGAACTTTGAAGTGTGTAGTGTGAAAAGTATTTTGTTTGAGCAAGCACTAAAAGTCTTATTACCTACTCGAATAGTGGTTTTAGGTGTTATTTCGTTCCTTTAGAATAGTGTTATCCGGTACCATTGGTTGGTAGGTAACCATATTCGTTGGATGTGGCGGGACATTGAAGGGACATCGGATGGTCATAGAAAGCAACTTGGGGGCCGCACGTTCGAGACGATCATCACTTTTTGTAGGCAACAATCAGTGCGAGATCCTATGTTATTAAGGCGACATCGTGGGTCTATGATCTTTGTATCGAAGGGACTATGATGATATATTGCAGGCAACGGTGCTAGGATACCTCTATTCAGAGGACTTGACCATTTGTAAATACAAGGCTTCGAGAATTTTAAGGGGTGCATGTGTGAAAAGTGTCAAATTCATATATGTGTTTTCTTAAAATTATGAGTGATCTAATGGAGTGTTATCTTAGAACGCCTAATTACTAGCAGGTTATAGGGTTAGGAAAATTACTCTTGTGAAAGTAAGTCTGAGGAAAGAATAAGTTTGCTTTGCATTACATGACTTTTGTTTGGGGATTACATAATTAGGAGGATTGTTAAAGTCCCAATTTAAGTATTTTGTCCATGGCGATTACATTATAATGGAAAATTTAGTAAATTTATTCTAAGTATTTTGTTTTAATTAGGTTTTATTTAGTTTTGTTTAATATATATTATTTAACTCCTCTTCACTCTTAATTGTAAAGATTTATTAACTAATTCTCCCAAGTTTGGATTCGAGGCACTTGAAGATTTAGGATGATTCTTTTGAAGATAATTTTGGAAGGGAAGCATACTAACAGTCGCGCTTCGACGCAGTTGCCGACATGGTCTTTTCAATGCGACTTACCTTTCAGTAGTCTATGAGAATCGAGAAAAAGGACAGCCATGCTTTCCTTTACGAGCCTGACCGTCACTTCACCGATCTTTTGGGTGGAAAGGAGGAAGAAACACTCGACCATCATTATCTTTTCATCTTTGTAAATCTAGGGCAAGTTTAGGAAAGAAAATACCATAGCTTTTCTCTTGATTTTTCTCATGTTCATCATCTCTCTCGCTTGATGGAAAGGAAAACCATGGAAATGAGTAGCTAAGCTCCTTTTGTGTCAAGATTAGAGGTAGTTGATCTTTATAGTATGTATTTCTTTTAATCCATTGGTGTATGAACATGGTTGATGATTAATATAGTTGAATATCTTTGTTCTTCATCTTGATGCTTTGAGTTTTGCTTGAAAAGAATATTTCAAAGTGACCTAGGATATTCATCTCTCATAAACAAATGCTAGGAATAGATTTGTGTGTTAGAGTTTACAAATATTGAACTTAATGATTATCATGCTAATAGTTGTAGTGAGGAATCATACAGGATTAACATGATAACATTCCAATCTTAATTGGGAAATCTACAAGATTGAGAGGATATGTATTTGTAGAAATCATCTATTATGTTCATCACTTGATTAAAATGAATATGTATGAAACTAGATCAATGAAACTAATCTTGACATGCCTTCTTAACTTGAAAACAATCTCAAACTCTCTATAATCAAACTATAACTCTCTTTGAAAGAATTAATTTAGTTGTTGTTTGAAACTCATGGTTCTAGTAGAGTAGATAACAAACCCTTTGGTTACATCATCTTAAAACATACTTTTCTATTGAAAGACTATAACATGCGATCACGTGGAATCGATAATTAAAAATACTTTGTTCACGGAAAAACCTACAACACTTAGGAGTATGAATGTGTGCACGAAGTTGATTGAGAAAGATCGGAAAGTGAGATTCGAGTTTGCCCTAAACTTGAAAATGTTTGGAGAGTTTGGCTAGGGTTCTTAGCAACGATACATGTGTTTGATCTTGGTCCTAATCTTGTACTTATAAGGAGTGCTTTAGGTCGAAAATATGAGGAAAATATATTGCCTTTGATGAGAAAATATTTTATTGAAAATCAAATGCAAAATTCAAATTGTGATCCTCATGCAAATCTTCCTTGTGCGTTTTGCCGACTTTCTTGGACCTTGGCCTCAGTCATTTAAATATCATGCCCACACGCCTTGCATCTCTTCTTGGCATTTATTTTAATTAAAATTGAATTTAAATGAATTAATTCAAAAATAAATGAAATAAATAATAATAATATGGGCGTGTGGATGGGCTTATGGTCATGGACAATGTTAGAAATAAGTTAAATCATGCAAACATAGACGTTTGGAAAAATTTAAAATTGATCAATATTTTCTTCATGCACTTTCTTAAAATTACCAAACTTGCATAAACTATATATTGCTCAATTCTCATCATTTGAAGATGATCTGGGACTTTTAGAAATCTTAAGGCGTCCTCTAAGAGCTCTTTTGTTTCATCTTCATTGAAGCTTCCATGTCCATATACACTTCTTTGAGAAAAGATGACTTTTGTTGACTTTTGAAAGGACCTATAATGTTTTGACCCATATCTCTCAAATGAAGGATTTTTGGGGAATATTTTGTATGAGACAAAGTTGTAGAAATTTAATTCCTTTAAAATGAGCATTGGTTGAGGAATGTTTCTGATATGTGAAAGTTATGCTTGGTCAAAGTTACATTGACTTTCCTTTAGGAAACCCTAATTTAGCAACTTTTGATCAATTCTTGAGTTTTCTTGATGAATCATGATCAAACCTTGACCAAATTATGAATGTGACTTCAAAATCTTGATATTGACCAAAAATGATGGAGTTTGTTGCATGACCTGATTGACCTTTTGTCCATACAATTGATTTTCAAACATCGAAGCATTGTGAGCAAACTTGGGCTATAAGGCTTGAAACTTGACATGTGGATACTTTGAAGCATATGATGAGGCATGAAATCCACTTGAACCATTGGATTCACTTTTCTTTGAGAAAAACAAAACCCTAGTTATGAGTTGATTACTTAGGGTGAGTTTATCGATCGACCTTGAGTAGTTCTTGAGCATGGAGATGTATCTTGATCTCAAAATAGGAGAGAAAATTTGGGGTCAACACACACCTCGACATAACATTGCACATGGAATTAAATAAACCACAAGTCAATAGTAAATCACATTTAATGCGCAATTCAATTAATCAACATAATGCAATTTAACTCATGAATACATGCCTTAAACCAAACCTCGACACACTTCAGAGTTCAAGAACTAAACAAATAGCATGTAGGATCAATGTAAAATAACCAATGCTAGAATTAATCCACTCATGAGCATACTATTTTCAATTCAACATTAACACAAACACCTTATGTGCAAAAATATAACTTGAATATGCATTCAATTTACACCTCAACCGTCTTGAGTTCAAGAGTCGTGATTAGCATGCAAATTCAAGTCGATTAATCAATGTAGGTTCCATTAATCCATGAGCATTCTATCTCCAATTCAAATAAGCAATTATCTCAAAAATCACTTAATTAAGCACTTATTGGAAGAAATTGACTTACGAGAACTTGAAGAATTGAAGGGTGAATGGAATAGGAAGGAGCAAGAAATCATGCGGAGGAACATAGAACCACTTGGTTCTATGGCGATTCATGCGAGAAGAAGTACCGGTAGTTGGCGAGAGAGGGGAGGTCCGTGGTGGTGCGATTACGGAGGGCAATAGAACCGCTCGGTTCTATGGAGAGGAGAGGAATCTTTGCTACTTTGAGTTTTTATTTGAGAAAATAGAGAAAAAGAGTATTTGAGGTAAAACTTAGCAAATGGTTTGTGTCCTCCAAATTATGAGCAAAAAATTGATTTATAGATGAAAAATTGGGCTCGAGTGAATTTGGCTCAAATTGGGCCCAAATTGTCTTTATTCGAATAATTTTTGTCCATGCCACCAATCTCGTGATCAAGGTGAAATTTGAAATCGGGTCGAACACAAAAATTTAGAACAAAAATTATGGTGCATGGACAAAACTTCAGCGCAGCGGACAAACAATTAAAGAGGTATGAATTTTAGAAGTTTGATGTGTTGAGATCATCGACACCTTGAAATTTTTGTCATGTGACCTCGGGAAACGCTCGGGACGAGGATCTTTGATCGAAATCCAATTTGGGATCTGACGAAAGTGAAGCCAACAAAATTTGTGAACTTTTGCACCAACCGTTGTGATCGGTTAAAAATTGAGTGAGATGTGATTTTTGGTATTATACGTCACATGAATTGATGTCGATTCGGTTCAAATACACCTTTAAAGAATAAAATTACGGTCCTTATCAAGTAAGGAATTAGCTCTTGGTGAGAACCAAAGTCTAAGAGGACGTAGAAAGCGAATTTTGGTAGCGGAGCTACTCAATTCGACATTCTAGTCAAAAGTTGTGACCTTTTTAACATCTCCGTGAACATTGTTACGCCAATAAACCGGTTTAAATGCTCTTGAAATATCAATTCTTGAGGCTTTTTGCACCAATTAGCCTCCGACAGAATAAAGTTGAAGATAATATCGAGATGGACTCGTCGGTCAAAATCGCCAAAATACCCAACAAGCTTAGAGTTATGAATTTCTAGCGCCCGAAGCATAGAAAAGCGAATTACTTCAAAGAAAATGAACTATCGAGTTCCTTGATGAATCGACTTTCAATCGAGCAGGATAAAGATGGAGAAAATACTAAAATAGTTCTTACGTTTGTAGAACGAATCCAAGATAACCTTCGACTAGAAGATCATAAATTATGCATCCGAACCACGAAATATCGATTTATGGTTCCTAATAATCTAAGCGGGTGAAACACACAATTTCTTACGCTTGAGATATTATAAACCTCATAACCATGAGATTAACGATATTCATGTATGCTCATGATAATGGAACTATAAGCCAAATAAAGTTGAAATGAAGGAGTAAATTTTAGAATTACTTGACTTGTCGCCACCTATTTTAGCGGGCTTGAGTGAGGGTGGGGTGGTGGTCCTTTTCCACCGTAATGACCACTGAGATAGTGTCGAATCTGTCGACATGTTGTAGAGATGTGCGGAATAAAATTGGTTTATACCATATCCTTAAAGTTTTGATGACAACAAAGTATTTAAGAACAATTGAGTATACTAATGATTGTTAAAGTATCTGAGAACATTAGAATAAACCTTGTTATGAAAACTAAGTTGCACTCAAAATTGAACATTTAAGATAAGCTTAAAGAACTTGAGTCAAACTCTTGAGGGAGAATTTCTAAAGCTCGGACTAAAAAGAAGTCAACCTACGAAGATCTAGACTCTAAAGAATCGAACACTAAGGTTGGCGAAGAAGAATCAAAGAGGTCGACTTAGAGACCATACTACAGAAGAAAGTCACTTCAAGATCTAGAATTCGAAGGCTCAGACTTTGATGTTAGTCAAGCGTCGGGATCAATAAACTCGATAGGTCACTATTAGACTCAAAGAAATTTGTATTCGATCACATAAAGATCGGTTCAAAGGCAGAGATGGAACATATAATTTCTTTTGGAGCAAAGGAATTTCAAATTATTGTTTCAAAGGTTTAACCATTTGAAGCATCATTTCAACGTCTACATCAAGCTTCTCCAAGACTCTCTTGTGAAAATTCTTCAATGACTCTTTGTGTCTCTACATATAAGGAGCTAAAGACTTGAAAATCATAACGAACCATTGACAAACAAAAGCGATTACTTAGTAAAACAAAGCACTTGTTTAAACTTAACATTTCTTAACTTTTGTATATTCTAGAAATTCTTAAATCTTAAAAGTCTTTTTGTGTACGTATTAGTGTACCTCGATTGTATATCAAATGTAACACCCATGAAATATCTCTCTAGCTCTCCTCTCTCTAAGTTAGATTATAGAAGTCTTTTGCTTTAGTGCTTGAGTATTTGAAGTCTTTGCTTGTATGCTGAGCATGTGAAGTCTCTGTTTGTGTGTAAACATCTGAAGTCTCTTGCATGTGTGCTTGAGTATTGGAAGTCTCTTAATTGAGGTTTGAGCAATGAGTTTCTTTCTTATGTGTTTGAGAAAATTGCAATCATAAGTGATTATAGTAAAGATCCCTTGGTTTGTGGGAAGAATAGGAATAGCCCTTGTGTCTCTCTTTCTCTTACTCTTTACTCAATTACTGCTGAAACAACTTACCTAAATTAGAATATACACTTTGTGGTCATAATCTAATAAAGAGTTTTAAAAAGAAGAAAAAACCAACACAATTCACCACTTTGTGTTTTCTCACCTTCAGTAAAGCGGACATAGAGGTATGACTCTTTGAAGATGAGATCGATTGGATCTCATGGAGAACATGATTGTCGAGTTACAAAATGATGCAGTACGAAGAAGAAAACATAGGGTTAGGCATACAATAAATTATGTTTAATGTTTTTTTTTTTTTTTTTTTTGTATTTTGAACAAATGTTATGTGTGGTCTTGACTTTTGTTTTACTTTAATTAATGGGTGACTTTTAACTTTCATTTGAAATTAATATTATTTGAGTTTTAATATAATTTTGCCTCAAAAATTACAATGTTGGGACAATGGTGCTAATGAAATCATTAGGAAATATTTTGAAAATGCATTTTCAAAAACATCAAGTGCATACATAAATGTATCTCGGACCATATTTTATTTTAAAGGAATGGATCTCATAATGGTGCATTGGTGTGATTTTGGATGCGTCCAGAATGTATCTTGACGCATGCAAGACATTTCAATTTCGAAAGTGAGGAATGCATATAAGGTGGAAGAGCATTCTACTTTATCTTTCTAGCTCATCTATTAAGCCCAAACTGTACAATTGTCAAATATAACATTCAAGAAGGAAAACGATTACCATGAAACATGTTTAACAACCTTATTCTTTCTTGCAATGTCTCAAATATTCAATCATTTAAAAGTGAGGCTTTGGTAGGTGAGTTATATTTCCTTGCTTGAAACCTTAAAGTTGTTTAGGATAAGAAAAGGATAAATGATGACATAGGCATAACTCAAACATTGTTCTGCTACGTACTGAAACATATCTTCAAACTCAAGTATATACCTCTTTGATTTATTAGTGATCTTTCAATTTAGATCCTCAAATATGCCGAATTGTAATTTGCAGTCATTTAAATTGAAGAACTCAGGTCAATTTAGTCTTTGTTTGATGCAATAATGTACTATTCAAGTAAATAATTAATTCCTAACTTCTAATAACTCTTTATTATTAACCAAACAAAGTGCATCCTTATTTTCTTTTGATCTTCTATAGAAAAAACAACTGTCTTTTCACCAGAAACATGTGGTTTTAGTATTTGAGACATTTCAAATGTAAGTCCTACCAGTCCCACACATAGCCTACCTTTCAGAGCTTTTAAGTCTTTATACACTAATGATTGGTTATAGCTTGTAAGAATGAACCTCGTGTTCCGAAAAGAGACCAACTACTTGACTTCAACGTAAATCTTCTGGTTTCCCTCGCATTCGTAACTGTTCGTGTTTTAGATTCGTTGTTGCCGACATCAATTCACAATAATAGGTTTACCCTACCAGTAACACGTAGTAGATAGTATTAGAATCATTTGAAAATCGTGCTCACAGACCTACCTATCTATACAACATCACATAAAGCTAGTGCATTATTAGTGATTCCCAAACAGCACCTGTACTTTCTGCCTGAGGACTATTTTGCGTAATGGTTTAAGTTTTGAAATGCATAGCAGGCTCTTAAGCAGTTTGATGAAATATGAAGCGTCATTTCATGCGTGCTTTTGCTCTGGTATATTATTAAGGCCATAAACCTACTCATGTTTTTCCTGTAAGAGTCATTAGAGAATGTTTTATCAGATTGCAAAAGTTTATGATAGAATTGTGTAACTGTAAAATTGTTTTACCAATGGAGTTGGTTTCTGATTATGACAGTAAAATACTAGAATTCTAACAGGGCGTTAAATATTCAAAACAAATAAGAGTGTGGACATTATGGTTGATATTATTGTTTTATCAGTGGTTAAGAAATCTATAAAATGAAAGTTTGTTTTCAAATACAAGTCCAATGTTTGACAATGTAGTTTACATCCCTCTGTCATTATTTTGGCTTCTTTAAGCAGTGACTTGTGTGGTTAAAAACAAAAGCATGTCCTATTCCTGCTCATGGGCTACATTATTTCATATATACTTTTCCGTGCTGCTTGCAAGGGTCACGAAGAAAAACCCAATAACAAGTGTCGCACAAAAAGTAGTGCAGAGCAGGGGAGACCTTGCTCTGCACAAATCTATCTTCAACACATTTCATACTGTTGGATCTAATCGAGATGACAACCAGCGTGGGGCCGGATCTCCTGAAGAAGGCTTCAACAATATATATAAAAGCTCAAGGCGTGTCATTTAAGTATTCTCTCACTCATACTTTCAAACTACTTTTCACTTATTCACTGACTTAGAGTTGGAGTGTTAACTTTGAAGCTCCACCCTCACTTAGCATTGGGAAGCTCACACACACCACACTGGAACTCCAATCCATTCGATCTCTACCTACTTTCGGTTCCAGTTCATAGCATTTACCATACAAACCAAAAGATAAGTTGGGCTTGCAAGAGTTTATAAAAACACATTGGGCTTGCAAAGTTGCAAGTTTATACATTATAAACTGCTTACTGTTCACAAAATTTTGGTTCAGTCAGGTTTGCCTTATAACTCATAGGACATTAAAGTAGCTATGCTAGGTTACTTTAATGGGTGAGGATCATGATTCTAGATTATAACTAAAATTAACGAATAAAGATAAAAATATACTCAAAGGTTGAACACTACAAAGAGGCTCCAAATATAGTGTTGATCAGAATTGACAGATAAAATCATAGTTAAAAGAACCTTTACAAGCTCCTCAAAAGACATGAGTATGTGCTGATTGAGAATGATTTAACACCTAAATCTAGTTACTTTTCTCCTCAAGTCGGGGTTTTGGACCCATAGTTTGTTGTTGTGAACCAATTGTAGCTACCATTATCTTCAAAACTAACAGCAAACAGCCAGAGATTTTTCTTCATCTTGGAAATATTTCTTGTGATTCTGTATTTGAGTAACTCAATGCTGCAGAAAATCCTTTACCATCAACAATAGAGCTCCTTTGATATTCAAGAATCCAAGTGTTAGAATCTAGTTGAACTACTGAGGCACCCCATTCTGATTGTATCCATGAAGTATTAGCCTTTCTAATCATATAGCTAACTTGTCCATCTTTCCACTTTTAAACAGAAAAACAACAACAACAACAACAACATGAAGTTAGTCAATAACATCGTATACATACATATGAAGCACCGACATGCCACACTGTACATACATATGAAGCACTGACACGCCTGATTGAGGGTGTGTCCGACCCGTGTTGGTCTATGAAACACGAGACAAAGTCACAAACATACACACACTAAACAGGACCCCAATAATGACACACGATGAAAAAAATGAATAAATCTTAAGTAATCACATGTATAGGCGTGCGCATAGCGTCTTCCACTGCATGAACACACACATACGACTTTGTTGAAATTGTCGGTGCTACATAGTCAACATTGGTGTGACACAATCACATTAAATCATTCTCAAATTATAAAGTTCTATATGTGTTTTCAATCAATGATAAATTGAAACTAAAAGCATTTTGGAAAATTTAATTTACCTCAGTCACTCTTCCTGATAAGATAGTTAGGGTTCGAGAAGACATCCCGGTTGTGATCATTCCAGCTGTTTGTAGAGGCCAACCCCAAATTGTAACCTCCTCCATTGCTGATTTGTACAATTTGCACCTTGAATTCAATAGCAAGCCATCCTATACACAAAAATGTAAATTCTTTTCTCAAATTCAAAGCTTTTTTAACAAATCAATAAACTTTCTTCAATGAATAGTCCAAAAACTACAATACCTGGCTAATTTCCCATGACCCATCAGTAAAACTACAGTTAGAAACATTTCCATGAACAACATTCCCCAATTCTTCCTGCAAAAACCTCAACTTTCCATTCAAATCTCGAATTTGATAACATTTCTCACCAACCCTTTTCACCAAATCCGAGGACAAAGAAGGCCGATAAACCACAGAAACAACCCTTGACAACAAAACAACATCAGCCAACACAAGAAACCCCAAAACCATCACCACACTCAACCCCACAGTAGAAAGACCTCTTTTTCCCTCTTTCTTCATCTCCATTCTCTGAACATGATTTGATCTAGCACTCGATTTGAGGACCAGACTGGCCGGTGGTGCTATACAGGTAGAACCGTTTCTTGGGGTGTTGAAAATGGAAGAATCAAAGGTGATTGGAGAGTAGCTATTGAAATTGGGTTTGGAAGAAGAGAACTTGGTTAAGGAGCTATTGGGAACAAGATCAAGCGTTGCGTTGATACTTGCTATGCAAAATTCACAGTCACAGTTTGCATTTTCTTGCAGCCGTTGTAGTAGCTGCTGTTTTCACGATTTTCTCCTTCTTCTTCATTGCTGATGGAAGATTTTGGTTCCTGAAAGTGGAATCTCATGGCTTCTTGAACTGAGTCTTCAGTTTTTTTCTTCTTGTTCTTGTGTTGTGGATGTATTGAAATCGTTAGAAGTTTGATTTATGAGGTGAAATTTGAAGTTTTGTGTAGAAGTTTGAATCAAGCCCAACGGTCGTATCGGTTTGTGGAATCCGTTTTTTGTTGGAAATTGAGGATGATAATGTTAATTAGTGTATTTTTATATAAAATGTACATTTAGTTAATGTTTATTACATTTTCAAAATTATTTGTAAAAGTTGAATGTATTATGTATTAGGTAGATATTTAATTTTATTTCCATTGAGAAATACAAGGTTCTACTTGTAGTCAATATGGTGTACTCATTTCATTTGTCTACATTCACAATTAAAAAGAACACCGAATGGATGTTAAATTTTTCTTCTTAATGGTGACTTGAAAAATAATTTTATAAGGAGCATCCAATGTTTTATGGTTCGTGGACATGAATATAAGGTCTATAAATTAGATAAATTATATATGATCTTATAACTGCTCCTAAACAATGATATGAAAAGACTAACGAATTGATTATCGTGAACAAATTTTATAGTAATATAACTAGTAGAGATCATGTGAATGAGGCATAGGCATAATGCTCGATCATCGTTCTTGTTGCAAAAGACATGTATTGGTTCAACAAATATTACATAAGAGGCCATGGAAGTTAACTGCACTTCTTGGATTTGGAAAATCAATCATCCATTCGAAGAGATTGTTGTATCCTAGGAAAATTGGGGTCCAATTTTAGAGATTATAAATAGATCAATATTGTGATAAATAGGAGGACAACTAACAAAACAAAATACACACACATGAGTTTCTCACCCATGAGTCGACTCTCGATCCTAAAATAACCATAAGGTCATGACAACTCTTAATCTTTAGGGGTTGTCACACATTTGTACTTTTGAGTATAATTGGCGTCCTTTATGGGACGTTAAAACTAGCATGGGCCATCATCACAACATTCACTAGATTATTGTCTTTCGTTCATCGATACATGAACATGATGAACAAAAAGACAACAACTACAACGACAAGGAATCAATGAGGAGGAAAGTGCCAAAGCAAAGATGTGTGCTACTATGAGACAATCTTCATCGCCATAACCAAACTTTGGAGGATAACGTTCTTCATATCCGGTAGTACAAGAGATAAACATAAAGGAAAAATTTAAGGTATTGGATCCTCAACCTCTATTGTATAAGATATGGGAGGCACTCGTTCGAGAGAACTTCAAGCCTCTATCATTGGCAAGTTTGACGGTGCAACGACCAGACGAACATGTAGACTTCATAACACTCTAATGGCCATCATTGGTGCACGATTCCTTGAAGTGCAAGGTCTATTTGGCACCTTTAGAGACACAACCGACATGGTACAGGCCTCTCCGGACTCTATCACTAGCTATCAAGACTTGGTGAAAAGTTGGTATATCATCACCCTGGTGACATAGGAAAATGATTGCCACTAGTTTATTCACCATTCTCGAAGTCCATGAGTTCTTTGAAGGGTATCTCCCACTTGAAGAAGAAACAAAAATGTAATCCATCGAACCATGAAATGTTTGTGGGACTATTTTAGGATTGGTGAAGGCAAGATAATTCAATGAATCATTCTCTAGAGGACCTGGCGTCCTTAGTTAAAGTGGTAACGATCATAATATTATATCATGGGAAAGGAGATTAATGTTGAAAAGAAGCCCTGAATGAAAATAATGCACCGAACAAATACAAATCACAAAGGAACCAATGCAAGTATTCCATGAGGGACAAGACAACATTCAAGAGAAGTGGAGAGCCGTTGGAGAGCTTGGCACTAAACACCCTCAGATGTTGCGTGAATTTCTTCACATGCATAACATCCTCGACCACTCACCTAAGAGGTAGAAATTATGGGGCCCAAGCTAAAAAGATGTGTAAGTTCCACAAGGTCGAGGGACACCCTGACAAGGATTGTCTCTGATTAAGAATGAGATAGAATGCTCGATCTAAGAGGACACATAAATAAGTGTGTTAGCGTAGCCTTGATAGAGGTTAGAGGAATCTAGCTCGAAAGGAGGAGACACAGGAGCCCTAGACCCAATAAAGGAAAAGAGCCAAGTAGGAAAATGGTGACATGAAAATTTGTCTGCACGCTTAAAACTATCACATGAGGATTAAGTCGGAGGTGGATAGACAATTCCACCGAAAAGATATGCTCGCAAAATCCTAGACATTTATGGTTCTTGGCCTCGAAAGGAGATGAGTCGGCATCTCTAAAGGCTAATATTACCTTCTACAAGAATTACACACTCGATATTCATCCACGTAACAATGACCATGTGGTCATCTATATTCATGTGACAATTATGAAATTAAAGAGTCTTGATTGATCAAGGATCTATGGAACATCCTTTATTGGGATGCATTTGAGAGCTTCACTAATTTAGATGACCTCAAACCCATCAAGTTATTGGTTGTGTTATCATAAAAGCAGTGCATGTGAAAGGTTACCCTATGTGGACATGTAACTCCACACCTGAGAGAGGTGGATTTTGGAGGATTAAAACCATTGAGTTGAAACAAAATTATTTTTAAAATCATAGTTTTGGTCTTATACTTTTCTCCCAATAACTGATCATGAGAATCCATTATTGCTTGAGAGACTTTAGAAGTTTAAGCCTCGAACTCCCTTATACAAAGAAATGAAATTTAGGGTTAACTTCCATCATACAACGAACTAAGGCTTAGCGGTTAGTCTCGAAACTAAACAACAAACAAATATTTTAGCGGATAGTCTCTAAGATAATAGAGGTTTCCTGGCCGATGTCGAACCAAGATGGAGTTTTGAGTTGGATATCGTCTAAAATTAATGAGGTTTTATCTGAGTGACCAAAAACGAGTTGGATTTTTCTGGTGATCTTGAACCTCTTGAGCTTTTACATGGTGAAGTCATAATGAGTGAGATTTTACTCCGAGATGATCTAGAAACAATAGAGGATTTAACCATGATGATCTCAAGCATTGTGAATATTTTCACATTTATTATTCTGAAGCCCTGACGAGAGTGTTTATTTAATAGGGGAGCTCAGAATTAACGAGACTTATTCTAATCCCCAAAATTCTCTTAGAATTGTTTTCTCCTAACCAAAGTAATTACTTTTTATGGAAAAATAATTTTCGAGATTAAACTTCTCTTGATAAATTTACAAGTAATCCACTTACGAGAATAAATTCCTCACTAAACTCAGAACACTCTTAAAGTACTATGGCTAAAATATTTTATAAAAGTAGAAATGATTTTGAGAGAAAAAGTGAGGTTTTATCATTTTCTAGATGGTTTGAAATGATAGATAATCTCTCTATTTATAGCCAAAAACATGTAAATTTGGAAACAACTCACATGCCTTTTAAATGATCTAATATGTTAACTAATTGATTAGATACTTGCAATAGCGATTATTCCATCCCAAATTGGAAGGTTTATATAGAGTCATTACCAATCATTAAAATACTAAGATGATTGATTATGGACTTGATTCGGCTGCATCTGTCGATTAGGCATATATTCCAATTGATTACATAATTTAAAAATTCTCCTTATCAAGTAGACAATTCCCTAATCAACTAGCTAGGCTTCAAAATCATTTTTGGTGGTTTTAATGAAAATGACAGGCTTCTCAAGGTTTTGAGTAAGTGTGTATGATTTAGCCATAATACTTACGAAAATCTCCTTGTGTATTCAATAAAATGATTACTCGGACAAACACGATCAAGCGAGCTTTTACACTTTCTTTCACATTCTAAAGCTTCAAGTCTTGACATTATCTTTGACACCACTTCACACAATATCTTTAAGTCTTCTTTATGGGTCTTGATATATTTCCATATTAATTTCTATTATACGAGATGATTTTATTCACTAGTGATCATAAATCACGATTCTTCACTTTAGCTCGATTTAGAAGTATGACTTGATCTTGATCAACCACCTTATACATCTTTGACTACTTGAGCAAAATTTAGTAGTTGCTTGACTTTAAATATTTTTATCATCAAAATCACTAAGTTTCATTACTACTTGGTGTTATTGTCATTAAAACCATGTTTTCATCAAAGCTAAGGTTTTACTTCTTGAATATGCTATCCATGAGCTTTATCATCTTGAATATTGCAAAACACTATATTTTGGGTAGAAAAAATTCTTGGAAGGTCAAGGTAAGATATTTAGTCATTGATGCACCCTCATTTGTGATATTACGCTCCCAACTAAGAAATTTAGTGTCATCGGAGACCAAGATATTTCCAAAAATGCTATTTAGAAAGCTTAAAGCTAAAAAGGTCCAAATATAAGGCGTAACAGTCATAGGTGTAAAGCGAATGAAAATTAGCCAAGAGAAATTCCAGTGAGCGAGCTTGACCATTACTGGAAGCGAACACAAAGGATGTGGAAGAGGCCTTACATCAATGGATGTTTATAAGGTGATGAGTCTCATTTATTTCAAATTATTTGATGTTTATTTTAGTAAAGCGAATCATATTTTATGTTGTGTTGTAAGGATGATGGCATTTTGTGAGTTCATTTTCTATGTTAATGAAATGGCATATGGTTTTCAATGAGACCACCTAGCTACTTATATAATTTTTGGGATTATTGGTGATTTACACGCATGTTATCAAAGTCCTTCTTGTGAAGAAGTGTTTAATATGAAATGTGTTACTTATGTATACGCCATAAGTAGTTTGATGTATGAAATATTGTGTATAAGACGGATATAACACATGTTGTTGGTATAGTCGATATATTTTTCAAATACGGTGAGAGCATTGAAATCTTGTAAAATAGATTTTAAGGTATCTTAGTAGTCTTTCTACGAGACTTTGTTATGGAGGAGATACTCTGGTGAGGTACTCGACTACGATATGGATGGAGACATTGATTCGAAAGTCCACTTGACTACATGATTGAATTTGCGGGGAGTTGTGGCTTGGCAGTCCAGTTGCAAAAGTGTCGCATTGTCTACTACAAGATTCACTCATTTTCATTACGAAGCATGCAAAAGTTACTATAGTTTAAGAAATTTTCGCGAGGAGCTTGGTTTTTCAAGACAAATATGAGTCATTTGTTGATAGTCAAAGTGCTATTCATCTTGGTAAGAATCCAAACTTTTCATAATAGGTCCAAACACATTGATGTGAGATATCATAGAATGATATTTAGATGCTAAGTTGTTGGAGTTAGCTAAAATTCATGCATATGATAATGGTTACGATATGATGATTAAAATGTTACTAAAAGGAAAATTTGAAGCTTGTTGTGATATCGGTAGGTTTAGCGATTTCCTCCACTAGTTGTTATTAGAATTCATTGGTTAAGACTTTATTCCTATATGGAGAAATACTCAAATATGAATAGTCCATTTCTCACTTATTTAAGTGGGGGTGTCAATTTAGGATTGAGAGAGATAGAGATAAAACAAGGATTGAAAGAGAAAAAGATGAGAGAAACTTATTCTCATTTTCGCAACTAGTCTCAATAAATCGATGATCACGATTAGTTAACGTCTAATCGAGCTCAAATTTGGAGGAAGGTTCCCAACACATATATCTAACTTTTGACCATTAAAATTTTAAAATAAGATATAAGCTAAGAGATATCTTCTTGCTTTGATTGCATATTTGGGTAATTTTTTCAAAATCTTTTATTCTTATTTGTTAGTTAATTTGATTTGTGAGTTGTGTTTGTTATCACCAATTTGTTAATCAATGTAAGACTCTATTGTACCATTAATTGAGTATAATGGATTTATTTCTTTAGTGATACGAGCGACTGAAGTTTTACTCTCATATTAGCGTTTTCACATTAAAATATTTTGTTTGATTTATCGTCTTATATTTGTTCTTGATCCTTAAGTTCTTACAAATGAGATTTTATATCTATTGTGTGTGTAATGTTATTGTGTATTAATTGTTGGGGGCAATTTCGAGGAGGAAGCATTTTACTTGGGACACACCTT